>BGPT01000246.1:41259-147801 GCA_003297045.1 Symbiodinium sp. clade C Y103 | reverse complement strand
GGTGCGGGTTTGCTTGTGAATTTTGATGGTTTTGCAATTCACATTATCCTGCCATGATACGTCCCATGCTTCCGGCAAGTGGGGATGAATAACTTACGCGCAGGGCCTAAGGGCGCACAAACAGGTGAAAACAACATGAATACACAAATGTGCTTTGTGGGTCAAAGGCCAAAGGCCCGTTTCTTTTTGAACCATCCTGCCAAAAATAGGCAACAACCCAAGCAAGCAGGTCTTTTTGAGCCTTTGGAAGATCCATAANGGTCAAAGGCCAAAGGCCCGTTTCTTTTTGAACCATCCTGCCAAAAATAGGCAACAACCCAAGCAAGCAGGTCTTTTTGAGCCTTTGGAAGATCCATAAAAACATGAAACTTGGAAGGCGTGCTGTTGATCGCAAGACAATTCGAAGAAAAAACGGCCGCGATGTTTTGGAATCTTGGTGCGTGCACGTAATGAACGATTAGGATATGTATACATATCTACATTTCTATATCTCCATTTCTATTTATCACATATTTATGTCTATCTATCTATCTGTCTATCTATCTATCTATCCATCTATCTATCTATATCTAATTGAAAAGCATGTGGAACGGACACTTACCTTGGAAGGAAATCGCAGTGCTTCAATCGCAAATTACATTTGGGCCCATCACTTCCTCCCGGATGGTGGAAATCTAATATTATAGCTTGGTACCAAGGCTCTCATGCGACATCCGCTCCCCTTTTGGCACCGCAACGTGCTTTTGACTTGTGCTCCACTTGACATATAGTTGCGAGGCAGTTGCAATGATTTGAAGAAGGCATTCGATACATAAGGCATTCGATACATTTTGGTTGTAGCAAGGGGTCACAAAAGCAAGATGCAGGCGTGTGGAGCCTGGTATTGCAATGCAACCATGCTTGTTGTTTCATGTTGTTTCTATATTCCTCAAAGGCTGATTGCGCTTTCCAGGAGTGCCAAGGTTTACAGCAATGCGAACAGAAATATACGGCCGAAGCAAGGACAGCTTAGGGAATAGCGGGCAAAAAACGGCAATCGGAGTTCACAAGTGGTGCGCGCTGCGGGCATGAGGCATGCTCAACCAAGGTGTTCAAATGTAAGTGTGAACTGGTGTCAAAGTAGGGCGCGCGGTCGCACGCTCACTCGCGCGCACACATGTTCACTCGCATGCTCACCTGCGCGTTCACATGTTCNTCGCACGCTCACTCGCGCGCACACATGTTCACTCGCATGCTCACCTGCGCGTTCACATGTTCATTTCACATGTTCATTTTTAAGGCCGTATATTTTGGCCATATATGGCCTTATTTGTGCACATGTGCGCCTTTAAGGCCATATTTGGCCAAAATATACGGCCTTAAAACTGAACATGTGAAATGAACATGTGAACGCGCAGGTGAGCATGCGAGTGAACATGTGTGCGCGCGAGTGAGCGTGCGACCGCGCGCCCTACTTTGACACCANAAGGCATTCGATACATTTTGGTTGTAGCAAGGGGTCACAAAAGCAAGATGCAGGCGTGTGGAGCCTGGTATTGCAATGCAACCATGCTTGTTGTTTCATATATGGCCTTATTTGTGCACATGTGCGCCTTTAAGGCCATATTTCGCCAAAATATACGGCCTTAAAAATGAACATGTGAAATGAACATGTGAACGCGCAGGTGAGCATGCGAGTGAACATGTGTGCGCGCGAGTGAGCGTGCGANGAACATGTGAACGCGCAGGTGAGCATGCGAGTGAACATGTGTGCGCGCGAGTGAGCGTGCGACCGCGCGCCCTACTTTGACACCAGTTCACACTTACATCTGAACACCTTGGTTGGGCATGCCTCATGCCCGCAGCGCGCACCACTTGTGAACTCCCATTGCCGTTTTCTGCCCGCTATTCCCTAAGCTGTCCTTGGATTACACCTTTGCACTCCAGAACAAAAACCGAACAGCGCTTTAAGGGCATAGAATCAGCAAGCATGGTCGCATTGCAATGCAGGCGCTTAGCTCCTGCATCACGCCATCCTCTCGTGACGCCTATCTGAAAATATGATGTATCAAATGCCTCCTTGCAATCATGGTAGGTGCCTTGCAACTAGAGCGAATGCAACAATTCATGCTGGGGGCCATTTTCTTGTAGCAAGATAGAGACCGAGAAAATTCAGCAGCATGAGATCAGGTCTTCTCTTGTCTTCTCTTGAAGTGACGGAAGCAAAATTTCTTGAAGGATATCTGTATTGCATGTCTATCCGAAAAAATGGACCCATGAAACTTGTAGATTGGTTTAAGGGTACCATGTTGTAAAGTTTGCTTGCAGGCAAACTAGTGTCGAATTTGCCGTGTTTGGTTCTTCTAGCTTGTTTGCTATCTTTTGCGGCTAGCGGGTTTTGCATTTACCAGTCGTTGTGCATGCGAGGACAAGATTTCAAGAACAAGAGCTTAGGTAACTGAACAGCAAGCTGTGACCAGAGAATGGCGGTCNGGGTTTTGCATTTACCAGTCGTTGTGCATGCGAGGACAAGATTTCAAGAACAAGAGCTTAGGTAACTGAACAGCAAGCTGTGACCAGAGAATGGCGGTCGGTGGTACCAGCTCCTCTGGATGTTGATTCCTTTCTTTCTTCTGGTCATGTTGGGCTGTTGGATTGTCACGACATGATGCACTCCAATATCCAATTCAAAATGCCAGTTCTAAGATAGTGCGTGTGAGCCCGTGCATGTATAAATTGAGGCTGAAAGCCAAAATCAGGGCCGGGCCTAGGTCGTGATTTTTGCCTCTTCAATTTAGAAGGGCATGCAATTGGCAACATTTGACCTCATTGGAAACGAGATCAAAAATAAGATTATAGAAAAATAATAATAGGGAAAAAATTGGCGGGAAAAATGGCAAACAGCACGCGACATCAGTTTCCGCTGTTTCCTAATCAAGTTTTAAAGGGCATCCCGCCATGTATTGATCGTCGGCAAAGCGCAATTGGAGGGAACGGATGACCACTTATACCCCCGCTACTTCACCACACGTGTCTGTATTTGGCACCNCATCCCGCCATGTATTGATCGTCGGCAAAGCGCAATTGGAGGGAACGGATGACCACTTATACCCCCGCTACTTCACCACACGTGTCTGTATTTGGCACCTTACTTCCAAAATTCCCCTGGGGTTTGCTGATAGTTCTAGGCCATGATTGCAGTGGGACCATCCTAACCTGCCGCTTTGGATTTTCGGAGTTCCTGTGGTGTTTATTGTCATCATCGGCTCTGAATTTTAAAAAAAGAAAAAGGTTTCTTCCAACAGTTTCTGGTGCGGATATCATCGTGCTTATTATTCATTTTTTTTGGATCACCTCTTACCACAAAATAAACAATGATGGACAGGCTTTTCTAGCTAATTATCGTTGGGACCCCTTGCAGCTGGGGCTCTGGCGCCCTTCATTTGAATTCATTTTGTGAGCAATAGCATTGATGAGGCAGAATGTCTAAAGCAACGGCATGCAGTTCTAGTGCATTCGTGACTCAATATTTTCGCGTCATATCATATCCATTGCTTAAAAAATAGTTGACAGGGATAGCACGCCCATACGGTCACATGCGCACCCACCTTCACACCCATGTTCGCACCCGCGCGCTCACTTGCGCACCCACATGCACACCCACCCGTGTACCCGCGCGCTTACACGCGCATCCACCCGCGCATCCGTCCAACACTCGCGCGCGCACCCGCGCAGTCACATGCACACCCTACATGCGCAGCGCGTCCCCATGACCCTTAAAAACCCTGTTTACGACGTTTTGGATCCAGCTAAATTATANCGCGCACCCGCGCAGTCACATGCACACCCTACATGCGCAGCGCGTCCCCATGACCCTTAAAAACCCTGTTTACGACGTTTTGGATCCAGCTAAATTATACAATCATCAATAATTGCATGCCCTCAGAATTCGGCAAACATATGCGCATGCCAACTATCCTTGGCTCAGGAGTATTGAAAAACAGCGAATGCCGCCCAAACGCTGGTCTTCCAGTGAGTCCACCAGGCTGCAGTTCTGTTGGCCGTCTCTGGGGCAAGTCTTCCTGATGGCCATGCCATGGTTTTCGGTCGGAAGACCAACGAGAGGTGAGTTGTTTTGGTGGATTTAACTGGCCAGAACGGGGATTGAACCCTCCAAATCAGGGATTTCACGAATAATTGGGTTTGCACAAGGATGGGGAATAGCTTCAATTTGTGGCAATTCCACCTGGGAAAATGACAATGAACAAAATGGAGTGTGGGTTACCTTACTGTTGGACAATGCTTTGAGAGATGGTGAAGAAAATTCACGAGGAGGCTGTTTCCAAGATGTTTTCTCCATGGATGTTTCAATTGTTCTGTGGCACTAGCTGTGGCTATCCAAGTGTCCCAAAGCCCAAGCCCTGCTCTCCCAAGGCCAGCCGTGGGCAAATCTCGTAGAAGTTGGGGTTCTCTAAGCCGGTGGCGCTTCTGGCAAGACTTGGAAAAATGTCCACAACGTATCGGGCAGAAACCTGTCGCAACTGCAGAGGTCTTCACTGCTCTAGTCTTAGTTTGATCTACTCTAGCCACACGTCTTAAGCTGTTGGAGCCAAGTAACTCCAAGAGTGGCGGGTGTCAACGGTGGAACAGCGCAATTACAGCAAAAATGGATGTCATGCTGCACACACTGCCAATGTTTTTCGTGCCCTTGCGAGCGGCACACAGAGCATTTGTAGCCTCATACTGCGATCTGGACACAGGCTGCCCCATCTTCCGGTGTTGGACACTGGTCACAATGGTGTTTGTACAATTCTCTTTGAAAAGTACATAAACATACCTTAAAAAAAACAAAAGAACAAAGAAATGTCCCTCCAAATGCATCCAAGATGGCTGGACACACTGAATTCCATCGCGTGAGATGCTGGACCACATGTGCACGGGGGAGTACCTAGCAACAATGCGGTCGTTTCTAAAGAAGGGCCAAAACCATGAGCAACAATTTGTGGCTACTTTGGAAGCAAGGTGCAGACCCAAAGGAAGCGCTGCCAGTCAGGATTCGGATGATTGGTCCGCCACCAGATAGTGTTTCGGTCGATGCTGTCTGAAATCTGCAGCGTACCGTCACCCCAGTGGAACTGCGCAATCCCTGGCTCTCTGACATCTGCAGGCTCGATCGAATATTGATGCCCGAAAGCTTCGAAGGACTCCGTTTCAACTGTGAAATTGGCGACTTTTCCGCGGGGCCACTGGGCTGACATCTGACCCCAGGCAAATTGGACCGATGGCGGTTTTGCTTTTTGAACTGAGGGGGCTGGGGTTGCTGGTTTTTGCACGTGGTCTAGTGGAAGTATTTGGCTTGGCGCTGATGCTGGCTGAAGTTCCGGATCTGGGTTTGGTGGCCCTTCTAGTTCTTGCTCTTTTTTCTTGTCTTTTTTTTGCTTCCTCCACGCCAGAAACAAGCATAACAGCACCAGGGGCATCACCACAAGTGCTACTATCACGGGCACCGGGACTCCATTATATTTATGACCAACACAACGCCACTCATTCCCCACCCTCACACATTCCGTACACTTCTTCATAGCACATTCATCGCTGGGGTCTTTGCTAAACACATTGCCTTGTTCTTTCAATGACCTGCTGGATGTTGCGTTGCCATCGAACACTGGAGGTACGCTGGTTGCGGCCTGCAGCAGTCGAGGGAGAATCCGGCCTTTGATAAACTGATCGGATTGCCCCACTTCAACAATCTACAAGAGAAGTCCACCAGTGAAAGTTCTTTTCATGGACAATCTTAGATTGAACATGATTAAACTACTCGACCAAGGTTTGCCTAGTTCTACCAGGTTTCTTTTTAGCCATGTCTGATTGCCTTCAAAGCGGTTGCATCGTCACTCTGATTGCTCTGCTGCGAGACTCCGCGTGCTGCGTGGGAGACCCACAGAGACGTGGACATGTGGCAGAAAATGAAAGTGAAACCACTATGGTGCCCTATGGATGCCTATGGTATGTGCATCGTCCTGTTGCTTCCATGAGACCCCCAACCCCAGCTGTTCTACAGAGCCCAAAAGGGCTGTGAGGGTGCTGCAACAAGTCCTGTTCTCGATGCAAAGCTGCGGTGTACACATCTGTGAAACAACGCAGCTGCAGAAGATGGCAGGTGGATGCAAGATCACCCCACTTTGGGGGCTTCCCAATCAGGCTCGGGGTCCATGTCAGCATTGGTTGTATAACAATTGTTGTTTGTCACAACCCGATTATGGTACCCCTTCTTGCTGGTTCTTCGCCACTTCCCTCTATGGTCACCTCGAACAGAGACAATAGAGAGACCGCAACAGAACTTGCCAACTGTATGGACTTGACGATGGATACCCTCATTGAAAATCCTCTATAAATCTATAAATGCTGCTTTACTGGGAAAATCCTAGAGGTAAATGGTGGGATTTCCAGCAAGCCATGGTTGCTGACACCGGAGGGTATGCAGGATCAGGATGACCATCATTCAGGTAGCCAAGGGACACGGGCCAGCGTCTCAGGCGAGGCTTGATGTGTGATCCTTTTTGGGCATCAAGATGGGCTCAAGCGCCCACAGCTGCGTTTCATGGCATGTTTCTAAGGCAGTGGCAGTTCCGTTTTCAGTTTGCTAGTGTAGAAGGAGTGGACTATAAATCTGGCTCATCCCAAATCTGGGACTACAAACGCACGAAACCATTCAAAAGACGACAGATCCTACACATCCAACAGATCCCAACGGGTAAAGCACAAGCCTCCAGGAAAGAAATGGTGTCTGTCTGACACATCCTTCATGGCATGCTTCAGAGTTATCACTCCCCTTTTCATGTCCTCTCCAGTCGCGGCGTCTTCCGCAGATTGGGTGTGCGGACACTGGTGCAGTGAGCCACATCCTTGGATCTCTGCCAGAGAAAAGCATATGTGCAAGTGAAGCGGCATGACATAGCAGAACCATGTATGTACCTATCTATCTCATCTAATCTAATCTAATCCAATCTAATCTAATCTAATCTATCTATCTCCCTCTCTCTCTCTCATTTGTGTAAATGAATCTGTAGAAACATACCCTCCAGTAGAAAGACATGGATTTGAAAAGCCCGTTTGTTTCCCTAGGGAGATGACTCACAAATGGTGGGCCTTCCACATCTATGTGAGATTTCAGGAGGGTTGTATGGATCCCATGGTTTAGAATATAATGTGCCCCCCATTTAGATTGCTATAACTTGGGGTATCCCCCCCATTTCGGGACGAAAGATCCATCTTCAATTGGCGAAATCCCGGTAGTTGTTTGGTGAAATGTTCATTCAATTTTAGCTGATTAATCCTCTATGTGTCTATGTGTGATTCTGAAATCATGATTGGTGGAATATCACCATCATATGCCCCATTGAACCATTTTCTCTGTTTTTGTTGGTTAAATCCCCCACTCTAATCACCATATTGAACCTCCATTCATGTATCGATCCTCAATTTTACCACTCAGAGACTCAAAGCACTATTTTGGATGGTTAAACCACAACAAAATGGGTCATTTACGACTATCAAAATGTAATGAACCCCGTTAAATCCAAAGTTTAATCCCCTAAACACCCATCTAAGGACTAGGATCGTTCAATCACTGGTGTTCTTAAAGCAATAGTAAACCATCCCCAATTTTACCACAAATTGGTCCTATGAACCATCAAAATATGGCCGGCTCATTATCANGTTCAATCACTGGTGTTCTTAAAGCAATAGTAAACCATCCCCAATTTTACCACAAATTGGTCCTATGAACCATCAAAATATGGCCGGCTCATTATCACTGCACTAACATTCATGGGATATAATTATATATATATATATATATATTATACACATACACATTATATTACCATTACTATTGCTGGGATGATGGGTAAATCGCCTGTACCAGCGAGCTCCACCGAGGACCCCGGCCACCCGTCCATTCCGCGTCCCCGCGAAGTCCGCCTGCTCCAACGGCCGATGCGCCACCGAGGGCGGCCTGGCACCGATGGGGGGATTTTAGCAGCAAAACTTGGGATTCTGTCTGTGGGTTTCCTGAAATGAGGGTACAAGTACCCCCAAATCATCCATTTTTGTTTGGGATAAAATAAACCATCCAGCTATTGGGGTACCTCCATTTATGGAAACCCCCATCATCATATCAATTGGGGTTACAACTATCACAACTAGGGTTTCATACTAGGGTTCACAATTAGACCAACGAATTTGGAACGTGGATTTGTTTGATGGAGACCATCACCTCCACCTACAATGATGCCCGGGATATCAATGGGTCTCAGCCTGGCTGCGGGGNTTTGATGGAGACCATCACCTCCACCTACAATGATGCCCGGGATATCAATGGGTCTCAGCCTGGCTGCGGGGCCCAGGTAACACATCTCAGCCTCTGGGCGTGGGTGGAGGTTTGCGTGAAGAGGCTCCTTGGCAACACGTCGCAGAGGCCCCAGGAACGATGGGAATGAACACTGCTCATCATGGGACATACGATAACCTCTGGTAATTCAACATAGCTATGGAAAACTGCCTATTTATGTATTCGTAGGCATAGGTAATTTACCTACCGAAAATGGTGAAGCTCCATGGATATGTTACATAAATAACCAGAGGGTAACCAAATTGGGAATAAAGGCCCAANTTCGTAGGCATAGGTAATTTACCTACCGAAAATGGTGAAGCTCCATGGATATGTTACATAAATAACCAGAGGGTAACCAAATTGGGAATAAAGGCCCAATAGAGGAGCAGCAATATGACTGTAGCCGCATGACTGTAGCCGCAAGACCATCTCGAGCGGTGTAGAAATCTGTTGGGCCGTCCAAACCCAGTAGAAGAGAAAGTCTCGCACTGTCAGACTTGAATGACGGCTGAAATTGAGGGGTCTACTTCCTACTACGCCTGGATACACTTCGAATCTAGCTTGTCAACCAGGGCTGGGTGGGTTCTTGTTCCGATCGTGGCTTTGCACAAGCCCAAGTCATGTATTTCAACTTGCCCATTCAATGGGTGGGGCTCATTCTCCTCCAGGTGAAGATCGAACACATACCCATCCGCCACGAGGGATTCCTTTACAATGAGTATATTAACCTCTACTAACGGGACCGTGATGACCATTCCCTTTCGTAGAAAAACAACCCACGTAACTTGACTGTGATACAGAACATAATTGGCTAAGACATTTTAAAAGCTGGATAGTTGATGATATGTGCATATATTAGCCCATCTGTTGCCATAGTTTTCACCACATCTATGTTCCACACCAAGACTCACCAGTCGTCCCCCAAATTCTGTGCCAAGGCACTCCAGAGAGCCAGCANGCCCATCTGTTGCCATAGTTTTCACCACATCTATGTTCCACACCAAGACTCACCAGTCGTCCCCCAAATTCTGTGCCAAGGCACTCCAGAGAGCCAGCATCCCAGGCAGGAGCCGGGGCTTGTCCTTCAGTCCATTCCCAAATGGTCAATGGGGCTTAGAAAGTACATGTACCAAGTGCTGTAGTTCATTTTTCTACTAAGTCCACTGCATTATTTTAACCAACTACTGTAGATCTTTACAAAGTGGTCTGAAAGCGATGTCACCAGACTTTCGCTACTCACCAGACTTTCGCTACAGTGGTCTGAAAGCGATGGTTTTACTATTCTGCGAAAGTATAGTCTATATTATGTATGTACTATATTACTATATAAATATATATTTTTTTCCACTGTCAAAAAACATGTACATGTGTATCTCTGCATATGTCTCTGCATAGGGAAATCTTCTCTTGACTCATCAGGGTCAGTCATTCTTCAATGGCNAAAACATGTACATGTGTATCTCTGCATATGTCTCTGCATAGGGAAATCTTCTCTTGACTCATCAGGGTCAGTCATTCTTCAATGGCTCACAAAAGCTGCAGTAGTTGAAACGGTAAATGGCTTGGATGCTGCACGTTGGAGGCGGGTGTCCAAGGGTGCTGTCGACAGACATCTGCCTATCATGATTGCCTGCAAGTCAAACGGACTCAGTTTCATGTCCATTGAAAATTCTGGGCAAGACAGCAGATGCAGCAACCAA
Organism: Symbiodinium sp. clade C Y103; assembly: GCA_003297045.1. Classification (NCBI taxonomy): domain Eukaryota; class Dinophyceae; order Suessiales; family Symbiodiniaceae; genus Cladocopium; species Cladocopium sp. clade C. The sequence goes on along the minus strand of BGPT01000246.1, from coordinate 137,727 downwards.
CTATATAAGTTCACTCCCGAACCATTCGCCCACATAGCCAGATCCATCGAAGCGTCCTGTGATGAGCTTTTGAGCCGCTCGTTGCAGCTCCTCTTGGGGACTGGGTTGCTCGATGGTCAAAAATGGGCCACCAAAATCTTTCGCGAATGTGGTCGGACACTACAGCAGCATCCCACCTATTCAATTTTGGGACTTGTTCAGCATTGTAGAGAATATGTCTCACCTTGGTGGGAAACACTCGTTGTTGCAGTTTTTGAAATGTTGGATGCATCAAGTCTTTTAGATCCAGGCGGTATACATCGTCATCCCCAAAAGTGACGAGGAACCCCAAGTTTCACAGCGTGCACAGTTGTACACACAATCGCCGCATCCATCCGCATCCCAGCAAAAGACCCACCACAGCCACAGCCCATCCCACCTGAAACTTTCCAATGTCACCAGTCTGAGGGACATCCGGGTGGTACACCTCGACATTTCGCGCTAATCCCAAGGCTCACAAGCAACTGTGATTCATCAATCAGCTAACAAAACCCTAATTTTCAGGATCATTTTGGACCTGTTTGGGGTTTCAAATCTATCTGGGCATATTTATGTTGGTACACCCCCATGTTTCACTCCAACTTTTGCTGGTGAAGTCCCACAAATCTTGATGGTCATGTTTGTTGGTGAAGTCCATTTATTTCCCCATGAAATTCCCTTTTCCTGTTCTGAACTTGCCAAACGTAGACCCCTCTAAGCCAAAGAAGAAACTAGAAGCTCTAGATCCGTATGGCTATGACTAGGTATAGGGGTATATTATATAGCTGACATGGACCCCCAATTCTTCAGCAGTATCTAAGTATCTAGCTTCCAAAGAGGGTACAATACGGTACCCTAATTCCTCTGAGAGGAACTCCCTTAATGTGGTAAACAAAACATCCCAAATATGACCATTTCAAATTGAAACCATCCCCAAATGCTAGGAGTCTGGCATTGGGTTTCCCACATTAACTCTAATCCATCCACTCCAAAAACTGCCAGGCCTGTCCCTGGCGAAAAGTCCCCCGTTCGCCCGGTGAGAGCCCGCGCCTTGGCTAAGCGCCGGAAGGCGCCCCGAATCTGCTCCTCGTCCCGGGTGCCGGGCGGAAGGCCCAATACCTGGACGAAACTGAGGCTTTTCACCTAGGAAACTTGGGAATCAATGGACAAATGGACAAAAAAGTGGAGTCTTACTAGGAAGATGTACAGAAATGCGGGTTTAAGGTATTTTGACTAGCAGGAGTTTTTTTTGGATTTTTCTTATATGACTTAATGAAGAAATTGAGAATAATAAGGATGCAACCACCCGAAATGATTATTTATTCATCCTCTGGTATTTCAACCTGACAGTGGCAAATCGCCTATATATTCCTGATTGACCTCTTGAGACCTCTTGAAAGTGAGGAAGCTTGCAATTTTCTTGACCAGAAATCAATGGGAAGTCTTGCAAACAGCATATCAGATGACCTCCTACACACCGCCAAAGTGATCCATTGATTCGAAGGACGCAGTTGCCATACTTTGCCACAAAATCTGGAAACCCTGTTGATGCTGAACTGCATTGGCATGGCTAATTTTAGATGCCCTCGACATGTACCATTCAACAGTCGGATATCCCCATTTCATGATGGTCATGTAATGTAAATACCCAAGTTCTGGGGGTTCCCATTGATGATTGGAGCAACCCCCACCAGTACTTCCTCAGATGGAATTGTGGCCAGCGCACGGTGCACGGGTCAGCTTCAGCACGACGAGGCAGCGTGGAGCTGTGCCCTGTGGAGCAATCAGAATCGGTCCAACATGGTGATGGTCATGTTAGTGGCGATCATCATTCTTGTGATGGTGATGATTATTGGTAACATCATCATGCATATGTCTACAAGATCTTATTATAGAGGTACTGATGGCCATGTATTCTATCAGCCATTTCTTCATAGTCATTCCAGCTGCTTGGAGCCAATCGCAAACATCATCCAATGTGGATGAAAAGTCGAGCAAATCCTTGAAAAACATCTAGAGTACAACAAGCATCCAAACCAATTCGCGCATGAAGCTTTCTTCTTGTGGTCCTTTGTGCCAAAAGAAGAGTACCCAACAGGACCCACAGGATCAGCCGCGGCCTCTGGAAATGACACTTCCACCTGGCTGGGTTGGATGGTTCGGAAAGCTCTGTGCAGCATGATCTGAAGATGCCAGGCTCACAACAAAAATTGAAGTTCCATAGGGGATGGGAAGACACAATGCCTCTTTTCTCGGAAATCTGCACTGAAACATTCCAGTTGGTAGTTGCTCAATTTCAATCGTATCGTTATTAAGTTCCCAAAGCAGTACTTCCGCTGATGTCATGTGTATCTCTAAATTATATTTCCAGCCTTTGCTTTCAGCCCAGAGCCCACTCCCCTTGCTCTCGCCTACAAAGCTTTGCCATGCTTCAGTGAGAAACAGCAGGAAGATGATAGCACCTTGACACTGCACGAGCGAGTCACGGCCACCATGTGCCATCGGGGGTTGTCTGGAAATGGGGGGATTTCTCCCCCCCGGTTGTGGCAATTTTCATGGGCTTGTGGCAATTTTCAATGGGAAAATGATGAGAAACCATCGGAACTGGGGGTGTTCCCGTAAATTTTCAGACAAACCCATTTGAGGAAGCCTACAGACCTCAAAAAAAAGTTGGGAGCCAGGATTGAGTTGACCACATAAATTTCCCAGCTTCTCAACTACTATCATCCTTTTCCATTAAACTTGCAATTTAAAAGAGGTCAATAGCCCATTTTCAGACACACCCAGATGGTCATTCCAAGGGATTGTGAACACCTGTCGAAGCCTGAAAAGTCTCAGCCACGTCTCCATGAATCAAGTGACATGCGCTTTCCAGTTTGATACCTTTTGACAAGGAAATATGTCCTGGAACCCCACTTCCAACCATTTGTAATGTAGGGATTCTTCACTGTCATAGGGTTTCACAACCATAGATATTTCTGGTTGTTTAGGGTTCCAGGGTGGAAGGGACCAAAGGTTCACATTTCCTTCCTTTCTCTAGACTATGCGACGTGAAACTCACAAAAATCAGTCGTGTTCAACGCAGTCCCCTGGAATGTTCACACAACCTACAGGACACAAGCTGGTCACCAATCCCGTGCCTTCAGTCGCGGCCAAGAAACTCAATGTGCGGGGACGGCCAACGGCAGGCACATCCACAGTGCGGCCCATGTTCAGCAGATGGGGAATTCTTCGTGAGTTGGAGTAAAATGGATTTCATGTTGATCATGTTTGTTGGTCGGGTCCTTCAATCCCGAAAGGCCATTGTGTGCTTGCAGAGAGAAATGTGCTTCCCCGAGAGTGGGAATAATTAATAATTGATGTGCATGTCAAAGAGTGCGCGCCTTGCATTGTAGGATCCTGCCATATTCGGAAACTCCTTTTTCTGAGGAAGTATTGCTGAAAAACCCATGTCACTGCTCCTGTGCCGCTTTCAAACATGGAAACCAACATCTTCGACATCTTCATCATGTTTTGCTCACCATGAATCACTTGGCAGCTGGCAACTCAGCTCCAAAATTGGCTGCCGGGTTCCGGGATTGGGCGCAAGGGCGCAATTTGCCAACACCTTTGGTGCATCTGAAGTGACAAAAAGTCTGACCTTTTTCGTCAACTTGTGGGTTTGCTGAACTACGTCAAACTCGTATTCAAGATCCACCTTTATTTATGTAGATCCTTTCAGACTACTTTCAGAAGAGCATTCCCGACAACCCTGCCATTCACTGCACTCCTTCGTTTTTCCTACGCAACACCACAGTAGGTATTAAACTGGGGCCCGCTCAAGGTCAGCAGCTCCAGTCTTAAAAACTGCAAACAATTTTGTTTGCCGGGCTGATAGGCCCGGTCTTCTGGGATAAGATCAGTCCACTGCCGAAGTGAGAGATCAATGAGGTGACTTCCCTTTGAAATGTACTATCTACACTTATTTGATTATGTATACGTTTGTATCATATATATATATATATATAGTGCTATAATATATATATATATACATCTAATCATATATATATATATAACTAAATGCTGGAAAGCATTGTAAACCCCAGGCTTTCAGCTTGGCCTTGATCCGAAAATCCCATCTGAAAAATGTGTCGTTCTTCCGCACCAAGGGGTGCAGTTTCCCTCAGCGGAGGAGCAGCGTGGCGCCGGGGAAGCGCTTCAAGTTGTATCTCAGTTCTCTGGATCCAAATGCATTCCTGGCAGCGGTTGGCATCGCAGGCATGGGTTTGGCTCTGGGGACCCCAAGAGTTTGTTGGGGAAATGGTGGGAAAATGCTGGGAAGAATTATAGTTTGGGTTGTTCGTCTTTAACTTGAGATGTGATTTGGGCTCCTACTGTACCTTTCAAGCGGGGCACCCTTTAGTCACTGGCTATTTTTGATTCCGATTCGCTCTTATACTCTGTTGGGGGGACCCTGATAGTCTTACTCAATCGAGCATGGTTCAGAATGACGAAAAGTGATACCCCTGTAGTTGCTAAAAGTCTCTCAATGTTCATAGACCGTATGCCTTGATACTTGATGCCCATTCTTTACGGCAAGACTTGGCACCGCCAACCAAAAGATTAGCAAGTAGGCTATGGACTATGACCATATTCTGCATAAGTTCTACCCAAACCTTCACCAAAATCACACATCTCTGAAGAAGAGATGGCCTATTCAGTGATTCAAGGGCTAGCTGGGTATACTCATCATCATCCCTGGCTGCTAAGCTCCCCGAATACCACTAAAGTTAACCTTGGATTAATGAACCACTGGATAATTGCAATTGTCACTCATTTGGGGGACCCTCAACAATGATAAACTGGGGAAAGTACATATTCTTCGTGCAACCCCAATGGTAAGCCTCCAATTTGGGATGGAAAAATCACACCCATGTCTAGTAGAATTGGATGAAACCTTACCCACGTGAAACCTGCTCGCCAACCAGATGGGTTTGTCCAAAACGGGGTTTTGAGAATAATTTCCCTCGGCAGGTTTTGGTGCAATCCCACCCCATTGCTTGGACCAAAGTGTCTCCATCCCCGTCTTTGATGGTTAGATTCGATCCCAATGTTGGCTGGCGAAATTCCCCAGTTACGGACAAACCCATGTGTTCAAATGGCCGAATCTCCATTCTTTGTGGTTCAAAACATATTTCGGCTACTGGTTCGCACAAACCCAAATATCACATTGTTGGGACGAAAAAGATATCCCAAAAACTGTTGTCAATTGAATTGTTGCATTGACTAAGTTTGCACTTATCTTCAATACCTATCAGTTCATACCCATTCAATCCCATTCATATGCTATCTCTGATGGTCTATCTATCATGTAGTTGGACAATTCTAGCTCTTTACCCATAGCTCCTTAGCTCCCTTCAAACCACCGCTGGTTGGTGGTTTTAATCCATCCCAAGAATATTGGTCATTTCAACCCATCATCCCAAGGACACACCTGGCCCCCTACAGGGCCGCCTTTCCGAGAAGATCCGCACGGGATCGTTCAGCTCGTCGAAAGCCTTCCTTTCCTTGAGGTGTCCGTAAGACACGCAGCAGTGGGATTGTGTTGCCCAGAGGAATGGATGAAATCAACTTCCCAAAAAGGTGATTAAGCCATATTAAAGCCCCAAAAAGTGGATTTGACCTGCACAAATGGTGACTAAGCCCAGAAAAAATGTGATTTCACCCATAAAACTAAATTGTGATCTGACCCGCAAAAATTGGGGATACCCGCAGGGAATCAAACATGGCTGGCTGGAAAATCCACGCAAGTGCCGCGGAAATCATCTATAAAAAGCTACATGAATCTGAATGAGGGATATTGATATTACATTAACAGATTGGACTACCAACGGGTACCATTGGGCTCACAAAAGGCTGGTCCTTCTGAGTATGAAACCATCCGGGTTCGGGGGGATGACTACGATTCCGCTGCACTCTGTACTCGTCGTTTCGCAGCAACAGCGTGGAATTTGGAAAGAACCATTTTGGAGCACCACCCAACAGCATGTGAATCCGCACCAGAACAGAACAGTCTCAACCTCCAGACTTCCAAGAAAAACACAAAAAAAACTTCGCTGTGTTGGAAGAAATGTCATCAATTTGTGGTTCAGTCTGGGAAGATGGGAAACAAATGTGTCTGGCACTAAGTAATACCAAGGTGCTGCAATCCAGTACTCACTGCTCTCTAGTTCATCATCTTTCAAAGGCAATGGTGGAAGGAATTCCACCTCAGTGAAATGGCGCGCCAACAGGACTTTTGGGGGGGAAACAGCCCAAAAACCAGTGGGGTGCTAACTAAGAAGGAGGTAAAAGTGTTAGGAATGGGTTTACCATGCCCGATTCAGATTTAATTTGGTGTGTCTCAATGAATTCTGCTGACCTTTTTATGTCTCAGATGCTGTGAATAGCGAACTCTTCTGAGATCCGCCTGGACGATCTGGGAGGAAGCGCAAATCATTCCCATCGACCCACGGAAATCTTCGGGACTCACAGTTTGAAAACGCCAAGACGCATCCGTCTGCTTGGCACCCCCTGCTTCCTCAGTAGCACAGGTCGCGAGAGGCGAGTCGTTTTCTCCCTGGAAAGCTATTCACCTCTTGGTAGATCTGCATGCATTATGAGAAAAAACTGGAGACATCCTAGATTCATTGCTTTCCCACTGAAACAACGTTTCTTGCTTTCCCCTGCATACAGTGTACAGTGTACATCGTATGCTCATCCCCAAGCAACTCCTCCCCTCCATGGAGCCCAAGAGCATTGCAAATCTGGAAAAACTGGTTGAGCTCGCTGAGGCTCCGCCTCCGCCATTGGCTAGCTGCAAGATGAAAGACCATGGGAGACCCCAATAAGCCTAGTGGGTCTTTGGATGTTTTTGGGGTCATTGGCTTGACTCTCACCTTCACTGTCCATGCTTAGTGGATGGGCCATGGCCTGTAGAGCTTGTCAGCTGCCACGGCGTCCTTCTTGGCTTTCAAGGATGTACCTTTGAAAGTTCACGCAAATGTGGGAGCTCCACCCGGTGTTAGAAAATGCAAAATACGATCCTTAAAATAGAGGTAAGTTTTGCCTTTTCTGTATCTTGTTGGCGGGCTACTATATCTATCAAAGAAAATGTTTAGATGTCGAGAAACCACTTGAATCCTCATACCAAAAACTAAGGAAGGGACAACGTTCTATCTTTGTCCGACAGCCTAGACTCCCAGAGCAACGCCTTTGTCTACTTGAGCATTCAGATTTTCGGGCCCTTGGTTCTGCAACACCAAATGCAATTGAGCCATGAAAAATACCCCTATCCGATCCCATTTTGCCGGTCGATGAATAAGTATCCCCTATCAAATGGATCGTATTCATCCACAAACAACAGGCAGGCTCATAAATCACCATTTTGTATATTCTTAATGGCTCGATTCCTTTCCCCTCCAAGAACAACCGCCTGCAGTCGCCACCCAGGGACCTAGTTCCTGCATGGTCTGCTGGAAGGACCCTGCCACCTTCCGGGCATCCTCTATCTCGGCAACAGGAAGGGGCAGCGTTCAGTTCCATGGATTGACCCCTGGTCATCCCACAAGCATGAATGGAGTTCCTGATAACTGGCATAGTCAGCCCTTCTTAATGGGGTAGTGACCATCCCTTTTTATGTGAAAATCAATCGGGTTTGACAAGGGAATCAACACAGTTGTGGTTGTTGGTTTATACTAACCCATCTGACTTTGGTACTGCATTGTCCGTTAGATAAACCCTGGGCCCTAGTGAACCTAGTTATGAACCAACTTATCCATCTTGGGGCTCCTTCGGTGGAGTGCCCCGTTTGAAAATTACCCTGGCACATTGGGGGAATCTCTTATCACAGCCCAAAGTATTTGTCGGTATCAACTATCCCTGAGGGGGGAGGTGGACCAATGTCAAAGAATCATACCCCCATACATTCATCTTCTAGCCACTCCATTCATCCTTCCGGAGTTAGGATTGCTACCAACACCCCAGAAGGAAGACTGAGTAGATGAAGAGGTAAACCACTGATTTCTTGTGGCAATCATCCACCCATCCAACCCTGTGAGAAGTGAAATCGCCAAGTCGCATAATTGGAATCCGGATCCCAGACTTCGGCACCAACAATCCTCATGGGACGGTACCGACCATCCTCTGGACAGGCTTTGGAGGGGGGACAAACCTGAAACCCTGATGAATTGTTGCAGCAACGCTTTTTAGCATCGTGCCGGCTGCGTACGCACATCCCGGGCATGATCTATTCTGCCTTTCGAATTTTGACTACAGTCCCGAAGAATTCTGGACTCTACTGATAGTTTTGCATTCAAGATTCAACTATCAAATTTTGAGGGTAGAGGCATACGACAAAATCCGGGTAAGCAGTGTCTTGTAAATGGATGTAAATGGATGTAAATGGATGTCCATCAATGCTGGTACCATATTGACTCCGTAGCTATGCCCAGTCCGGACCCGGACCCTCACCATGCGCATGTGATTTGAGGGCGGTACAAGAACATCGGAGTGGTCAGCGCACCTTGTGCAGCTGAGACCGGAAGAACACTACCAGAACTCCGTGACGTTTTCGTTTGAGGGAGAACAAACATGCCAATTTCATGATTCATTGGCTGCATCCCTATTTTCGAGAGGTTCTTTTGCGGACTAATTGCCAATTATAGACGTTTGTATAGGTGGGCTCGGTACCATCCAAACTTACATAGACCCTGCCTCTTGTGGTTTTCCTATCCTACCTTTGTTTCGCCACGCGGCGCTCCACTTGTGAAAGGCCACCCTGTCTTGGACCACCTGCCAGGTGGGGATCTTTCTCGGCGTGCTACGCTTCGCTGTACATGTTGTTTTACATGGGCAAATGACTCAAATAGACGCAAACAACTGCAATTCACCGAAATCCGATATTTCAGTCATAGTCCTAGTAAACTATCCACATCCCAGTTCCTACTTTTAAGGTGTTCCTAAGTCCAAAACACCAACTAGAAACTAACCATCATCCAACACCAGTCACGCCTGCGCTGACCAGGCCTTCCAGCTCGGTCAGGGCCTGCATTTGGATCTGGAAAAAAATCTTCCAGGTTCAGACTTGGTGGTTCCATCCCAGTTAGTTGTGGGAAAATGGAATGAACTTCACTTGTTGATTGGGATTATATTGGACTTATATTGGACTTATAATGACTTATACATATGGGATTTCAATGGGTTTCATAGGATTTAGAGTTAGTAAGCGGGTTAGTTCAACCCCAGTCACACATGTGGGGTTACTCCGCTTATAGCTGGGATGTAACCCAGGGATGAGCCACCAGTTTGGTATGGCACAAATTCCTGGCCTCAGATCCTACAGAGTGAGCACCTTTGTTTGGGTCCATTCAAGGGGATGTGGTTGCCATAGTTGCCATCCCAGCCATCGATTTCGGGGACCACGGTACATGAAAACGGCAATGGCAGTAGAAAACCCGGGGTGTCAAGAGCCGCACAGTTTTTTCACATTTGAAACCTAGTGCGACTGGAAAAGAATATCTTGGATGTTGATGATGGTGGTGATGATGGTGATGATGATGATGATGATGATGATGAAACTTGAACGACTCTAGTCACACTGGGGTTACCAAATAACTACGGTATAGGTCAGACTCATCGCGCGGCGGATCCTGCCTTCCCAGCACTGCACAATCCACCGCCGCATTCATCGTCGGTGATCTCGGTACACAAAAGACGTGACATGTGGCCTTGGAGGACACCTCCCACTGTTGATGGATCAACCGATCAATCCTCCAGTTTTTAAGCTTTGAACGACCAATTTTGATGGTTCAACCACCGTTTTTGATGGTTCAAAGTCAACAACTTCTGAATCTGGTTTGATGGTGTGCCTTCCCAAGCTTTCCATCTCAATGTGACAGTCCCACCGGGTGAAACTCTCGACTCTCCGCCTTCAGCCCATCTGGAGCATTCTCGCCCCCTCCCCTGGCCGAGTGGCAGCAATAAACAAGCGTACCCTCTGTGATTCGACATGGCAATGGGTAATCCCCTGTTCATCTCTAAATTATTTTTGAAGGGGTGGGTTTGGGTTGCAATTGGAGATCCATCTTTGAGGTTCGCCATTCCAAATGTACCGTCTGCTTCGTTCACAGGCACACTATGTGAGTGGCAGATCATTCAAAGATACAGTCCTCCATCCTTTGTCCCCTCCCCCTTGAACGCCAGCTCTCCGAGCTGCGCCTCCTGACAATGTCTCCTACGAAGAAACGATACCACTCCGCAGATTCACGGAGTCCGACCACCTTTCGCAGCTGAAAAGGTAACCCCCCAGCGGCCAAAGCAGTAAAGAAAACGCTCTTCTTAGATGTCTCAAGGGTCTATAGGTCCATCGATCATGGGTTAAAATTGTCCACCCCTATCACTACGAAGGTTTGTATAATATTGATTGCTAACAAAGCACTAACATCTCAGTTAGGGGCCTCAAATTTTGACGCACATCCATTCCACTTCAGGGAACCACCAGTGTGACCCCTACCCACAGAACGCCTTGCCGCGGTACAGCGCTTCCCGTTGTTCAGGGCCTGATAAATGGCCACTGTTTGGAGGAAACCAACTCTACAAATCAGGGTTTTTCCAGTGCCAATTATTGGAGTGCTGCAGCGCCATCAGGTTCTAGTCAATCCCTGCCCCCTAATATCCAATACCTCACGGAACCCCAAAATGAAATAGATCCAGCATGATCCAGCACCCTACACACTTTCTAGCGGGGTAGTTCTTCTACATTTTTGGTGGGAAACCATATATATATATATATATACATATATATATATATGTAGGCATCACTTCCATTCAGATGCCCATATTCTCCAAACCACCTCCGGCCGTGAAGTCCACCAGCTGCAGCCAAGAGTCCTTCTTGCGCCGCAGCTCGCTGAGTCCACAAGGGACCCGCCGCGCCCAGGACTGATGCAGACAGCAGCGCTCGTCGAGGCAGGACCTGCAGGGTGCCAATGATATCCTTATGTCAGGTCAGTAAATCCTCCCGTGGTGTTGGCTAAACCCCATATCATCTTTGCTTAAGATCGCATGTTTCTTCCTCAAAATCATAAATTGCTGCTTTAGATATGTTCAGATCCTCACGTTTCGCCAGCTAAACCCCACCTCCCATTGTCCCATTGCTTGATTCCCACCCCCGGCCTTGCTGGGTGACCCGGTCCAGGTCTTCCCCACAGGCTGCAACAGTCCCAGCACCGCCAGCAGCACCAGTCCTGCCGACCGCCGCGGCGCCTTGGCGCATAGGGGAGATAGAACCAAAAATCTTGGGGAAATGGTGGGGAGATGGTGGGGATGTAATTGGAATATATTGGGGATATCATTTAATTGTTGGGGGATATCATGGGGATATAGCCAACAATCTAATGGTGCCAACTTTCTTTGATATACCCATATACCTACCCATTTTTTACCATTCCAAGATATAGTTTTTTGGTGGGCCAGTGATACTAAGACCCTCCCATTTCAGGTGTCACCCCAAACAAGAATGAAAGAACTGCGAAGCAGCCAGAATGATTGTCCAACATTCTTGGCACATGGATGCACCTGATACAAAGAGGGCACAAAACAGCGAGCGCTGTTCCTTCCTCAGTGCAGCCCCAGTGGCTGTCGGAGAACGGAGCCCTTGGTCAGACATCATGGCTCAGCTTCCGCGTTGATATGATCGTTTTCTTGCCACCTGTTGTCCTCCGACCTCGTATGACCTCGTCTGCGCTCATCAGCAGGGGATGTTTCAGTTCCAGCTTTTGGGTTACTGCAATGTACGAGTATCGAGCTGGGGTTGACGTGATTTCCGTGCTGAGGCGAAGCTGGACTGGCTCTGATGTTTCCAAAAAGTTAGGCCTTCACTGGGCTCAGTCTTCAAGGCCTCGAAAGAAGTTGCTAGCATGTTTCATCCATTGCACCTACCGGAAGACGCTGATGCAAAGCGTCTTGGAGCCAAATAGTATAGGCAAGTCCCTTCCAAAATTGTCAAACCAACGCTTCAAGCTGAAGATTTTGTGGATGGAAAGAAGTATCCTTCCTTCAAATGAAACGCATGGCTTGATGTCAACAGAATCCACCATCATCACCTCGACTAACATCTCTCCCAGTGTCACCATCTGTGTCACCATCTGTCAACTGCGGTTTTTTGAGATCGCATCTGGTTGATCATGCACTAACAACCTACGCTTCCCGCGAGATTCCCACGGAGGCCCTTTTGGGGAAACGGGGCCTTTCCGTGACACTCGCAGGCTGGGCGATGCACGCGATTTCGAACGCGGGTTTGACCAACGCCGAAATGGTGCAGAAGACGTCGTCAACTGAAATGGCAAAGGGTTCACCCTGTCACTCTTCGAATGCAGAAATTCTCAGAAATGTGGCAACCTCAACATCAATTCTCAGATATAGTTCATAAATTGGATTGCCTCACATCCATGGCGTCACTCCACCTGTTCGTGGAGGCGCGTAGAACTCGAGTTCGGGCAAAACCTCCGCCAGATCGGACGATGCTATTCCAGGGGCCAGGCCCCAAGTCACCCTCTCCGAGTCGCCGCTGCGTCGATTCCAGGTCACAGGTAGAAGTGGCTCAGCGCAGCCGCCGAAAAACATCAACAGTGGTTGAGTCCAGTGGTGCACCTAGCAATGGTGAAGCCCTTGAGAATCCTGTTACTTAGCGAGTCCCTAAATTTGAGCGTAGATGGTTTATTTCTATCAAATGTTTGAAGCCAACCTAATTATATATAATATAATATACATGTATATATATATATATATTCATCATTTGTATCACGATTCACCCATGTCACTCTCAAGCCAGCTTTTATCACGTTAATTCTCACTAATTGGTCTCAATTCCGGTAAATCCTGGGATATTTTCCATGAATTGTTGGCTATGCAGCTTATATAGTTCTACCATGTTCTACCACATATTTTTGATCAGTTATATTCAGATATTCTATAATTATGCCCCACATTTTTGTTGGCTTGCACCATGTCAAACCCCACATTTTGTCATGATTAAACCACCCAGGTGTTCTACCAAAACCGCTGCGCCATGGCTCTGCTCCACTTCTCCACGGCACGACACCGCGGCAGGCCGCATTTCCCTCGGACCCCTCAGTGGTCGTCCGTGACTTCCACCAGCAGCGTACATTGGCCCTGCACGAAATCCAGCGTAATGGTGATACAATGGGAGTATCCCTATAATAATCCATATGGATTATGGTGATACAATGGTAATAGTGATATAGCCCTATAATGGGAAATCATAGTGATACAATGGTAATAGTGACTTTATCATAGTGAATTTGTTTACGGATAGTATCCCAATTTGCTATGGGTAGTACTGTTGGGATTTTAATAGTGAGAACTAATGGTAGTTTATCACGGTGATTTAACCACCCAGAATTGGATAGTTCTGGATAACTATATTAACTATATAATGATAACTATATGGATCATTGGGATCTACAATCAACGATAACTAAGGATATGGGGATGGCTTAGAAGCAAAATGGATGTCCAATGGATGTCTTTTCTTGGTTGAGATTTGACCTGTCCAAATGTCTAACGGATGTCCTGATGGTTTCACATGGATCGAAACGAATGCTTGTTGGACTCGGAATGGGTCAACATCGATGGCTCAGGACTTGGAATTGGTGAAGAGGGATGATATAATCCAAAATGCCTTGAAATCACCAATGAATATCAGACTGTTGATTACATATGACATATGCTATTAAATCCCATGAAATCCCATGGATTCTCAGGTCTGTTCTTGGCTTTTTGCAGCCACGGCATTCCAGCTTCCCCCCACCTTCAGGCCGGCAGCTGCCAAGGTTTGCTCACGATCCTGACGAAAAAAAAGAGCTGGGTGGCCATCAGCATGTGTCGGTTGACATTAGTACCCTCTGGTAAACTAACATAGCTATTGAAAATGGCCATAGAAATAGTGGGTTTTCCCATTAAAAATGGTGATTTTCCATAGTTACGTTAGTTTACCAGAGGGTAACTACCCACAAGAATGTACAAGAGTGCAGGAAACAGAGATATCAATTGGGATGTTGACACTGGGGCAACATTGAACCATAAAAATTGTCAAATGTCAACCCACAAAAAGCGCAAATATCAAGAATGGACAACAGCGGTTGAGCCAGACTCCCCATCAACTCATCACTTCGCTGGATTGTTTTTCCAAAACCATCGCGCTGCCAGCCATGTTCATGTTTTCCCTCAATTAAACCACTTCATGGTTTCCCTTGATTGAACCAATTTCGAGATAGTACTCGAGTACAACAATATTCCAACCCCACATTGGCAAATGTCGACAAGAACCTGCTTGAATCAGTTGTTCACATCTCCAACATCACAAACCAGCGGCTATGTTTTCCATCCAGGAATTTGCAAATCGCCAAATCCAAGATAGACTGGCGCACAAATCCCTTCAGTTTTGTCAGGAGCATACCCAGCTGGAATTTGCTAGGTGTTTGCTTCTTGGTGCATCATCCATCTGCAGCCCCTCCAACCCACACGAATTGTGTCAGTTTCGCCTTTTTCGCGAGATGACAGAGCGACCCGGACTACTGCGAGCTGGGCATTGCAATGATTCTTTGAGATGTTCACCTGCCTTCTTGAGCAACCAAAAGTGTAGATACTATGAAAGACTTTCTTTTGGGAGTCACACTCTATATATATATATATCATTTTATATTAATGAAGCAGGAATCTTCCATCTTGTGTGAAATGTCCCAGTGTTCTTCAACCAACTCCCCAAAAGTATGCAAAATTCATGTTCAGAAATCCAGTGTTTCAAGGCAAACATCTTTGCAACACCAGGCATGACCTCTTCATGCACGGCTCAGACCTCACCGTGGCGGCAGCCCATCGCGGATGTCTCCCAGGCACCACGGCACCGGCCCCTCCTCGCCGTCGTCGGCGCCGTGGCCGCAGCCGGTGAGGCCCATCTTGGTCGAGAGCAGTTGGGCCTCCGCGCGGTCGGGGTCGGCGCCCTGCTCCAATAAGACCCGCGCCTGAGGAGGGTGGGGGGTTGAGGTTGGGGTTGCGTGGTTTTTGAAATAAAGTTTTGTAGATATATATATATACATACATCTATATATATATACATATATATATACATATATATATATACACATATATATATATATATATATATATATCATATCATATATATATATATCATATATCTATTATCTATTTATTTATCATATAATATCATATAGTTGATTAAGAAAATGTGGATCCTCGTAAAGTTTGTTTTCTCGATGAACGGAAAAAACTAATTTTAAGTTCCCATTCCGATACCCATTTTCCCAACCCCTGAGTTGCGCACGATGCCGGTGTGACCAGCATTGCAGGCTGCCATCAGACAGGTTTGGCCATCGTCATCTTCTGTTTCCAGATTTGCTCTGGCTGCACACAGCAGCAGCACAATCTCAGCATGACCCTTCCGGCAGGCCACCTCTCAGAAGTGGCTAGAGATTGGCTAAGGTGGCACAGGTCATAGGGTAACCTAGCTGCCAAAAATTGATATGGAAGGGGATCCCAACTTGTGACCAGTACCATGCACTGAAAAACTCTCAGAAATGAACCTGCTTCTTTCTGGCCTGCAGAGGCGTCTCCCCGTAGAATTCGGCTTTGTCAATGTCGCACCTTGACGTGGCAGGCGATAAGGGGAACCAAGTGGACAGCAGTGAATCGACTCAAAGAAGGGGAGCTGGGTTTGTCCAACAATGGGCTATACATATACCTCAGAACCGCTGTTTAAATAGGATGATACTTCGTCGACATACCACTGCATCCCATCAGTGTGGAAGCAGAGCTCACAACAACTAAAAACACAAAATTGCCAAACAAATACCATGCGGAAGTCCAGAGGTGGAAGGTTCCCGAACGTTGTGACAACCTGTCTCATAGCACCTTGCCTCTGCTCCACCAAATGCTGAGCCACTGCCAGATGTCCTGTGATCGTCAACACACCACCCCCGGAGCAGCAACCAACATCCAGTTGGCACTTGAGCACGCATCAAAGTAAAACAAATTACCAGAAGAAGTCTGGTGGGCCACTTCCCAGCTCATCATTCCCAGAATCTCCAAGCACCACATCATCCCATCCGAACCACTCGCATGCGCCCGGGACCAATCCTCCGTCGGCCGCTTGGAGCAGCGGCGTCTGCTCATCAGTGCCTTCCAGATCCGGATCTGCCTTGGCCTTCAGCAGCAGCTGCACCTGGCAATCCGGGGATGTTTTTTAAACAATCCATGAGGGGACAAAAAGACACTGCCATTGTTCCCAGATTCTTTTCGGGGAGACTGGATGGATGGGTGGCAAAAGGGTGTTTTCTTCACAAGTGTTGGGCGTTGCGGACTTGCAAAAGAGCTTTCTGAGGACTTTTGGGTCAAAAGTGGAAGGACATGGTGGCTTCCCAGTATGCAGACCAAACTTCAATTTGCTGCCCAAATAAAACTGAAAAGGGCCATCATTGTGTGCGCAAGACTTTGCTACGCCCAAATGACAGGAAGACCACAGCGTTGCCAACCCCTTCGTGCCGGTCATGCTATCCTACCAGGATTGAGAAGAAATGGTCTGCTACTGATTGTTGACATGCATCTCATATAATTATAATACATAGCAGTCGGACGTCCCGATGCTTGACCGCAAAAACAATTGGATATCAATGCAAATGTTCACTGCCAAAGGAAAGCCATCCCTTATGTCCATCTCTTAAATCACGATGAAGTTCCATGTTTGTTGAGTACATCCTCCTTTTGCTGTTTCAGGTCCCCCCCTTCTGTCGGTTCAATAACAATTCTGCCTGGCTAATTACCTACTCATGTTGATGTAGTAATACATCTATGCTCTTTCACTTATTCATCTATTATCTATCTTATATTTACTTTATTTATTCATTCATCTATGTTTATGTAAGATTTCTTTATCTAGTGATTAAAGACACCGACTGTTGTCACTTAAGATCCCCCTATCATTTTGCTGCTTCACATCCCCAGAGATCTTCGACCCCTTGGCACCAAAGGCAAACGCCCTGCGGAGGCAGCCATGCACAGCGCGGTGCCGCCGCGTTCGTCCTGCGTCCAGTTTTTGACGCCACGGTGGTGGTGCGATTTCTGAAGTTGGAAGTGTCAATCTTGTTTTAGCCAGTCCAATTTTGTTCAAGGTGATTTCTGAAGGGTTCTTGAAACTTTCCACGGTTTCTTCTTATCCAATCCAACTTTTTGACAGAAGCACTTCTATAATTATATCGCCCTATACATGTTTGGGACAAACAGTAGTTGGAAAAGATCACACTTTGGGGGGTGAAACCCACCACCACCACCCACCAGGCCGCCTGCGAGTCTGGATCTCCGAAGTTTCGGAGCGCCGTTTCCACCTTCGCCAGATCTCCATGGTGCGCTGCAGTCAGAAGCTCTGACGACCAGCTGGCGGTCCTGAAATGCCGGGGAATGGAAAAGCCAAAGATCCCAAAGTCATAAACTATCCCCGATTTGGCAGAGAAATAGGTGGTAAATAGCACTAGATTGCTAATTTCACTTGGAGGTCATAGTATTGGGTTTAACACATTATAGTCAAAGTTGGAAAGGGTGGTCTTCTGGTGAGAATGACTTTTGGGGACTGAAAGTTTCGAAGCGGGGTATTGTCCAAAGATGTCATTCAAAGGAAGGGTTGGCGTTCAGGTTTCCAGTGCCTATATTCAAACGATCATTTGAACAAATATCCTGATTCGTCTTCACTGTCCTTAAGTTCAAACTTCTCAACTACCATACCGCCACACCCCAACACCTTTTCGTCCCTTGCATTATGTTGTGGGATGGTTCAAAAATTAAACCACAGATATGGGGGGTTCCTAAAATGGGGATACCCCAAAATAGATGGTTTAGAATGGAAATTCCTATTGAAATGGATGATTTAGGGGTACCCCCATTTTAGGAAACCTCCATATGTTTGGCAATCTGTAGTACTTCACCATCCAGCCGTGTCATGGCCAAGGCACTGCAGCACCAGGGTCAACTCGCAGGGCTGCGGCAGTTGGTTCAGCTCCACGTCATCTGCCAACAGCTCCTTCCATGGACCGCCTCATGGAATCGGTGAAAATCGATGGTAAAGTAGGTGGTAAATAAATGTTACATGTTGTATTCATCCCCTAGAAATCTGGTACTTCAATGTATTTCATAGATGTTGATTCATCCCCCTGTTTCGAGACAAGGCCAACTCTTGTTTTGCTGATGTTTGTTGACCCATTGAACCTCTTCTGCTTCAGTAAGCCTGCCCCGTAACCCTGCTGCGCGACACCATTGGCCTCCTTGTACAACAGAGTGCGGAGGAAGTAGCCTGGCCATTGCACAACAACTGTCTCATACTTCAAACATGGGCTGTCTAGATACAGAAAAAACAAAGGAACACGTGGGATCTGTCTCTGCCTACTGTTAGACTAGCAGGTCATAGACTGGGATTGCCTCAGCCAACCCAACCACTTCAGCAATCTCTGCTCTATCTCCACTTTGAGTTGTGTGTCATTTAATTTTGAAATGTGCAACCATCAGTGGAGGACATAAAAAGGTCTCCACTGCACTTGTTAAAGCCAATTTCACCGGGATCTAGTTGTTTCAACCCTCTGAAAAGCAGCCATTAAATCGATCATTATTCCAAAAGCGATGCGGAAAAAAACCAGCAACATGTGAAAAACACCAACCAGCCCAATATGGGTGTTTCCCTAACTGTGAACCCCGAAACCATAGGATTCCGGACTCTAAATGACTCATATTGGCGCTCTTCGTGGTTCCCCTTTTTAGGAAACCCCATCTCAACCCATGATTTGTCAAAGTTCTTCTAGAAACTATTCTGGGTTAACCAATCATTTCCGAACCATTTACTATCCATTTCCCATCCCCATTTCGCCAACCACCTGGTGCTTCCCAGCGTCCACTGCCCGTCGACAGCTGCTCCTTCACCATCGCCACCGTCACCGTGGCGTCCTCGTCGAGCTGGTGCACCAGCTCGCCGTGCACGGAGCGCACCAGGACGTGGAGAGCCATGGCGCGGGGCCGGGGCGGTTTGTGGTGAAGGTTGGGAAGGTCACGCCATGAAAAATGGCGGGTTTAACCGATGAAGAGTGGAAATAGCGTTTGGGTCATGTCATTGCGGTACCATTTTCTTCACGAAAGGGCTGGTCCTTGACTACTTCAATTCAACATGGTGAATAAACCATGGCTAGTTCATCTCTGTGTCCACATGGCATTGAATCGCATGTCTGTTTCAGAACTTTCTGCGGGAACCCCAGATAAATGTCAATTCTGGCTGGTTCATTGGGTACGCAAAAATGTAGTATGTATCTTTGGGCCGCACAGAATGTATCATTTCTTGATCTTAAACCATTCATTTTGGGCCGACAAACCCCAAAAAATATAGGATATCAACCGCTTGGTGGCATGCAACTAAATTGCCACTCATGTTCTCCACCCAACTAAACAATCCCAATTTCGCATCGTGATTGGTCTGTTCGGTGGGTGCTAGCCTCATCCAAAGATGCAGCGCTTAAGCCAAACAGCAGTCACCACGCGCCCAGTTTCTCCGAAGGACAGTGAATTGGACAGTGAGAGGCTCGTCGACTCAATACGAAAAAAACTCATCGGCAGTCCATCACTTGCAGATCAACCCCAAAGCCCGCAGCTCAAAATGGTTGGACAACATTGTTCGATACGTGTATATACGCACAGATACATGATATGTGTGATAGATGTGTATGTGTATGTATATATACATATCATATTATATATATATATATATATATATATATGTAGATGTAGATATATGTATATGTAGATATGTGATATAGTTATGATATCATATAGTGGCTTGCCATGATTCTATCTGATTTTCTTTGTAAGATGTCCCTAAAAAAACGACTTTCAGGATGACGCCTCGTAGGTCCGGCGCGGCATGGTCTCCACCAGGCGGAAGGAACGACTTTGGAGCGCCTGGCACGACTCTTGCTGCGTCGAATGAATGGTACGCCAGAAATGGTGTTTTTCTCCATCCAAACTACGGGTATAGCATGGTATATGACCAAACAATTCATGGGAATATCGTGGGAGTGCTACCATCCAAAATATGGCGGGTTATAGTCAAACAAAAGGGTATAACGGTAGAACCAATAGAATATGCGGTGTTTACACCATCCAAAATAGGGATACAAGCAACAATCAATGGAAGAGAACCGGTTGAATTAACTGGTTAGATTTGTTGTTTCTTGGATCACAAGTAAAAAGAAGAAAAGCTGGAAGATGTGAAGATGTTTTTTTGTTTGGGATGGAAATATGAAGGTGTCCCCACAGTTCGAAATATGTTGGCCATTACCCCCTTTTTTTGGTTGGCTCACTCTCTCCCATTGCCGTTGCTTAGAGAACGCCACCTCGCCACCTTCGATAAGCACAAAGGCGTACACCTGGAAGGCCGGGGTGACAAAATGTTAGGGAATGTTTACCCACATATGGATTTAATGGGAATTAATGGGATTTTAGAGTGATTTAATGGGATATGAACGGGATAAAGGGAGGTTTAATGGGATATTGATGGGATATATCCTCTGGAAATTGAACGTGGCCATGGAAGAGATCGCCCATTAGAGTTCGAAATGGTGATTGTCCATAGCTAGGCTACATTTCTTTAGGGAAAACGCTACATCAAGTCTGTGTTTATCTTTATAAAACATGTCACAAGATTGGGAGGTGCACAAAATTTTGCTGGTGCTTCAATCCCCCTAAAGCAGCGAAAAGCACGCACGAAGTAAAGATGATTACAATATCCTTAGTGACTTTGTGGACCATAGAGATGTACAGTAGTGTACAAAGTAATCAGTAAGTCGAACCAAATCACAAGACGACCAACAAGGAGTCGTTGACCACTGCGTGCCAGCACACCTGTCCAATGGTGTTTTCAGAGTTGAAGGCTCTTTTCAGGCGCCTGGCGGCTAAGGATGGGAATAAAGTGAATAACTGCCCATCTTAGAAAGAAAAGAAGGCAATTGTGGGGTCCTGAAACACATCCTCAAACCACCCTTGACGATTTAAAGGCCCGAAGGTTTGGAACTTGGTAAGCTGGTATCAAGGGACTGTCGGAGCCACAATCCAACTGGCAGACTTTGGCCAATGGTTCTGCCTCCCATCCGGGGTGCGGATGAGGAACTGCAGAATCGCTTCATCCGCGGCGGGCCTCAGTTGATCATGATGATGATGGTGGTGGTGGTGATGATGTTTGGTGGTGACGTCGCTTTGGGTAGCCATGCTTGTTGTTTTGGACCAACACTGGCCTAAAAGAATTGCAAAAAAAGTCTGCAAACAGCCAGATTGGCCGAGACTTCAGTGAAGATGGGACACTCCGCACTATTTTTTTGTGTGCCTGTATGTTGTAGACGTTCCCTCTGGGCCATTGCTTCCATACTGTACTATATAACTGTGCTATTTTTTCAAAAGGCCATCCATGCATTTCGAGAAAGGTTCTGAGCAAGTGCTAGTTGGCAATCAAGCCTTTGGTGTTTGTTGCTGCACAAAAACAACACACTACTCTGTGATGCGTGCTAGGCATCAGAAACACATGGTGTTTGTATTCTGTCAGTGTTGTTTGGACTGATTCTGTTTCCTGGGCACAGCTCAGGGGGACGTGATGATCACGTTAAGGGCTTTGTGCGTTGCACCAACATGCTCACAAACTGAGGAACCCAGGAGCCCCCAGAGCCTGCCTACCCAAAATTGGTGGCCACTATACAAACGCTGTACAATTACAATGGTGCAAAAGCGTTGTACCACACTATGCCACCATATCAGTAGTCCATCCATGCATTTCGAGAAAGGTTCTGAGCAAGTNCAAACGCTGTACAATTACAATGGTGCAAAAGCGTTGTACCACACTATGCCACCATATCAGTAGTCCATCCATGCATTTCGAGAAAGGTTCTGAGCAAGTGCTAGTTGGCAATCAAGCCTTGGGTGTTTGTTGCTCACAAAAACAACACACTACTTTGTGATGTGTGCTNCATGCATTTCGAGAAAGGTTCTGAGCAAGTGCTAGTTGGCAATCAAGCCTTGGGTGTTTGTTGCTCACAAAAACAACACACTACTTTGTGATGTGTGCTTGGCATCAGAACCACATGGTGCTTGTATTCTGTCAGTGTTGTTTGGACTGATTCTGTTTCCTGGGCACAGCTCAGCCCCTGCACTACTAGTGCAATTCCCGAAACACGCAAGCACCAACATGCTCACAAACTGAGGAACCCAGGAGCCCCCAGAGCCTGCCTACCCAAAATTGGAGGCCACTCTACAAACGCTGTGCACTTGCACAGGCCAGAAGCCCAGAAGACGCTTCAAGGTTTGGCTTTGATCTCACGGAGTGACTTCAACGCCTTCTTCAGGTCCTCGTTTTCGCCTTCCAACTCTTGAACCTTGGCACCAGATCTTGGGATCTGTGACAGAAGAAGAAATGGCACTGCCTACTCACTCTGCTTCAAGGTCGAATCAAGTTGTGTTTGGAAGTCTGGGCTGCAATAATTTATGTGGACCGGCGCTCGCCTCCCAGGTCAGATTCTGGCGCATCGCTTCGAGCTCCTCCTCATTCATAAAAGCCTGCATTACCTCCTGGGGCAAGGCAAGCAGTGCTGGGAAATGTCTAGGTTTGGTGGGCATAAAGATTTAGATTTGTAAAACGGTCTCAACACTTGCCACCTCATAACAGAAAAAATCTTGCGTAGTGGGGGGAAAAAAGATGCAGTGTGTCCCAGCCCAGCTTCCTCCTGCATGCTCTTCACAAAGCCACGTCTGTAGAACTGGTTGAGTGGGCTACCCAGCAAGCCGCTGCAGCAACGTTCTTCCACATCCATGACAAATCCAGGGCTCATCAAAGCAAAGAGAACTGCGATTTTGCCGAAGAACTTGTTCTGCCGAGTAGGATTCATGCGCTCAAGTCTGTCGGAAATGTCTTCATACTCCTGGGGATTGTGGGCTTCCGAACTCTCCGCCACCAAAACCTGGCTGGCGATCATATTCTGGATAAAACGGCCAGTGAGGTTGGGTACTTGATCGCACCAACCAGTTTTGTTGATACAAAGCAAGCCCTCTTTGACACCAGCCCAGGCATCCGGGCATTGACGTTCAAACTGCTTGGGCAGATTCGCCTTCACAAGCTGCTCACGTGCTTCGTCGTACTTCTTCGTCATTTCACGAATTTCTGCCTCAGGGCCAAGCTGTACAAAAATCATGTGTTTACTCTCGGACATTCGTCTCATAAGTCACGCGAACGTGTGAGACCGGCGCCCATGCCGACGAGTATTTCGTGAGCATGTGGGCCGTTTCCGAAAATTAATTANAGTCACGCGAACGTGTGAGACCGGCGCCCATGCCGACGAGTATTTCGTGAGCATGTGGGCCGTTTCCGAAAATTAATTAAATGCAGGCACCCGCAAAGAGGACAAACGCGGGGAAAAGGCAAATTGCGTCGAAAGATCCTGAAGAGCAGGAAGGCTCAGACAGACACGACCATTAAAGCCAGGACAGTCAAACCGCGCACCAAAAATGCGAACAGACTTGACCTTGGTCAGGTATGTTGTCCAAGGGACAGCCACACCTGACCGCAGGATAGCGTCGAACGTACGCTTCCAAGTACGGAACATCGNCCAAAACAGTTCAACCCAGGACGTGTCCTGGAGAGGGCCAAGACCTTCGGCAAAGCCGGAAGGAGCCCAACGGATCTCCCGAATCCAATTAAGAAGAGAATTTGCAAAGCCTTGGTGACAAACCGTAGGGGAAGCCCCCTCAGGGATGGTAGGAGAACGGGGAAGGCCAATGAGTTTAACGGTTGAGAGCACAACCGCCGGTCTGACAATAGGCGCATCCCGGTCATTGGCGAACAAGAGCCCAACACCGGCCTGGAACTGGTGCAACGAACGAACCAGCCTGGAGAGCCGCTGGAAGTCCTGAACAACAGTTGTGTACAGCGGTGTAAAATGACCTTTGAGAGCTCGCTTGGCAGCTAAGTCAACCCAGTGATTGTACCAAGCATGGAGACGGGCAAGGCCTGTAGCTTTCCGGTAGTCCACATGTCCTTTAATCCAATGGACCTGAGCATTTTCGAGATATGTGCCGCGGGCGGCCGTAAGGAAAAAGGCCCAGAGATCTCTATGGTCCGAAGGCAGGCAAGGCGATCGGCCAAGACGCAAGTCCCTGAGGATCCTTTGGGCAATCCGAGCAACACTCTTGGAGTCGGTGAAGACCAGGGGAGAGGTAGACCGAAAGAAAGCACATGACACAGCCAACAATTCAGCACGGAAAATTGACTGACAAGAGCCTGGCAGAATGCCGCACNCCAGGGGAGAGGTAGACCGAAAGAAAGCACATGACACAGCCAACAATTCAGCACGGAAAATTGACTGACAAGAGCCTGGCAGAATGCCGCACCAAACGAGATCAAAGGAGCCCCCAGAAGTGGCCTTAAGGACAGCGCCAGCAGCAATCCGGATAGTCGCATCCCGTGGATGCAAACAGGCACCATCAGTGTAGAACACCTGGGTGGTATCGTCAAGAGATCGAACGATGTCAGGCAAGTGCAGAGTGTCAAGCTGAGCCTGCCAAGCACGCCAACCCTCAGGTTCAGGGGCCAGACCAAAAGCCGTCATGTATTCGGGGAGCTCATCCCAGCAAGCAAGTAAAGAAGGAAACATAGCCCGCCAGCTGGCCGAGAACGGACAATCCTTCAAACGATGCAAACGTGAGTCAAGTTGCCCGCAATGCCTGCAAACAGCAGCATCAGCATCGATATTCTTGGTGTACTCACCGGAGAAGAAAGCCCCGATCTGCTGTTGCAGAATGAGCTTGCGCTCAAAGGCAAGGAGTTGCCGACCTGGACGGGACAGGGCAACTGAAACATTGGGAAGCTCTGAGAGATACTTTCTGTGACGAACCTGGGACGCAACCCGATCGGTCCAAGTAGACAGAAGCAGGGCCACGACATGGGCCGGGGGTGTAAGGCAGATGTGAAAGATCCGACCTTCAACATCAGAAAAAATCCCATCACCAACAAACACCCACCCGTTCTGACTAAGCGCCTCAACCAACAATCGCGAAGGACCAGGCCGAGGGGACCTCAAAGAAAGGTTGTCCAAAAAGAAATCCGAGAGGTCTGGCAGCTCCTTAATCACCTGACGGAAAAGCTGCAACCGATTTACCAGCAGCACAAACTCAGGGTCAACACAGCGATATGTGGCCAAAAGACAGGAAAGCCAAGGGGAAGCACCTTTGGAGCGACATCCAATCGCGTTTGCCGCACCTGAACGCAACCTCTGCAACACAGTTTTGGGCGCCAGTGACGACTCAGCCGCGTGAAGCGCATGTGGAAGAATACCTGAAACAAGGACCCTAGTTTTCTTCGCCGTGGATCCTGGCAAACCATGAAGCCGTGCCATACGCTTGAGCCCGGAAACAGCACGTTTGTTGCGTTCCGTGGCTGCCTTGCGAAGGCAATAGGAAATGTCAGCACCAAGCTCGCGTGCCTGCAACTTGATGGGAACAGTTTGATGAAACAAACGCGCCTGCCGTAGCAATTGGCGACCTTTGCCACAAATGGCCCAAAGCCAGCACTTCCCGGGAGCAACCAAAAGTTGACACAAATCCAAGAATTGTTCAACCACAGGCAAGACGTCCATTAATTCACGGGCACTACGCGCAACGACCTCCCAATTGTCAGCGTACGTAATGCAAAGCACGGGGTGACAACTGGCCTGCAGGTAGTGGTCGAAGGCTTTGGCAAAACAAAACATACCAATGACGCTCAAAGGGTCACCTTCAGGAATGCCCACCACAGAGGGCGCACTACCGTGCACAGTGCCATCCAACAGAACAGTGCGCAACATATGCTGCAGCATGGCAAGCCAAGCATCGACCACAACCACATTAAAGCCAAGCCGAACCATCACCGCACGAAGCAGACCACGGTCCAAGATATTGAAGGCCTTAACAATATCCAAAACCAGCCCGGCCAATGGTGACTTGGCAGCAACCTTCCGGGAAATGAGATCTCCCAGAAACGTCCAAATGGCCCGAGTACTCAAACAAGGGGCGACCAAAGGCTTGGCAATGGAACGCGCGTGCCTCATAAATTGTGCAGTACGAACACGACTCCAAAGCCGGTAAGTAACCCCCGCAATGGTGATAGGACGCACCGCCGACCAAACAGGACAAGGGTCGTCAGTTTTCCGAAGAAGCACCAACACCCAAGTGGACAACTGATCAGGCCACCTACCGCAGTTTTCAACGTGTTGGAAAATGCGGAGCAAACTCGCAGTGATGTGATCGGGCAACCACAACAACTCCTGCACCGACCAACCGTCCGCACCCCGCATGGTTCGCCTTTTGGCAGAGCGAAGAGACTGTTTCCAATCCTCCAGGGTCAAGGGGGGGAATTCCATCATAGAGATGCGGGGCAGAGTAGCCACGACTTGATTGATGGAATCCTGGTCCACCGTGTCACGATTCCAAAACTGGCCCCACTGCTCCAAGAAGTGGTCCGACCAAACCGCGGGGTCGGCTGAAACAAATTCCCTATACAAGGTGGCTGCCTCACGCCGGGAGAGCATCCGATCCACCTGAATGGCATTGTCAGCCCGACCAACAACCTTACAAGGCACGTCAAGACCTGACAATTCACACTGGTCAGGGAAATCCTGAGGGTTCAGCACCTTGAACCAGGACTTACCGACAGGATTCCACCTCTGCGGCGCCAGACGAACAGGAATCTGGATCGTCAAATCAGTCACAGGAGGTTTGTGAGGTTCCTTGACCAAGCGGAACGGCAGGGCACCACCCTGAGTAGTCCAAGACTTCTCAACTTGTTCATTGAAAAGGAGCTTCTTACGGTTCCAAGCATAGGAAGCACAAGACTGGGCATGCTTCATTACAGCGTTCTTCATTGCAACAACCTGAGAAATGGAAGGACAATCCGCCCATGTAAGGTGTGCGTGAGTAACAACCCAGCCTGCGAAAGAACGGCCGAAACCAGGCGAGGAAACAACTGATCGCCAAACATGGTGCACCTCACCAATGATACCTGCAGAACAAGGAAGCAAGGCCTTGCGCATCAAACGTTCCATGGTTTGTAACCTGCGAGCCTGTTTCTGAACTTGTCGGACCCGCAAGGCCACAGAAGGCTCCTGAACCCTGAAATCAGTGGGCCGACCGGACTTGAAACGAGGAGCAGCCAATTGCCTCTTGATTGGGGCGGGCCGAGAGGACCGACCAAGGTATTTCTTACCAGGGCACTGCCCGTCAACGGCCGCGGACATGTAAAGGGCATGTTCAGCACATTTCGACCATTCCCGAAAGGCAGTGGTGACATCATCACTTTCCAGAGCCTGATCAATTGCACTGCAAGACTGCGGAGGGACCTCAGCAAGGGAGAGGGCAGCATGGTTGAGCTCGCAATCGTCAAAAGACCGGGGGAGAGACCAACGCCAAACCGCCGGATTAAAAACAGGCAGGTCGAAAGAGCCAATTAAGACAGCGTGGCTGTCCAAGTCCTCAGAGTAGCTGACATGCATCCCAGTCAAAAAACGCGACAACTCAGAGTTGGCGAACTGAAAAGAATGCCTGGTGGCTCCCTTGCATGTTGGACTCAAAGGTGAGTCGAACCTTTGATTGGCAAGCTCGTGGAGGTCATTCCAACCTCTACCAACCATGTCCCTAAGTAGGTCGAAGGCGCGCCACGATATATTAAAATCACCGGTGATGAGCACAGGGGCTTGGACAGATTCAGCGACTTGAACTGCCCATGAAATCACCTCGCAATTCAACATATACTTGTGACTCCCAACAACGGCATTGGGGAACAAATAAACAGTCAAGATGTGCAAAGGAATCTGATGAACCTGAACAACGGTATACAGCAATCTCTGCGAGCTCCAAGCCTGAGGCGGGAGAAATGCAGGGCGGGGTGTGTAAAGCGTGTACAAACTGGCCAGACAAACACCACGACTCAAGCCACGAAAAGAGCCAAGTGGATTCGACACCTGAAACTTGTCGGGAACAGGATCTGAACATGACAGACGAAAACCAAAACCACCAAATTCCGAAAAAAGCGCGGGCAGGGCCCGACTAGTGTGGGAAGTTTCACTCATTGCAACGACCTGGCAGCCCCACGAACGCACCAAATCACCCTTACCCAAGAGCTGGGTGGGATTAGTCGTTGCAACCTGAAGCGGAAGCTATGGTGCTCCTTCCTCAACCCGCCGGGTCTTGGGCGAGTGGGAAAGGATGTCCTTCAGTTCAGAGTATCCTGTGACATATTCAGATCGAAGTTCAGAAATGGCTTTGGAATTGGCCTGTTCAAGTTTGCCAAAACATTGCTGCTGATTCAGCATCAATTTTTCAAGCATACTTTCAAGTTTCCGATCAACCGTGGCCTCTTGGTCGCCAACCCTGGTCTCGATCGACTGAACAGAGGCCTGAACTTGAGCCAAGGAAGCAGCAGTGGATTCTTGAGTCTTGGCAACCTGAGCCGCGAGATCAGTGACACGCTGTTCAAGCTGTTCAAACTTGGCCGGAATGGCACCAGAAGTGGCTGTGGGCATAACTTGCGGAGAAACCTGGAACTTTGGCACTGTAGCATGGAGCTTCTTAGCCGTGGTAGCAACAACATCAGCAGTGTTGCGTTGTTCCTGTTCAATCACAAGGACATCCTGGCCTCGCAGTGGGAAGGAGCGCGTCGGTGGGTGAACCGCACTCATGACAGTCCAGACACGAACGCCGGTTGAGCGCAAAACTTTTGCTGGCCATTCCAGCGCCTTCAGGGCCTGCTTGAGAATGGATCTGGTGCATTCATCTGGAACACCAAGGAGTTGAAAACGACGTACTCCTCCTTCGTCAGAATCACTGGATTCGACAGCCTGTGGGAAGATCTTCTTCTTCAGTGCCTTGTACTCAGTGGCCAGAACACGCACACCGATGCCATGCTTAGAACGGGTCAAGCCAAGGGATGTGGGGACAGAAGCTTGTACAGACCGTGCCTCCTGAAGGGTAAAACCCCGAAGCAAGACAGATCGAAAGCGTAAATCAGGTCCTTTGTCTTGACCACGAGGGTTAGGAAAAAAGCCTGACATGCCACCAAGCCGCAAAAGGGGATCAAGCTTGCTCTTTTCAATTTTGAGATACCCAAAGAAATAGTCAGCCTCCTGAGCGACGACCTTCTTGCCTTTCCTGAAAAAGGCTTGACTCCAAGTCTGAGCAATGGCCTCGAGCGGGAATCCAAGTTGCTTGAGAAATGGGTTGAATCCCTCAGAAGAAAGCACAGTCCACTTGTCAGCAGCATCAGCACGGTGGACGTAGGCCTGAAGAACAGCATAAGCAGAGACAGTTTCCTGAAATGAAAGGTCAGAAGTTGACTTGGTTTCAACCTTTTCATCACCCGTCTGAACCAACGTACACCTGAGTGCTACAGCCTGATTTTGGACCCATCCAGGGACAAGGAGGCTACGAGCCTTGTGTGGAAAACGCTTGGCGATTCCTTCACCTGCCGCCCCAACGACAAGGACAGCCGATGCACTCGCACACAAGTTTGCTGCCGTGACAGTGTCAAGGTCAGCAAAATCTTCAAATCGCACGACGTGGATCCCTGTCCAACCTTGAAGCAATTGGGCAAAGTCAATTTGGGCCAAAGGCTGATTCTGGGCATGAAAGAAGGAAAGATCAACACGAGCNCCTGTCCAACCTTGAAGCAATTGGGCAAAGTCAATTTGGGCCAAAGGCTGATTCTGGGCATGAAAGAAGGAAAGATCAACACGAGCAGACTGTTGTTTCCGCGTCTTCCGGGTAGAGGAGGCCTCACTTTGGGGTCCGGAAGTTGGGTTGAATTTCGCCCATGGGTCCTGATCAAAGACAAGGTCCTTCTGTCCCTCCTTTGAACGGCTGTCAGAAGGGATGAGAGTGAGACCTGCGGCTGAAGCTTCATGTTTGAGTGTAGGCCATGGGGATTTGCCTTCGAGGATCTGTTTGCATTTCTTCTGCCCAAGTTTTTCAACGATGCTGCGTGAGCCTGGGACTTAACTGAGGCCGCAGGGTGACCATGTCCAATCAAAATAGCCTGCATTTGTTCAGACACAGCAGACAAAGAACCAGCGACACCTCCAGGGAGACCAAAGACACGCATCCTCAACGGCCCAAAAGACTGCGCAGCACAAATGGTGACATCTTCTGCGACCCTTTTGCCATTTGCAAAGACCTGCACAATTGGACGACCGCCCGCATAAAGCAGTGAAAGCTGACCTTGGACTTCCACAATCCGAGTAAGGGGGTCCAATAGCATGTCACCAACTGGGTGTACCGTGAAGACCTGGGGGAAAAATTCGACATGATACGATCTCCCCAACATGGGCATGTCACCATGACCAACTTTCGAACCATCATGAGCCGAGGTGACATAGGGTGGCACAGCCCACGGAAAAGGGAAAACCTGAGCAACAGCCTGCATGACAGTCACACCAGGTTTATACTTCCAACACCTGATCTCACCTGCAGCGGTAAAGATGATTTCCTGTGAGAGCAAGCCTGTCAGGTCATCACGAATGGGAAGCTGAACCTGAGTGCAAGAAGTCCAAGAAGACAGCCAAGATGAACACAGATGTTGTGCCCCAGCAAGGCTGTGAAGGGATGGCCAAGAAACGAGCACTGAAAGGTCTCCATCAGTCATGGTAACCTGAAAAGGTTGAAGCCTGCCAAAGAGGACATGGGCGGAATCAGTCAAGATGCGAACACATTCCTGGATTCCGTCTGGCTGAGCAGATGGAAGAAAAGCAAAGACACGTTTATCACAAGCCAAACAATCTGAGGGAAAGGGTATGGGAAACAGTTTTGCCTGCACAAGAAGGAACCATGGCTGAAGTGCAACATCAACAACAGGCCGTGTGATGCGACAATCTACCAAAGTCCAGTGACCCTGACACAGCAACCTAGTCAACTGGGGAAGGGGCATTTGTTCAAAGAGCCAGGTACGAATGATGGATCTCAATTCCAGCAACTGAACGTCTGGGGAAGCAACTGCTGCGAATGCCAGAAGGGCCTGCGCAGGCGAAACGGCATTCCCAATGCATGCCATAGCAGTGTCTAAATCCTGTGGTAGGCGCAGGCTGTTTTCAAAACCCAGAGCACGGGCACCTTCAAACATATCAAGGAATCGAATCTGTTCAGGGGAGTCTTGGCTAGGGAGCAGCCACGTCAGGATGCCCTTCCGGATGAGGTGATCATGGGAAAGTTCGCATTGTTTCCTGTAAGAGGCGACCAATGTGGGGAGGGTACCTTCAGTGTGAACCCGAAGTGAAAGGATTTCCTTCCCGTCAGCAGGCCCTTTCATAAAAGCATCGAGTCTGGGCGCGGCAGGCAAGAGACTCCTCCGTGACAGGCACTTCCTGACATGTATGGGAACAACAGTCTGTGCCAAACCGACCGGATCAGTGAGACGACCGAGAACATTCCACCAGTTTGGTTTTTCCGTTTCCTTCAACGTCTTCACAACATGACCTGCTCCAAACAACAGGAAACATCTTGACCTGGACATGCAGCCAAAGTGTGCAAGATCATTCATAATGACAGTGGATGGAACCGGCAAAGTGTTCAACAGTGATGACACCTCTTTCCAATGGGGGTGTTCAACCAATCCGGGCACATTTTCCATGGCAGCAACAGGAATCCCAAAGACAAACAGGATGCCAAACGAGTGAACCAAAAGACGTCCGAACGGATGGTCAAGTCCCTGTCCTTTTCCTGCTCTTGACCAAGGCTGGCAGGGCGTAGACCAACCTAAGTCAGTGAAAGGAGCAGTAAGAGTGGTGAGCCACCAACGGTTGTCCATGACATCCGCAACTAGCACAGCATTTTCAACCTGCGGATCTTGAATAAACTGATCAATCGACAAGAGGGTCCGACCTGTCGACAAAGCGAGTGCCTGGGCAACTGTGAGATCCACCTCCACTGACAATATGGGGTGGTCCTGGCCAAACAAGGCTCGAATTGCCTGACCCCACCCACCAATTCCTGCGAAGAGTTCGAGGGACCTGGGTACTGAATCGGGTGAAGGGTGCCTAATCAAAGCAAATCCCCAACCTGGAGGAGGAACAACAAAGATCGGGATGTTGCCACAAGAACCACAACAAGTGCCCTGAAACAAACACATCGATTCCCCAACACTTGGTGTCCAAATGTCATCATAGTAGGAACTGAGCCCAATCCACACCTTTCGTCCTTCCGTGGTGATCACTTCGAATACACCTGAGGCAAGGATCTTTGTAATTCGAAAATGCAGCGTGAAAGGCCCTGTAAACTGGAGGATTTCACGGGACTGGGATTTGTACCGATGAAACATTGAAGCAACCTGACCAACAGTTCGGGATTCGGGGGCAGGTGGCAACCTGAAAGAAGTCAGGGGTGTTGAACAAAGGTCACAATCCCAAGTGGACCCTGAAATAGGGGTGAAGCAACCTGGACAGCAGCAGCTCTGCACATTATATGCTCGACCTTCAACCAGATCATCGGGTGCCTGCATTTGAAATCTAATGTACAAATCGGAAAATAGCAATGTCAGGCCGGAGGATCCGCCAAGTTCCTTTGTGACAGAATTCCTCAACGAGCTAACCAAAGCAATCGGACTCAGTACCGCTTCTGGTGAAAAAAGTGGCCCCAGCAATGTACCAATGTCAATGCGGTAAGAAGCCAAACCAGATGGGAGTTGCGTCCATTGTGCAGTTGGTGAGCATTCAGCACGGTCCTTCTCAACAGTTGATCCTGTCGCAGGCAAGAATGCCTGAGCAGCCGGAATGCCGTTGGAACCGGCAGGCGACATTTCTTGACATTCTGGAACTCCAAGTGTGGATCTAAGCGCATCAGGAGTGTTCTGGACATCGATCACATCCTTCATCTTGAACATGTCCACCTCGTCACCGTCGTCTGAGTGGGATGAGTCAATGATGGTTGCACATCCTGCATCAAACGAGTCCAAGGCACCCAGGTCCTGGTTGGATGACCCATCAAGTGCGTCAGGAATCTGAGATTGAATCGCAGCGCTGTCATGAATGACCGCACAGCAGATTCCTAACTGTGACTTGCCGTTCTGGCCAGTTGAACTTGAAATGCCGCAATGAACATCGTCCTTCCGTGTTCCACCAGTGTGCATAGCCTGCAAAGAGGCTCCAGGGATGAAAAAGTCCTGAGTAGCAATGTCAATTTCAGTGTCGAGTAGGTTCCCGTCGTGTGCACCTGAATGGGAACTTGAATGTCGGTTGCCAAATTCAGAGGCACCACAGTTGATCTCCAACGAAGGCAGCTCGATGTGATCCCGAGGCGTCGGCGCACCAAAGGCTTGCCATGGCGTCGGAATTGGCTCCGAGAGCTTGACTTCGTCTTCAGAAGGGGGACCTGGACGACGTTCAGAACCTGTGAGCACGCCTGAACATGAATCAACAGCTGGGACAATTGGAACGCATTCAGGAGCGCCAACCGGGGCAAATGGGGACAAAAAGACTGCACCAACGGAAGCACCAGGTGCGTGGTGTGATGAGCGAGACTTCGAGTCAGAGCCAAGCGTACCTGATTGGTCAGAGGTCCCAAAAACTCTTCTGGGGGGCTTGGAAGAAGCACGCGGGGACCGGCTGCGACTTGGGTCTCTGCCTGATCGCTTATCATCTTTCCTGTGACCTGACACTGGCGTTGGGACACGGCCGCTGTCAACTTGAAGTAGAACGATCCTGAAAAAGGCAGTCGCGCGGGTACGATCTGGATCGATTTC
Source organism: Symbiodinium sp. clade C Y103 (assembly GCA_003297045.1). Lineage (NCBI taxonomy): Eukaryota > Dinophyceae > Suessiales > Symbiodiniaceae > Cladocopium > Cladocopium sp. clade C. The sequence continues at coordinate 103,835 of BGPT01000246.1, read as the reverse complement.
AAAGTCGTCATACTGAAGGTTCCAATGCGAACCATAGCTCAGCAAACTAAGCCGAGTAGAGATTGCCGCTCTCGAAAGGACAGTTCCGAAATCCTGAACATTGGGGTAGAACAGGGGATCATGATCTGAATGAAGAACAACAACACTAAACTCCCTGAGTGAGGGTAGATGGAAACTTGGCCTGGACCGAATTCAACTGCCTCATCAACTGGGGACTATGCCGATTGTCGAAACCTGGGGGTGGCTGAAAACAAAGAGAGAACCTGGGGCCAACACCGGATCCTTGACTTTGACCCTGAACAGAAGGAGGATCAGCAACTGGGTCCCAGCCATGCCTTCGACGTTTTGTGGGATCAGGTACGGATGCACCAGGTTCATCAGTCGCAGCTTCAAGGGGACGCCGATCAGGAGTGACGGGACGTGTATGCCTGTGCCACGCTTTTCGTTCCTCATTGTCCTGATTGACAGAACCGCTTTCCGAGTGGGCAGTGTGCCTACTGGAGCGCCTGACTCGTCCAGAACCAGCTGAAATAGTAATTGCGTATTCATGATCTGACCTTTCAAAGTGAACTTCAAGAACTGTCTCTCCCGGATAAAGGGCCTGAACAAGGGGCTTCTTGGGATGCAGAGCAAACCTCTTCCCTGCAACTTGCAGCAATCCTTGAAAGGACCTGATTCCTTCATTGGCGACCTCATCGCCCACATGCACAGCCACACGTTCAATAAGTTGTTGACCTGTTGAATCATTGGTAAACGTGGCAAGCTGGGTCTTGATGAACTTGGAACGGTAGAAAATGTGCACACAAGCCTGCATTTCGTGGACCTGCGGGACAGTGGGGACACAAGGATCTTTCAGATCAGCTCCAAAACAGGATGGTCCAAAAACTCCTGCAAGTGAACTGGGGAGCAGAGGAGCGACACCTTGCGGAAGACCCAGAGTGCACTGCATCAAAGCCTCAACCTCGAAAGATCCCTGAGGCCTGCCAAAATGCACATCGGGGATATTCACATGAGGGAGCGGGGGACCTGCCAAATATTCAAGCTCACGAAGATCAGCCGACGCGGCCCGTAAGGCTTCAGTGGGATTCGACCTAGGATCGACACGGGCCGCACGGAAAAGGCACGGGACCTGAGCATCTGGAAACAGATGTCCTCGAATGACTTCGAAAACAATAGGCAGTTCATCAACCGCAAACTCACCTAAAAAGGAAAGGAAACGCCGCACAACCGGATCAGACAAGACTGAATGACGAAAGTCAGAGTCAATCCGACACCTTAGTGACTCCCGACGGGCTCTAACAGCCCCAAGGGAGCACAAGCCACTCACTAGCCGAAGTGCACGAGCGTACTCACCTAAGAAGCTCACTCCTGGCTGCTCATCAAGTAACCTGGCAATCCAATCAGGACTCATCCCTGAGGAACAAAGGCAAGGTCAACGGGGACAAGCCTGAACAAAGGACCTGCAGAGGGGGACAACGGGGGAAGCCACCTGAACACCAGGACCCAAACGAAATCCGAAGGCGACCAAACCAAAGGGGGGCCAGGAACGCCAAACACACTCTCAAGCTCTCGGAGCAGTCCGACCTACCCTCGCGGCGGGGGCTTGAGCCAAGGCTAATCATGTGTTTACTTAATATTGTCTGTGTTTGAAGACTTGCAGATAGTTCAGTGAGTGACGAAATGAAAGCATAATATGAGTAGCAGTGTTGAAACGTCCAGATTGCCACCCAGGTCTGCCTCATCCACTCCCTCAGGGAGCAGTAGAACTTGTTCACGCCCAAACGCCCCAAGGTGATGCATCCTCAAAGCATGGTCTGAAATGCAGCACATGTAAGCATGCTGCGCATGCCAGCGCATGCCAGAGGAATTCCTTCAAGAAACCTCTGCGCAAGGGCTCGAACACTTCATCCACGTCTGAGCTGGCAGCAAGCTTGTCGATGATGGGCCTTTGCACTGTCTTGCTTTCTTTCATGTTGGTCCAAGCATAAGACAAGCACTTCACCCCCATGTGCACAATTTTCTGCACAAAATACTGGGCAATCTCTCGCATTGTGGCCGCCTTGCCCTTCAGCACCTCATAAACGCGAGTCATGTCATCCTGCCAGGATCCCGGAAATACGCGTGAAGAACACCAAGGGGTCAGGAATACGCTACAGTACCAGTATATGTACCTGTATGTGTATTTGTATATGTATATGTATAATATACATGTGTGTGTGTGTGGCGTGTATGTGTACAAGAATATATAAATCATATCATCAATCATTATTACAGTATATCACAGTACAGTATATGTTGTAGAATTATATAGGTGTGTGTGTGTGTGGGTGGGTGGGTGTACCGTGCATATATATATATACATACATATATATATATATACATATATTGCATAAGATACATGTATATATACATAGGGATACATATAATGTCATATAATATATATATACGGTATATACGCGTATGCATATACGTGTGTATATATATATACATTATATATATATATGTGCATATCAATTCTTACATACTGTATATGTTCTAAGAATTGCATTGTTTTTCTGCAAAGAAGACCGCCTCCCAGGAGCTGTGGCTGAGCAGTTTGCGTTTTCGTATGCCCATGTCTTAGGCCATTGTTATCTTGCAGGGTATGTATCTTCCTCTAGACTTTTCAAACGCCTGTTAGATGTTCTTGCGACACGATCAACAATCAAGGACTACTTGAACGATAGCAAACCCGAATTGAGTTTGAACTTGTTTGCCCCATCAGCTGTCATCGTAAAAACCAGCGTCCTCCAGATTTGGCATATCGGGATTCATTGCGGTGCAATTCAGGATTCGAATGCGATCATTCTCATCCGGATGCATGAAGAGTAAAGACAACAAGCGGAAAAATTCCTTTGCACGGCGAGTGCCGGCTCCAGCTGTCAAAGGGTCATCAAAGCCTGGAACGCATTGAATGAAGTTGTCATCTTCCAACATCTCGAGGTAAAACTGGTCAAAGTGCCCAGGGGCATGCTCATCCGTTCGATTGTAATCAATGCTGCGTGCACGCTTGGCCTGATCAGCACATCCAGTTGGAATGGGAGGACTGGAAACTACACGGTCAACTACACTAGCTCTAGCCCCGGCTCAAGAGTCCGGCAGAGGTGACCAGGAGTGGAAGACCACACGTCCATCTCTCTATTTCTTAAATTTAAACGCCTTCGATCAACAAGAACCTCCCACTCCCACCTGGGAAGCTGCCAACATCGCATCGCTGGAATACTCCCAGCGAGAAGCAAGGAACTCCCGCTCCTCTTCGATCAACGTCTTTGTGACCTCCTAGCAAGAAGCCAGATCTTCGTTGTGGCTTCTTCTGCCAGAACTGCTTTTCGAGCGCTTTAAGGCCAGTAATACTTGTGATCACAGGGTTCCAACCAAACCTAAATATTCAAAAACCGCCATGAAACGCAACATCACAATGCCACAGATGACATCAAAACCAGGGAGCATGAGTTACTACAAAGCCTCTCTGGTGAACGACCCTCACTAAACACTCATGAGACAGAATCATTAACAGACATGGAGCACAAAGTCCACAAACTCCAAACCATAATAGCCCGCAAACATAGCCATATGATCATCCATAACGCGCAAAGTCAAGTTTCGATCATGGAGGTTGTCTATGTATCCAAATTAATGCATGCTAATCAATCAAACACAATCACAAATAATCATATATGAACAGATGATCATTAATACGTACATATTCAAAAACGATCATACATGAAATCATTTACAATTACAAATATATAATCGTATATCCTCATAATACATACATAGAAATCACATTCTCTGTAGTGCAATGTCATGCGTCATTTCTCTCAGTCTCCTCCAAAGCTTCCGGGCGAGAAAACAATTGTTCACGGCCAGGGCCGGGAACAGCGGTCATGAACTTGATGGTTTCGCCAAGCATGGCATCCACAAGCGAAGCTGCCTGCAGGAGGTGACACGGAAACTGTTCCAGCGACCACAAAAAGAATCAGCAAACCTCAACAAACCCAACTTTAAGCGCAGCTGGACATGTTTGTTGAATCTTTGGAGCGAATTCGCAAGATGATTTCTTAATGAGAGAACCCACACCGGCTGATGCCTCTTCTTTCAACTCCGCTGGATCATGGGATTCCAGTTCGTGGCGCAACTGGCCCAACTTTTGCTCAACCTCGTCCTTTCGGTGCTGGATCTGCTGTATGGACTTGTGGAGATTCGCCCAGTCCATATCCAAGGAACGGTCCATCACAATGTCCTGCACAGGTTTGGGATAACCCGGTGATTTGGGTTTGTCTGAAAATAGGGTACCCCCAAATCCACTGGATCATCATCATATTCCCCATAAAATAGTCATTTTGGAGCTATACCCCAGCTTAGTAACAGACCTATATTTAATATATTCTTCTTTTTCAAGAAACCCAGCTGCTTTGGTTGAACAGAGGTCCTTGACCTTCTTGAAGGTGACCTTCTCATTCCAATATTTCACGTCCTCAGGCAAGGCGCACCCTTCAGGTCGGTCTGCTGGATGGTTTCCAGGGCGGAATTTGAACGCATTGATTTCAGAATTGCCGGAAAAACTGATTCAATCTCCTTATCACCTCATATATGCATGTTGTATATGCATGTTGTATATGCATATTGTATAATACATATATATATATATACATATATATACATATATATACAGACAAATATATATAATATACATATATATATATATACATATATATATATATATACAGACAAATATATATAATATACATATATATTATATATATACATATATATAATATAATATACATAGATATATATAATATATGTACATATATATATATATGTACATATATGTATACATATATGTATACATATGCATTTGTTTATCTATTTACAGTATTTCCATGATTGACAGTATTTACATGATTTGCAGTTTTGACGTACACGCGCCATATCAAATATGTATGTCAAGCCCTTTCCAACCGTCACTCTCGTCCTCCTCAGAGTCCAGCATCATCTCTTTTCTGAAAGCCTGCACAGCTTCTGCCTCCCGCTTGCAAGCCTTACGATACTGCTGACTGCGGCTCTCCAAGCCTTGGATTGGCTTCGCAGCGGGCACTGAAAAAATGCAACAGATCAGTAGACTTTCCATTGTGGATTTACCCATGGCAAACAAAAATACACCAAATCCAGGAGACCCTTATCGCCCTTCATCTCCTTGTGGTCAAAAGTGTAGCCAGACAGCCTTGGACCCAAAGTGCGTGTCGCGGTTTGCAGGGAACGCAAACCCAACAGAATCTAAGGGCATGGTTGGCCTTAAGTCTCTTTCCCCAGGAACACCCACTACAGAACAGTACACTTGCAACCCTATCTCTTGCAACATGTGTGGCCCTTGCTGACGAGGCCGACACTCATTCACCATGTTTTTCCAACCAAGGGGCATTGGCTCGCAACCAAAGAATGCTCGTCGCCAGCTTCTTAGATGCCGGTGAACTTCCTCCAAAGAACCAACGTCCCCGAACCATTGGTCACTCTTCGTCAAGCACAAAAGAAGTCTTTTGTGCAGATCACCCCGGTCATCAATGGCTTGGCTCTTCTGCAGCACTCTCAACATATTGTCATTCAAGGGATCACTCCTTGCCTCTGCAAGACAAAGCACCATGGAATTCGGCTTCTTCAGCTCATCCGTGACCATCTCCACAATCGCCGCGTTTACTCCCACGTCCTCTGGGTTGCTGCCATCCGTGGCTCGCACACCTGGTAAATCCATGATGCGTTTGGGAGTGTCACACTTCTCGGTCTCAATGGTGATGAAGATCTTCTCTTTCAGCGGAGTTTTGGTGTTCTTCTTGGCACACCAGTTGAACAGCTGGCACAAAGCGGACTCACCACCTATCAGAGGCAAACGGCACAACCAAGTCGAACAACTACTTTATCGCAGTCAACTTCAATGTGAAGATTTGACTTTGATAACCTTTTACATCAAATTAGGTTTTAGCATACCTTGTCAGGTCTGCAACTTTTGGGCGCCGCACCTGGAACATCTCTCAAGGTCTCAGGTTCAGATTTGGCACCGCCTGGGAGCTCCTCAATCACCGTGATGATGTCTTCGGTAGTTGCATCCCTCTTGGGCCAAATGGTCAGCACTGCAGGACGGCTCGTTGCCATTCCCGTGTCCACCACGCTGAAGGGATAGCCCAGGAAACGCTCAACCCACGACGTCTTTCCGCTGGACTGTTGTCCAAGGACAACGATATTGGTCGTCTCAAAATCAAAGGAATACTTGTCGGCCAACTGCCAGGTCTGTGCCATTGCTCGTCGCAACCTATCACGTTCCTGCGGGCTGCGCGGCACGATATGTTGCAGACTTTGGGGCACAGAGCCTTTCCCGATCTGCACACGCCTAGCAGCTGACATCTTCGGCATTGGCAGCCGAGATCTGGAGCCCTTCACCTGTGACCCTTGGTGCGGTGGCTCTGTTACCGGAGCAGCTGGGGTCGCCACTTCATCGGCAGCTTGAGGCAGCTCCTGTGACAATTGTGGATCGATGGATGCACCGGGGCCAGCTTCAGTCTGGGCGGTAGCCTGGGATTTGCTTGAGATGCCCCCCCCAACCAAAAAAACACAACAGTTTCCTCAAATAGTGGATTCACCAATATGATACCAATACGGGAAAAACAAAAGAAACACCTTCAGCAAATCTAAGTAGCAGGAGGGCTGACGGGTGGCATGACAGCCGAACGGATCGCAGGCTCGGCAGGCACATCTGCAGGCCTCGCTGCTGCCTTTGGACGAAGTGGGGGCTGAGCCTTCACGGGAGATGGATAAGGATGCTGCACGAAATCGGGGTCCATCATGGCTGGGAAGCAATCTGCTGCAACACTTAACACTTTGCTGCAAACTCGGGCAGAGCTGGGTGGACAGGTCTTGACGCGGCGACAAATGCGTGAAGTGTTCACTGAAGTTGCTCTCTTCCCTGAAATGAATGTTCTGCACTCATATCACTTGCTGACCATGTTTCCATGTGTGCACACGGAAGGATGCCTTCTACAATCTGTGAGTCTTTCATCTGAACTGTGACTGGAAGACCGACATTCTGAAGTTTGTCCGTTCTCCAAAGGCCGAAGATGCCAGCAGTTTCTACATTACCTAAGCCTTCCGACTCGGGAGGAAGCATCTGCTGGGCCTGGCTCAGCCAACAACACAGCGTATGATTGGCTCACTGCAACAAACACCAAAAACCCATAGGGCTGGATGAATGAGATGTGTATATATGTATATAAATATCACTAACTTGAAATTACGTAATTGGTAATTTTCAGCCAGAATAGGGGCAATCCATAGCTGGATGTGCTGGCGACAACGAGCCTCTTGGAGGATCTGCGTCATCTTCTCCTTCTTCGCCTGCTCCTCGGCCTCTGCCTCATGGTGCAAGAAGGTGAGATACCCCCAGTTATGGCAATTCTGATGGAGAAAATGTTGACAAACCACTGGATTCTCGGGTATCCATAGGTATCCATAGGTATCCCATTTTTACACAACCCAATCTGCAAGCACGCAATGTCATGATTTGATCCTCAGAAAAGGAAAAAAAAAAGCAACTACCCAACAACGAAGCATCTGCTTGGTGAGATTGTCAAAGAAAAGCAAACCAATCCAGCTGCAGAATCAGCCCCACCAGGCCCTACCACAAAGCACAACTCCAGCTGTCCTACTGCCTGTTTCACCTTCGATTCCAACTCTTCGGACTCTTGCCGCTGTCGCTCCTCCTCTTCCTTCTGCCTGACAGCAGGGCGTTGGAGATCTTTATGCTCCTGGAAAGATTAGTGATTGGAGGCAAGATGACAGCAGAATCAAACATGACAGGGGAACACCTCCCATGTTGTAGTCATTCTTTTGAAAATATGGAATTTTGATGTCCAGGTAAGAGGGTAAGTGTGTTTGTTTGGGGTGAACTGTCCGTGGTCGTCCCCGAGCTGAAACACAGGGCCAAACACAGACACTGACAACTTTTCTGATACCTTTTGTGGTGGGTGCGCCAAAATCGAATGCTTTTGGGCCCCAAAACAATCATCCACAGCCCACAGCCCTCAACTTTCTGCATCCAACCCAGCAACTCAACTTATGAGATTCCAGCTAAAAATAGCACATATTGAGATTGAGATTGCCTCAGGTTTGTTTGGGGGCCAGTTTGGGGCACTCAGAATATGCCACATCTGCCAGGCCACATCGATCCCAGCCTCAAGGCTTTCTCTGCCGCGCGTTCGCGATCGATTCTGAGACTTTCCTTCCAAAAAAATCTGTTCACCCGCAAGGCACCAGAGATTTCACCCGTGGTGGTGCCCCGTGGTTGGTTACAAGCAAGTTGGTGTGTTTGCTTAGGTATTTGCCTAGGTTAACTAGGGTCGATCGTAGATATCTCTACATAGTTCATGGGGGTTGCAAATCAACAAACATAACTGGGGTGGTCCCCACCTTGCATGGGTTTCCATGACAATCCATGGCTTGGGCCCTTCAGTGAGAGGTAACTGAACTTCTCATGGTGGAGCTTTGTCGTGGGAGGAAGGGTTCTCACGGAGAAAGCTGCAAGGAAAAATGATTGTGCCTTATGGAAATGAGATAACCTCAGTTCAGGGGCTTCATGGCATCCCAGGGTTGCATGTCAAGTACTTGTTAGATGTCACATCTGTCCATTGTTTGTACCAACTCTTGGCCAGAATCAGCACCAGCTAACATGTCAGCCTCATACTCAGCCTGTTGCTCTTCCCGCAGCCTCCCAAGTCAGGGGGCTGCCATGTCTGGCATTGAAGCATCCGATTGAAATCATGTGCATCATCAAGCATGACCTCATCAGTGAAATTGTTCATTCAACCGCACTTCATCATAGAACAAATACTTGAGCACACCCAGCACGCATGGCCATCTTAATCGGAAAATGGGGTTGTCAACCCCGGAACTTGAAATGGAGCCCATTATGGATCGCATTGTATGGTCATATCCAAGTTCGGAAACTCATCTTCCAGACTCCAGACCCAAAATTATTCAAAATTGGAGTTCCATGTAAAAATTCGGAACCGTTAACCCTGGAAGTCAAACGCGGCTAGCTGGAAAATCATCTATGAATGATTGGTTACCAGTGTTTTTCATCTACAAATGATGGTTTGAAAGGGAGCAAAAACGTAGAAAAATATAGGAAAAATATGGTGGAACACCACCATAATGGAGGTTTTTGAATGGGAAAACCATCTATAAATGGCATGGGGAAACCCTCTCACCGCACCTGGCTCGTTCGAGGGCCTCCTCTTGGGGACTTCCCTGGCGATCCGCGGTGGAGGTCACCGTTTGTGCCCGAAGATCCAGACAGAAGCTGGGGGAAATGGATCATAATAAGATATCATAATATATCATATAATAATGAATTCTGGATCATTTAATGAAGATTCGATCCAGATTCGAGAAATCAGGAGTGAATTCGTGATAGGAATAAAGCATAAGAATCAGAATTACAATAATCATGATAACGACAATAGCCATAGTAAGAACAGTTATAGTTGCAAGAAGGATTGGGATATGCATATATATATATATATACAATCCATATGCCATAAGTAGTCTTCCAAGAAGTTACTTGCAGCAATGGGAAATCTACAGGAAACCCCAACCGATTTGGAGCATTCCCAACAAACTAATACATGCCATAGGAACATGGAGATAAAAAGGGTAATTAACTAGCAAGAATGGAGGAAATAACTAACAGCTGTCACACCATATGACATCTCATATTCAACAATTGAGAATTGCTGTAGGAGTCATCCAGTTGTCCAAGAGATCTTCAGCTACAGTGTTTTCTCCTAAATATCCACTATCCACAGGTTTTACATGTTTGATCCACTGCATATCTTAAAGAATCCACATAAACATCCTGTGTTTTTAGACAATGCAAATGTATTTTCCGTATCTTATGGATTGTATCCCATAAATGTCCCACTGGTTTAGACATACACCCAAATTAATCCCCCTATATATCCAACTATATATCCCACTACTGTTGGTAAAACAATCAACCATCCCCAATTTTACCATTTTTAGAGCTGGTTTTTTAACCATTCCAAATGGCTGATTTCTGGCATCGCTTTACCCACATTGTCCCACCAGATGGAGGCCTCCGAGCTTGCTACCGGAGGGTCAGCCATCAGGGCACCTGGATGGAAGTCCTTTTTGGAGCCACAAAAATGGTGGTTTCACGGGCAAAAATGCTAATTGGAACCAGCAAAAATGGTGGTTTAACATGGTTTTACTAAATTTACCATCCACAAATTGATATTTCACCGGCCGGAATGAGGAACTAAGTATCAAAAAATCGTCACGATGAATCATGGAGATTGTGAGGATACCAATGGAGACGCAAATGTATATCATCCACAATATGATATTGAGGTTTGTCTGAACCTCGGTATACCCAGAATTTGTGGCCATTTCTTTGGATAAAAATGATGATTAAGCATGGGATTTTAGGGATACCCTATGGTAAGACAAAACCCAAATGGCTGGACCACCTCAGAAGACCACAGGATCCCTGCGCCTGCCAGATGTCCTTGATTGGCCTGTTGCGGGGTTAGGACGGAACCCTGGGTGACTGTAGATACCAGGTCCATGACAGGTGCCATTTGTTCCGCGTTTCCAACATCCATTGAAGCTGGAGATGATCCAGAACCTGTCCCAGAACTGCTTCATTTTGCGTCAGTTTTTGGCAGAGTTTCCTGGAAATCCCATGTATCTGCAAACTTTAGGACCCACCTCAAACCTTTCACGGTGGTGAAAGCGCCATTTTCATCTGGCTTCCCAAACCCACAAGCGACTGCATCTTTGGCATCGTCACCGGCTGGGCCGCATCTATGACTCGTGTCCTTTCGAGTCACCCTGACAGTAGCGGTCTGTCCATCAGCCATTGCTGATCCGTAGCAGCTGAGGGCATGCCGTTATTCAATGGCAATTTTCATGGGGAACATCATGATCAACCATCAAATTTGTAGAACATCATGATCAACCATCAAATTTGTAGGGTTTTTCATGTTCCCATCATTTTCCCATCATTTTCAGACAATAATCACCCTCAGGTAACTCAACGTAGCCATGGAAAATCACCGTTTTCAATACGTAAATAAATCATTATAAATCATCTATTTCAATGGGCCATTTTCCATCAAGGGTGCATATGATTATCATACGAGTGCCATGAATTTCTCTGCCATGGGGAGGCTGGTCACCACGGCTTGTCCCTCACGGAACCAAGTGGATGGTGCACTCCTTTTGGATCTCGTACTCCGACAGGCTCCGGGGGCAGTGGGATGCCATGCTTGCCGAAGACCTTCTTTCACCGCGGCCATGGTATCCTTGGAGTTGCGATCCAAAGGGAACCATCAAAAATATATATATACCATATAAATATATGCGTATATATAATTATATATATATATATTACAACATCACAAAACATGACCTGTAGATTCCCCATATTTTTCTAGCGGATTAATAAGAAAAACTGGACAATCACCAGCAAATCCAGGTCTCCCTAGGCTCCACAGCCCGCCCGCACGCAATTTCAGGACCAGGTGAATAGTGCTAGATTTCATGAGGTTGTATTCCGACACCTTGTGCTCATCCTCCAGTTCCTTCCCTGCAAAAATCAGTTTCTGCTGATCCACAGGGACGCCCTCCTTGCTTTCCAGCTGCTTCTTGACACTTTCGATGCTGTCCTCCATCTTTACCTGGACCATCTTGGAGACCCTCCAAAAAAAGTTCACTTCTAGTTGGGCATGTGATCATATTCCCCACAAAATGCGTTGTTTTTGACAAATAGGACAATAGAGTACCCATGTGCACCTACCATTCACCACTCAGGAAACAAAAAAAAGGGGGCCTCGAGGACAACGCTCTTGCCAGCCATCGTCTTTATGACAATTTCCATGGCTGTCAAAGAATGAAACAGTTGAACCAAAACGGGTCTACAGCAGGCAAGCGGAATGCCAAGCAGTGCCAAGCAGCCAGGGATCTTTGCGCGGCTCCATCTTCCCATAACTTGGGGGTTCACGACGAGCTGATTGCGATCGAAAAGGGTTCCCTGTTTGAGGCGGGTGTTAAGGGTCTGTGTACTCCCTTCAATGCATTGATTTGGCTGAACTTGAACCGGGAAACCATGGTTGAACCATGGCTGGAACCGCTAGAACCGCTAGGGGCCATGGCAGATCTTCCCGAGCCCGCACCTCCAGCTCCGAAAGCCGCAGAGCATGCTGCAGAAGCTCTGCCTCGAGGGGAACGTTGGACACTGAATGGTGGATCTAACAAGCAAAAACCCTGGATGTTCACCATGAAAAACTGAGATTTAAACCATGAAGAATTGGGATTTAAACCATGAAGAATTGGGATCCAACATGATAAAACCAATGAATCATGGATATGGGGTTGTCCAGAACTGGTTGCTTTACCTCCAATAGATGGCTCTTTTAGTAGGCTTCTGTGCAAACCCACTGAAGAACTGGGAGAGTGAGCAACAGCCGAAAGGATTTAATCAAACAAAACTGGTTGGGTGAAGACACAAAAAAGTGACAGTAAAACAACCAGTTGCTGACAGCGCGAAGCGTATAAAAAGCATGGTTCTAATTTCCAACGCTTTTGGAAATGGGGTACCCCAGTTGGAGAACTTATACATATATCTGTATTTATATATATATATATGTACACATATATATATATATGTATACATACTTGTATATGAGTATATACTTGTATATGAGTATATATATATATATATACTCATATACAGTATTTAGATGTCTAAATATATGTTTTCGATGTATGTATCATCAGATATGTATACATATGTATGTGCGCACATATCACGGTTACTGAGAACTGACTCAACAACACCTGGAATGCATATACAGATATATTGTTGGGAAACTGCACAAGAATCGTGTGGGGATGTGTGGAAACCAACTGTCATCTTTGGGCTCCAAAAGTGGCAATTTTAGGGGCTCAAAAAAATCCAAACAAGAACCAGACAATGTTGGTTTAATCAGCAGATGATCCCTCAGATGATAAAACAGTGGTTTAATTAATCATCTTTGGTCCAAATCCCAAACAATAAACATGGCTCTGGATAAAATCTTCGAAAAGAATCCCAACCCCCCAACTAATCCACTCACCCAATTGTTTGGTCCAAAGAATCCCAAGTATTTCAGTGACCTGAAGATTTCAACCACATTTCGACTTCGGTCTGCCCGCGCCTCGGAGAGGTTCGTCGGCTGATACTCATGGGGCCGCCCCGGCAGACGCCTGCGGAAACGATGGGCAGCGGAAACGGCACATGGCACAGCCCGATGTCCGGTGGCAATGGTGGGGAAAAGCCACCGCAGATGATGTTCCCAGCTATAGACCTCCTTTTTTTCATGGGGATTTTACAACCATGTTTTGATTGGGAAAATCATGGAAACACATGGGGGATTACTGGAGGGTACATCAATTCATCAATTGTGGAAGACTGGTGATTCAACGAAGAATGCTTGGGATTTACGGGACATGTTGGTCATCAATATGGCTAATATGGGTAGAAATGTGATTTTAATCGATCTGTTCCCCTTAGTATTTGGGGGGTGTATTGTGGTAGCAGTTGTTTTCTTTTTATGGGATCAGTCCACTCAAACAAATAATTTTCGATGTGCATCTAATAGTAGGAATTATCCCATGTGTGACAACTGGGACATAACCCATGGTCGTGAACCGTATTCTAAGTGGGATGCCAACAAACATGGTGGGTTTAAGGTGATCCAAGCACCAAAACCCCATCAATTCGTGGGCAACTTGCAGTCAATAAATTGGCGCAAAACCCGAACAGGCTTTGGGGACCACATCGTCGCTTGGAAGCAAACTGGCAGCTGAAGTGTGGGAGACATCTCAGGTACGTATATACATACATGTACTGCTATTATACATGTTACGTGTAATTTTATATCAACCCATCATATTAGGCAGTTTAGCTCATCTGGCATATGCCCAGCATTCCCTGGGTGTTTCTCTCCTTTAGATGGGGTATTTCCGCCAGCAAATGGTTTCAAGTTCGTTCGTAATGCAGTCGACCAAAAAACAATACCTATCTAAGATTTATAAGAATGCTTGACAGGCAATATTACGTGTGTTCTGTTCTAGGAATCTAGAATATATGGGTTTCCACATCAACTGACAATGCCAAGCTCGAAAATCTGGTGTCACCTTTTTCCGTGCGCAGCATGTCTCTGCTCAATGACCGCCAAAGACCACCAAATGTTCACCCAAGTTTCCACACAGGCAGCACTGAAACAAACAAAGCGCATCCACAAATACAAGCAACCGGTTTTCTCGTTTCTGGTGGTAAGGAATGTATTTCTGTTTATATGCATGACTTCTTCAGAAGTCCTATCTTCGTTTCTTGAAGGAGATCAAACAATCTGGTCATTATAATTGTGTCTGAAAACATGTCAAAGTGGGAATTTTAACGGAGAATGTTGTGTGTGTTCCCAACTGTTTATTTTCTGTATGATTACTTCACGCACGTCAACTTCCTCCAAAAGACCATGACAAAACACGTCGATGCTGGAAACAACGGACGTCTGGCCAGAACCGCGAGGCGGCTTGAAACACAGCCACTGCGATCCGCCACTTGCCGATGTGATGCGGCAGTTAAAAAACTGCGTCATCGTGCCCACCCGAGCGAACATGGAGACCACATGAATGTGTCGCATGATTAACCTGAGATGCCCCGCACAATGTGTCCTTTTAGGGAAAAGTTGGTTAGTTGATGTTAGTTGATGTTCGTTGAATCCCTAAGTTTGCTCGTTTTGGATCCCCACGTTCATTGTATTTCATTGTTACTTTCACTTCACTTTGCGATGTTGGTTGACTATCCTTGTTTGTTGCTTCAGTTCCGTATTGCTTGAGTCCCCACTTTGATTTGTTTCAATCTCGTTTCTCGGGATTAATTCTCAATCTGTTCCAGCCAAAGTTTCACAAATCCGGACTCTTATTGCTTAAATCCTGATTTTCTCTAACTCATGAAATCTCATGAAACAAATCCCTCCTTTATTTCCCGGTCTCCAATCCTTCACCATGCCATGGCGTTCAAAAAATGGCCTCGTTCTTCCGGGCTGGGCGCTTCCATTCCCAGCGGACGTGACATGTCGGGGCCTCTGACGGTCTGAGCCGCGCCGCGGCGCCGCTGCGTTCTGAGAAGCGCTCGGAGAAGCCCCGGAGGGTCCATCGCAAAAATGGTGATGAAATGCAATTATGTGTGTGTATATGTATGTATATATATATATATACATATATATATATATACATACATATATGTATATGAATACATGTATAGTGTATATATATATATATAGGTATGTATAGGTATACATGTACAGTAGTATATATATATATGTTTGTATGTATGTATTGATCCCAATTTTCTTCTTTGGATTCCGATTCGTTGTTGCTCAAATAGATTGTTTGTTGGTTGAATATTGCCAGTATAATTGCCCTTGTGTTAATTGAATTGCACACTTTTCTTCCAACTTTTTGGAAGCTTACCATCACATGTTTTGTTGGTCCAGTCCTAGTGTTCAAGAGTTTGTAGGGTTTTTGGGCTGGTCACCACCCAACTTGTTCGAACTCTTGCAGGTCAAGTCCCAGAATTTGCAGCTCCCATTTTTTGCAACTGAAAGCATGGGGGAAATTAACCAACCAATTTGGGGATATAATTGGTTAATACATCCAATGATGATTCTGGTTGGTGGTTTCAAACATTTCTTTATTTTCAACCCTGGAAATTGTCATGATCCCAACTGACTTTCACATATTTTTCAAGGGGTGGCTCAACTACCAACCAGATGGTATATAGCTCTGCCCATTATATCACCAGTTTAGTTTCAAAATGTGTCCAACAATAAAGTGAGGATTATCTCGCTATACCTACCCATGATACCCAGCCATAAAAATGACAAAAGTTGGGGATGGTGGATCCTATTGCTTTACCAACATTGTACCCTCAAATGGTTGCTCTAATCCGGGAAAATGATGATTAACCTTGAAGGGGGCGCACAGTGGATGCTACTCCACAACTGGGCACGTTCACCCATAAGAAATGGGATATTCATCCAACAAAGGGGATGCTTAGCAAGTTATATCTGTATCTTGATGGCAGACAGATATGGATAATTCACCATGTGTAGATCCCGAACGGGAAACCCATGTTCAACATGTTCCACTTCGGGGATTCTCTGAGACATAACAGCCAAGACAGCACGCTTGGCTTGTGAGATTGGCACGGCGCCCTCGGCACTCTCTTTCAGTCACTTCCTGGGTCTATCAGGTTGATCACAACATTGGGGACGGGTCAATAATAGCTCAATTTGAAACCCTGTTTTTTCGGGAACCGACATTTACAGAGGTTTTTGCACACCCAGATGGACAGAGATGCCGCGCCATCCAAAGCACTGAAAGTCGGCTTTCAGCCAAGACTTTCGCATTTTTGGGGGGTCACACCACGTGTGGTTCAACGGTGCGGTCGGCACCAGCCCTGGAAGTGCCACTGCCATTCTGTTGGGCAGTTGGATGGAGACAAATTGGAAACTGGATGGTAAATTGATTGAATTTCATAGTTCATTTAAAACAACTTGGGATTCATTGATTTGAGCAAGGCGTCAAAAGCAGTGTTCCTAGTTACCGGGCAGGTCCTAGCTGGATCTAGCTGGGATTGTGAAGACTGCACTTCCAGTCATGACGTCATCAAGTCGCTGGGCACATACCATCCTCACCCTGAGAACCTCGGCACGGGATCCGAGATGTGATCCAGGGCTCTGGGGTCCCCAGTGGGCCATGGCCCAAGTCATTAAAGTGCTAATCGGCCACAAAAATTTGGGCTATCTTGCGGGTGATCCAGGGGGTACCAAACTCGCTGATCAGGAAGGTGACCCTCGTCTTTTGGCGCACTGGCTGTTGTTCACAAGTTTCATGGAAACCATGTGGTCCTGACTCTTCAGCAAGTTGGCCTAATCGTGTTATTGCTGTCGAGAGTGATAGTGGTGGCAATGATGAGGAAGAGGAAGACGGCGACAAAGAATAGGACGAGGAAGAGGAGGAGGAGGAAGAGGAGGAAGGGGAGGAGGATTACCATCATATATTATGATCATGATCATGATGATTATCCTGATGATTGTCATGATGATTATCATAATATTTTTCATGCATGATGATGATGATGATGATGATGATGATGATGATGATGATGATGATGATGATGATGATGATGACGATGATGATGATGATGATGATGATGATGATGCTGATGCTGATGACGGTGACGGTGACGGTGATGGTGATGGTGACTTCCATCCACGCGTAGTTGAATGCCACTTGTATAGTATTGGGGCCTTCCTTTTTACGTATGAACAGTACGAAACCAAACCACCGAATCGCTTCATACGGTAGCAAGAAACAGCGTGTCAAAATAACATGTCAATGGCCGGAGTGGTTGCACCCTTGCCGAAGGATACAACTTTTGGATACCACTTTGATTCCACCTCGATCTTGAAAAGAAAACTGGGACCCCAGCCGGTGATCATTCGCCAGGGCCTGGCTGGTGGACAATGGAGACTTTGCCAGCAATCTATGGCTCTATGTCTTTCATGGGAAATTCTATGACTTGATGATAAACCAGTGGATTTAGGGAGCACGCCACATTTTTGAAACTTTGGAATTTCCAGCTGCTAATTCCATGTCCCAGCACTTCCCAGCCTCCCATGCCGCGGTAGCCGCAACCCTGCATAGGCCCTGGCAAGGCAGGGATGGATCAAAATTAGTGCATCCCAGAAAGGATGCATCATACATGGATAGGGATGTAATTTGATCTGATCACCAAAATGCGGATAGTTGTCAGTTGTCATCCCAAATTAGAGTGGGAGATAATCAAAGTATACTAGAATGGTGATCGAAAATCCTGGAAAACTTTCAGATTATCCCAAACCCGGGATGGTTTTCTCCCCAACCACTCTATCCGTGGGAACCCTATGGGCTTCTGATCATTCTGTCCAGGCGAGTCTGTTGGATCTCGACTGATGAACTCCATCAATCATGACTGATCTTAGGTACCCTGCAGGAAAATTCTTCAACTGAGAATGTTGAATAGTGTGCTCAACTATGGTTTATAGTAGATATATCTATAGTAGATGGGGTTTATAAACCAACTTTGAAATGGGGGGGCACCACCTTGTGAATATTTTGCATATCTAGATTCCGTACAATGACACATGTGTAAAGCAGAACAAAAGATTTACCCACCGCCACTCTCACACCTTGCTGCATCATCTGGTTCTGCATCCTGGGGGGAGATCGATGTGACGTGGTCCCTGAAACTACTTGGGTTTGGATCAAATCACCAAGTCCGGCCAGAAATATTGGCAAGAGTGTCCTTGTATGTCCTTGTCCTGTTTGGTATCCAAAACAAGGATTCACAGAACTTACTGGTGCTAAACCTAGGGAATGGGTTTCATGATCCAATCCATCACTATTAACCATCATCCAAGCAACCCCCATTCCCTACTAAGCATAGTTCTCTGAGAGACCCCACTGCGGCATCATGCTGCCATCGCCCATCTGTGGCTGCCTCAGGCACCAACGCGCTGGGCCGGCCTGACCTTTATGTCCGCTGGGCACCCCATCCACCTGTCAATAGGGGGTGTTACCATCACAAATCATGGGTTCACCATGGTTTTAACCATCCTGGAATGATAGCAAATATAATCTTAGGTACACATGACTGGGCCCCCAAAATGCATAGATCCAGTGTTTTCTTGGAGTGGTAATCAATATTAGGTGGAACGGATTGGTTCAAGAAATCGCCAACTACCCTCTGGTAATTCAACATGGCTATGGAAGCCATGGCCCATGAAGTTGGATGATTTACCTACTCAAAATGGTGATTGTCCATAGCAAACTGTGAAATTACCAGAGGCTAGATCTTATCACCATTTAGAGTTGATTTTCCCGTTAAAGCCACCATTTATGGAAGAGTTCCCCCTATATTTCCCCATTAAAACCGCCATTTTCGTGTCGTAAACCGAGCCCGACCGTTGGAAAACCCTCCACCAGCTGATCACCACTAGGGACCCAAGCATCCCCTGCATGGTGCCGCCCTGCATTCCCTGGTCAGGGTGGAGATTCAACGCCGCAACCCGGCGATCAGCACCATTTTGGATCCAGCTGGAAAAGTGATGAAAGATAAGTATCTAATCTATCTATTTATATACTAGTGTCTATCTCATCTCATCTCATCTCATCTAATCTAATCTAATCTATAACGATAAATATTTGTATATACAGTGTGTATATATATATATATATGTGTGTAGAGTGTATATACTCTGTATCAATAATATGTATATCTATATATATATATATATGTATGCATATCAAAATGTCAACAGTTTGGAAACCCAACTTGTAAAAGTCCAAACAAATTTCGAAACAAGTCCAACGGACTTGCAAGCAACCCAAGCAACCAAGTCCTGACTGAAGCTGATCCGACCCCCCGGCCTGTGGCATAAAGCCTTGTGGGAACTGACCAGCAGGCACCTCGAAGGGTTGGGTGAGGTGAACATCAGCACGCCAGGCAGCAGGGCTGAAGAAGCTGCTCTATCAAAATCAAAGTCGAAATACAAAAAAAACAAATCTGGTCCCGAAATCAAAACCAAAAAAAATCAAGACTTGCTCCCAACACCCCGGATACTCCAGGCATCCAGGCCATCATGGGAACCACTTGTGCTCCGAACTTGGGCATGGCCCCCATGCCGGTCTTGGCGCCGCTTCGTGGGAAAAAGGGCCAAAAAATGGGGGAACATCTGGAGAATCCCAGCAGTTGATGATACAATGCTGGGAAACTGAGGGGAGGGGTGATCTACATCTTCGTCTCCAGAGACCGAGCATTGACGAAAATCTGTTCCACACTGCCACAAAGGGCACAAGGGGTGCAACGAACTCCACATTGACCAACCCTAATGCAGGCATCTGCGCATAGAATTTGAGTACCTCCCAAGAAAAACCGAAAGTAGAGGGCTCGGAGCCCCATCTTGCCATTTACCACCGTTTCTATATGGTTGCGAACAGTGGGAGTTGCCCTTTTTTTTATCAACCGACCAATGACCAACACGAGTCATCTGAAAAAGTTGAGGCATCGGACCATGCCCACATTGCCCTGGGCCATGTTTCCCTGCCTGAGCCATATGTCAGGAATGGAGGTATGCCACCAACAAAGATTGGGATAGTGTGTATGTGTATATATATATATATATGTATATACAATGATTCTACATGCATATGTTATCCAGTTATACAGCATGTGAATCAGGAAAACAAACATGATGGTAAGTCACAAACGTCAAGACTTCACGAACCAAAAAACAGGGATTTCAATGACTTAAAGGTCAATTTACAATTCCACCATTTTACTCACTGATACCACCATGAAAAGTCAGGAACCCTGAGAATTGTCCTTCTGCATCATCCAGCGGTTTCAACGAACGCAAGACTCGTGTAAGTTCACTTGAGTGATGTCTCAAACAGGGATCCCAAATCCAAACACCAGTCACCAGGCAAAGATCAGAGACCTCTTCCGCAAAACAAACCCCATCAGCCGTTCTCCAGATCAAGAAAAACAGAAAGAGCGATAGAGAAACAAAAAAACAAACCCCGATTTTCCATGGGTTATTCCACAATGTTCTGACCAGGACATACAGAACCATGGCACACCTGGCACCCACTGCTCCTCCCCAACCCGGCTCCCTCAGAGTCCCCCCAAAAAAGGCTCCGGGCAGAGCCACAAATTGCCCCCCCATCATGTTTTGAGGGCAGCCGCCCATCTGCTGCCTCAAGGAAAGGGAGAAATCGCTGGAAAGCCTGCTGAACATTTCAAAATCACTGGGTTGATGCAAAAATTACAGGGAAACCCTGGTTTATACCATTAAATATAGGCTTTTCCTGCCAATTTTTCCAACCGTCCAATTCTGGGATGCTGCACATCTCCAAACTCAAACCAACAGAATGGAACAGATGATGTTAGTATACTGACCTATGTGCCAAAATCTCCAATAATGTTCAGTTTTCAGGGCTCATATCTATCACTGGGAAGGAAGCGTTGCAATTGAGAGCTTGATTCTTGACGTCGGTCTGCAAAAAGCCAGAACAAGGTGAAAAAGGGACACAGCTGACATAGCTGACATAGCTGACATGACCAACAGAAAGTTGGGTCAGAAGAGCACCCCGAAATGGTGACGCGACCAGCCACCAGCACTCCACAAGGCACAGGTGTCTGAGGACCCCAACTGCCCCTGGCCACTTTGTTGGCCCATCTGCATCTGCGGTTGCTGTTGCGACTGCCTGTGGCCGCATGTGGGATCACCAAGTTTGATAGGTAAATCATCGAACTAAATGGGCCATTGAACTAACTAACCATAGCTATCTTTCACAAATGTCCACAGCATATATGTCATGGTACCCTTGGCAGTTTCCCTCTGGTTCTGTAATGTAGCGAAGTGGAAAATCACCATGTTTCAAAACCGTGAATCACTTTTTACAGAATCATCTTTCTATGGGCCATCGCCGAACCATCGCGAACAATAACCAGAGGGGTTATACCCATGAAATCTCATGAAAAGTTCATGAAATCCCACTGGACTTCTCCCAATCTCTCAGTGGGTGTCGAAACATGTCGCCCAGGCACATTCCCTGGCCCTGGGAATTGTTGCCACGCCCAGCCTGAGGCGGCTTAGCGCATTGCTACTTAAATGGATCAATCATGAGTAATCCAGTAAAGGGATAGTATCCCATATTGTGGGGATTCATCTGGTATCTGACCGATTGTGTGTGTATATATATATATACATGTAACTATGTATATATTAAAATCAAATCTTTTGACATGATCTACTGGCAGCTTCCACCCATTTCAACCTATCTATCCTTAGCTCGACAAGTGGAATCATATTCCTTGCCCTCGGCACAAAGTTGCTGGACTCTCAGCTTCTGACCCCTTGAGGCATCTGTTGAAACATTTGTTGCCTTGGCGTATCATGCGCTGCTGATATGAGCTATGGCGCGGTTGATCACAAGACAAGGCATCATTCAGAACGAATGACAAAAAAGAATCAAGGTTCGTCTCAAGAAATGAACTCATGAGGAAACACATGATGATGAATCTGATACATGTTTTAAAAAAAAACATTTCCATGGGTCCCGGGGCTTCCCTTCCTGTTTGATCACAACACATTTTTGGATCCCCTTGAACCAAGTCCCCAATGTCAATGCCCAAGCGGCTGCAACATCTGCTGGTTGCCACACCTTGGCGCTTGTCGCAGTGGCGAGGCGGTTGAGTTTTCGACCCTACACTACTTGACCCAGGTGCCGTTTTTGGAACTAGATCTAGCCATGGCAAGTTACATGGATTGTTGGAAGGGGCCCCCAGGGCCATCATCCCAGCATCATGGGATTCCTGGATGAGTGGTTCCTCTTTCAACCCAAAATGACAATCTATCGAGATCAATGGAGGACCATCCCTGAATTCAAAAGTAAACACCTTGAGTACCCTTCGGTAATCCAACATGGCAAATTTGGCAAGAATTCCGAATTCCCTATAAAATCTAAGTTTTCATGGAGAAACTCATCCATTCCACTTGGGACATGCCATCAGGACCAGGGCCCAAGCCCTGGCACAGCCATTATGAAGCCGCCTGCGGCAGCTTAGTTCGGCACGGAGTCAGAAAGGTGCGGGTTTGGGTCAAAAAAACACACCATTTTATGGTAGTTACATGGAAATCTCTGGCCGCAAATGATGTTTGATATAGCCAATTATGACTCTGCAACGAATTGTTTCCCACAATTGGATGGTGAAAACCAGCCTGAAGATCTGATGTAATCCTGGACAATTTCATGGGGGCGAATAGCCAACCAAGGATTCTGATAAGCAAGATTGGGACAACGGAAACAGACTCGGAACTCAACATAAGTAGGTTTTTGATTGGGATCATGACATTGTTATATATTCTTAAACAAACGAGAATGGGGAGATCAATCATATGGGGGTCCTGTTGATGATCTATAAAGCTGCCCTCACCTTACTTTGCCCATGCCGCACCTTGTGGTTGCATCATTTGCATCCCCATTTGCTGCGACGGTTGCTGCGACTGTTGTGACTGCTGCCTCAACGCAACAGGTAGAAACCCTGCAACCCCATCAGGGGTCTGGTTGAGAATTTTTGTGAAGGGAGCTGTGAATTGTTGGTGCTACTTGGTGGTGGGCTCTTGTAGTTCGCACAGAGATATAGCCGCAATCTAGCCAAGTATATGTGTATAATTACAGTATAGCCCTGCCTACCTACATTGTCATTGGAGCGGCGGGGGAGATATGGTTGAGGCAAAATGCCGCTATTGGGAAATGGTGCCTGTTTTAAGATTATCCCATTGCCACAGAGTGTTGCCAGAAATCTTCCCAACAAAACCAAAATGTTTGGCACAAATTTGTCAAACTGAGCCCATTGACGAAACGATTTTTGGTGCAGCGATCCTCCGAAGAAGTACAAGAGGCAGCTAGAGTCAAACACCCCTTGTTGATCAGCACTGAGCGCCCGACGTGTTTTGTTGAGACTGCATCTGCTGCTGCATCTGCTGCTGCATCTGCTGCATTTGCTGGTTTTGCTGCATCTGCTGCGTATTTTGCTGTGTATTTTGCTGCTGCGATTGCTGGGTCGATTGCTGGTTCTGCTGCGAGCTCGACATCTGCTTCATCTGAGACGACTGCTGCATATGCTGTTGCAACTGCAGCGCCAGTGCAGTCTGGTGCCCTTCTGTGGGCCTTGGTGCAACAAGCTGACAATGCTGCTGAAGACGGGCTATAGGCTGTTGAAAATCCGGGTAAATCCCAAGATCTTGCTGCGCAAGCCATCATTTCATGACCTGAATTTAGAGGGAAAATCATCCAAGTACAAAGTTTGGAAACCACTTATCTGCTGCCATGCAAGTCCCGGACAGATATCGGTTGTGCGACACTGTTTAAAACCCTCTTAGTCCCTTTCATAGTTGGAAATCCCATCATGAATCCTGACAATCAGAATGAACCAAAATAGTACATACTGTGGATTTTTCGGAAATCCTGCACCACCAAAAGGATGGTTTTCAACCCTATATGAATAATGGGATTTTGCCCACCTATCAACTGGTAGCAACACCATTTATGTGCTCAGAAACACCGAGCTCCCAGCCGTCCTAGGATTTCTTTGTAGGATGGCCCTTTGGGTGTGAATGAAACATCCCCAAAAAGCGGGGTTTACATCCCAAAATGGTGACAAACTGATGATAAAATTGGTTTTACATCCCAAAATGGTCTGTTTAATCAAGAAACTGATGATAAATCCTTTGGAATTGGGGGTTGCAAATCCCTACACGTTGCCGCTGTTTCGGGGTCGGCCAGCTGTTCCACAGAGGTGTCCCGAGTCCTGCGGGTTGTGGCACTCTTTTAAAAGCCTCGAACGAAGCTGCTGCGGTTGGATTCTTTGCCAGGCTTTTAAAAGAAGTCTCCAAACCAGTAAATTTCGAGCCAAGCCATCAATCCCTCTATAGGTGAAAACGGACATCTTCATACCTCAACTAGAACGCCGAAAAAAACACGCGAACATCATCGTTTAGGTTGCTTCATACTGCCTGGAATGTATTGACATCCGTGGCAAAAAAGAACAACAAACGCCACAACAAGAAGCATGTCTGGGATCATGCCATTTACAAAGTGATTAGTAAGTGGAGTTATAGAGATATAAAATGTTATAAGATGTTGTAAGCCACTTATAAATGGGATAACCCTAGGAATTGGGGATTTACGATCACCAGAGTATGAATGAAACCCGCTGTATGGCAGGCACCTCGACAGCAGATCATCTGCTGTCTGCTTCTTTCCCCCGGCTTTCGCCTCGGGAGCCAAGTCAGATACTGAAAAAGCAACACCTGAAACAGACAGAAAAGTGTGAGACGCACAAAGGTGTATCTGCTTACAATCTATGCACATGTCAATCATATCAATCTTATCGAATCGAATCACTCCAATCGATCTATACCCACCTGTCTACCTTTCCATGGATACATATGTGTTCTCGCCCAGCGCTTTCGGGCTCCCAACCGGCTTCAGGAAGTCAGAGAAGGACTTGGTCCTCAGCTGAGCATGTCCTCCAGCACTCCATGAATTCATCATCTTAGGTAGACGAAACCCAGCGAGTTTTAGTCGGATTTAGTGGGATGTTAATAGCAAACCTAGCAACAAAGAAGGAGAAATAGATATGGCCTACTGGTCTCACTCTGAAACCTTTCAACTCCTTTTGAGTCGCTGCAGATGTGGAGTAAGTCACCACAATGCAGAGAATGGGCTAGAAGGGGATTGCACAATATGTTTTTCAGAATTTTGACCCATAGCCTGTTTTTCAGGGTGTCCAAAAATGGGTTGTATACTGTATCTGTTGTTTCTACAGATACGTATGTATATATATATATATAAATACATACATACATTACATGTATGATTATGTATCTATATATACATGTTTCCTATATCATATACCACATGTATTGACATGTATCTCATGGTTTTTCCCATGAAGATTGGCATCGCCATCGACTTCCGAGCCACGCTCCCGGAGCCCGTGCATTCTGCAACGGTCCCGGCGCCTGAGCGACAACACGGGGCAGCCCCGGGCCGAAGGGGCCCAAGGGTCAGGACCCAGGGTGAGGAACCCAAAAAAATGAATTTTAACCATCTAGAAATTGGGATTCAACCAGCAAAAGTGGCAAATGTGGCAATTCAACCTTCAAGAATTTGAATTATGATTTAATATTTGCGAAAACAGCAAAAAAAAGTTGCGAGTTTCACCAACCAAAAAGGGATGCAAACCTATCTTTTCACGGGGAGAACAGGCTTGGTTTGAGGGAAAACTGCCAGGAGACCTATGTTTCTTTTGCTATCATCCAATGCTGGAAGCTACTTGTCAAGTGAAATGCCCACTCCATGACCACCTAAGCTGTACCTGGATCTCATCGAACATCCTGGGGACCAGCCAATTCGCTGGCCCGCCAACATGACAATTGTGCCCCTGGATTTCACCGCCAAGACGCCATAGCGCTGTTCTTGTCGCCTCCCGTGTCCTTCTTGCTTCCTGGGGTCGCAACAGTCACCATAGAGGCAGTGATCTTGATGATGTCAGAATCTACAGTATTCGCTACCCTCCGGTACTCAAACAGCTTGCCATGGAAATTTTGCTATGTTCAATAGGCATATCATCAAACTAGATGGGCAATATAATTTTGCACCACTATGTTCAATTCCCATAGGGTAAATGTACCTAAATGGGCTAAAATGGGGGCCCCAATGCAACTCGCCAGACTTTTCCTAAAGCCACCGTGGGTTCCTTTACTTCTGGGATTTCTCGCGCCAGACAGATCTGCAAGGACCCACTAATGGCCCAATGAAGAGCCAAAACCGACTGCAATTCCAACTCCCATGGCCGTTCATCCATGATATATTCCTATTTTAAAAAAATAACTTAAAATATCCTTGTGTCCTCATTTTTCGTATGAGCCGCTGTCAAAATCAATTGTTTCTGCCTGGTACAAAAATACAAGTTATCGTTTTGGGGGGGCCTATCGCTTTGCAGTCAGTGCTTTTGGGAAAATCAACACTGAATAATGCAAAGATGTAGCGGAATTGGCTTCAACACAAATTCATGGGATTAAGATCTCTAAACTGCCGGGGATGGATTAAGGTCGGGGGTGCAGCCCCAATACCAATGGAGTATAATCATGTTCCCCATTTTACTTGCCATTTGGGGATATACCCCATTTTCAATATCATCAATATCAGACTGTTGATTGGATATCCCATTAAAATCCCATCAGCATCCTATCAAAATCCACAAACATGCCATGTTTTTCCTGGTGATTTCTCACTCAGCGGCCTGAAGTCGGCTTCGCATCCCCGCCGTTGCGCGCCACCGCACTTGAGCTGGTGGGGGTGAAGGCTGTCGCCTGAGCATTGCGCCCAGCTTCAAAGGTGTGAAAACCTGGAGATTGAATGGGACTCTAAGGGGATTCTAACGGGAACTTGATGGGAGTTTAATTGACTTTAATGGGATTTAATGGGAGTTTGATGGGGTTTAAATGTGATTCATTGGGATATACAATCAACAATGTAATATTGATTGAACTGTAAGATTGTTTCTTGGGGATTTTCTCAAGTTCAATCAATGCATGTGTTTTCCACAAATATGTTCAATCCTTGTTTCAAGGGGGTGGGGAACCCGAAAAATGGTGAGTGACAAGAAAGAATATAGGGAAATTGACAAAAAGAAATGAGACTAGACTAAACTAGTTTTCGAACTAAAAGAAACAAATTCACGAGCAACAATTGCGTGAAAATAAATTGAAAATCACCAAAGCAAAAATGGAGATTTGACTTTGACCAGGAAATTCTAGCAAAAACTTATGGTCCCCACCAGCATCACTTTAGACTTGACCAAGAAGAATTGGTGCAAACATGTGGACTTATATAACCAGCAAAAGAAATGATGGAAAATCCTCATGTCCCAAAGAAACCTTGAAGTCTCCATGTGTTCATCGGTCTGAACCCACTTGAAAATCTAAACCCGCGAAAAATTGTGATTCTCAGCAGCAAGGATGCTGATCAGAAACAACATTATGGGATCATAAGACAATACCAAAATGTGTTTGATCTAAACAGTAAGAATGTGACCTATAGGTGACATAAGCCTATTGAAGTGCTTGGTTGATTTTTGGATTTGCAATTTGTGGATAGCCCCATTTGAAAATTCTGATAGGAGAACCCAATGGATTCAAATCCAGCAAGTTTGTGGGCGAACTGTGGATCAAAACCTGAACATTCATAGCTTTTTGCACACAATTCCCTTGCAGTTCCAGAAGGAAAAGTAATGCCAACACAGGTCTGAATCCCAGGTGTCGCATTCTCCCAAAACGGCCTGTGGATTGAAAGAGAATTCCTGGCCCAAGATGCAAATCAGAGGGGGAAAATATTCAGTGGCAAATGTGCACAGAGGGTTGAATGTGCAAGAAACGGGACAAACGCATCAGAAATGGAACGGTAGCTAACAGAGGTCACAAGACGGGAATTCCATGGCAAACAACATTTTCCAGGAGAACAATTCCCGGTTCGTAGCATATCTTCTTTCATACATCTAAGTGTCAGGTGGAGAGGCGCCCTGTGGTCTGCTTTGAATTTTCTCCACACTGCCCAGCCTTGGCTGATGGATTGAATGAAAACTTGGAGCTTCCATCACCCTTGGACCTCAGTTCCGCTGCCTTCCTAGAGCCATGCTTGGTGTTCAGGACGTATTACAATCATGGGCCCTTGCAACTATGCAAGACTTGTACAGTAGACAATATAGACACCGTTCAACTTCTAATTCACCTTCAGAAGTTTCTGACTGCTAGTGACCCATCACGCCTATCATTGTATGAATCCCCGTTTGCGATTGTTCAAGCCACTATGGGCCTGCTTGTCCAAACCCCAATTTATTGCCATTTTACGTGGCAATGAAATAGCTAGGTGATTTTGGGGCTTGCCTACAACTTTCAGGCAAACCCTTCATGGTTCATGGTGACGTCTTGTTATCTCCCATTCTTGTCCATTTTTAACGCTTCGTATTCTAAATCTACTCATTTTATCAATGGTAGTTCCAAGATCCTAAAATGGAGGACCGTTCCTTTAATGGCCCCATTGATTTTAAGATGGTTTTGTTGTAAAAATCACCACAAGATCACCCTGAGCGCCCCGAACTCCTCAGCTGCAGTCCCTTCCCTGTGATTTCCTCCAGGGGCCACGGATGCTGCGGAAGGAGCTGGGAGAGACGTGCATGTGGGATTTACCCAATGCCATAATAAACCTACCATTTGGGGATGGTTAGCCATAAAAATGGTGATTTGGGGGATGCTTTACACGTGGGTTTCCCGCCTTATACAACAATTCGATTTAAGCATCATTTGGGTGTGTCTGAAAACGGGCTACGGATGGACCCACACAAATGGTTGATCTTTAGGATGAAACCATCCAATTGTTGAGGGATATCATTTTGAGCCATTCCCACTGAGTTTGGGGTTTTGACGCTAAAAATGGGGATATCATCCATGAATGATGATGGGTTTGTTGTTGTACAGTCGTAAACCCAACATCAATAGTACAGCATCCCAATTTTACCAGCTATGGGTTCTAGAAACCATCCCCAACTGGGGGAGTTCTTATTGCGTTTACAGAATTGGGGATAGAAATTGGACAACAATGGGGATATAGCCAAAATAAGATCATATGGGATATGCATTTCTCCAAAATCCAAACAAATTGGAAAACCCCGAATTCCAGTGGTTGAGAAAGGCAATAAAATGGCCATAAATTGATGGATGCACACTCTATGCCTGGATGAAGCCACATGGTTCGTGAATATCTCAGGCTGTGGGGCCATCCAAAATGGGGGATGTAAATCATCATTGATCTGCTCAAAAGTTTGGTTTCAACCCCAGCTGGGATCATCACTGCAGGATGGACCGTGAAAAAACACATCCGACACAACCAACCAACGCCAGTGGGTTATTGGGAGCAAGTCGGAGTAAGTTCCCAAAATCTGATGGCATGGAAACAAAAATCTTGTTGGATAGATGGTATATTCATGGCATGTCCACCCTTCGTGCCAGGATCCTATGCAAAATCTCACCGAAAAATGATCCCTGAACTGGTTGAAGGGAAAAACTTACAGGAACTCCCACCAAGTACAAACACCGAGTTCAACCATAAATAAGTGTTCTGCCAATGCAGGGAAATTAAGTAGAATATGGACCACATCATCGAGATTCTCGAATGACTTCTACAGAAATTGTTATTGAACAACAAGCTGCACTCCACTCAATGGTGCCCTGTCCTCCACTAGAATTGGTACCTCAGCAATAGCACAAACATCTCCAAAGTCTCTACATATCCATATATATATATATATAGAGATACATGTATATAGATACATGTATATGTATAACTGTACGTCAATACATATATATATATATATATTGTGTATGATTATGTACATCATTTGAGGTCTTCCAAGATGGTAGGGACTCCAAGGTCCAGACCCTGTGCAGTCCTGGGCGTCTGGAATCGCTGGTCAGTGGGTGAAAAGAAATCGACCCAGCGCTGGTTGGCGGGTGCTTGTAGGGTTCCATTAAAAATTGGGATTTAGCCATCACATAATCACATGAATATTGGGATTCATAATGATCATTAATCATCATTAACTTATATACTTGGCGAAATATCCATTAAAATCCGTTCAAGATGGGGATTGAGCCATCATATTGTGGGGAAAGAATGGGGATGTTCTGGGGATAATTGGGAAGTTGATAATGCATCATCCGATCAGTTGGATACAAAATGGATAATGAATATTCCATAGTTTTAAACCATCCACGTTCTGGGGGTTGATCATTCTTACCCAAACCCACATGAGGTTTAGTGAGCAATAGAAACCATGAATAATCCCATGATATTGCTGACAAAAGTAGATAGAAATGTTTGAAATGCTTTCCACCACCATTGAGATTCTACTCCTCATACTCTTCCATTTGAAAGGAAGAATCCTCCTCAATTTCTGTGGGGTACTCATGACAACATGCACTGAGCGCCCCCGACGGTTTCTTACCGTTGCCTTCCTTTTGTTGGATGGCCTGGTGCAGTGGCTATTCGTGGCACCAGCTCAGCACTATGCTGTGCGGCGTTGATGCTCGGAAATGTACTTATTCATTTTTGTTGCCCCATTTTGATTGAATAAGTCCCCATTTTGGTTGCTTGAATCATGTTAAGTCCACCGTTTTATTGTTGGTCTTAGTCGCCTTTGAGCCCCAAAAAAACGATAGATATTCCTCAGGGTTGATCAGCGCTGGCAAAGGGACTTCCCCCCAAAACAAATCATAGTATCAATATCAAAGGATTGATGACCCATACTTGAGGGACCATCCCACTTCGTGGTTAGGAACCATTGTTATATTCCCGCTCTATATAGATGGGACAACCCACGAAACGGGGACTTACTAACCAGGGTCAGTAGCCTCCGGGAATCAGACACGGCAATCGGAATCCGAAATCACCGAACTGGAGGATTGTTCAGCAAGCGCCAGCGCAATTCGTCCCCATCATATCCCCATTGCATCACGAGTAGATCGGCATTTTTGTTGGTGAAGTCGCCATGTTTTTGGGCTTCCCCATGGGGAAACTCGTCATCCCGACCTGAAGAGACTGTTGTAGCTCTTCGCGCGCCGGCACGTTTCCCTGCCCCTGGCACGAGGTCACGCTGGTGGGGCTGCCGAACGATAGCTACGTTGGTGAAAAACTAAGACCATGTTTTTAATAATCTAATAATGGATATACTATGATATACACATAGATTTATAGTGGATATGTCCATATATGACTATAATGGATGTATCTAGGATAATCTTATATGATATTTATAACAGATATATCTAGAGCCTAGTTAGTTGGAACTGCCTAGCTGTGTGAATTCGAATGGCTTGTGGTAGCTGCTTTTGTAGTTAATGGGGTATTGTAAACCAACTTAGAACTGGAGGGCCCAACTTGTATGATCCTGGAATATCCTCAGATAGATTAATGCATTACTGTATATCATATCATATGATATGCCATTACATTACATTATACTATATTATATTATATCAAATTATATCATATCATATCATATCATATCATATCATATTATTATGATGTTATGATGAATATCATGATGAAATGTCCCCAGCTAGATTCTACGATGGATGAGGTTTATGTACATATATGTACACACACATAAGGGTTATAGGTCATAAGTCATAAGCCACTTGCTAACTTGGTTGCACATCCAAGAACAGAATGAGCTTGGACAAATTTTCGAAATTCACAAGTTGGTGCCCCCTAGCTCTGAATTGCTTTATAAACCCCATGAACCATAGATCTGCCATAAATCCTTAGTGAACCTAGTTATGACCTACTTAGCTGACTGGCACACCACCCAACCTGGCGCGTGTGCGACTGCTTGAAGTTGATCCAATCGGATCTCGTCTTGTCGTCAAACTTCGGCAATGCCGGCCTGGTGTCGTTCAACAATGGCCGCTTTGGTATCTGAAATCATGGGAAAGTTCGGAAAAAATGGTTGATAATCATCGCGTTCCCGAGATGTGAAATGGCTGTTTTGATATATCCCATGTTTGAACAAATCTTTCTATATCTGATTGCATCCCATTGATATCCATCAATAACTTATGGTTGGGAAAGATCCGCATTTTGGACAAACCCTTGCCGTCTCCCATGCACATCCCCGCTATCCATTGGTGAAATCCCTGTTGATGGTTAAGTTGTGTAGATTCCCATCAATTGACTGGTTAGAATCATTAAAATCCCTCTAAAGTGGTCGGCGAAATCCCAGTTAGAGATGTTGAAACCATATTTTGATACATATATTTTGCCTGTTTTTGATGATAAAGTCCCTGATCCATGTTGATTCGGGGTCCTCCCTTTCCGGGGACTCTGGGAGCTGGGGGTTCCCCGCTCCAAGTTCAAGGCATTGATGCTTTTCATCTCGGAAAGCTGTGGCATACGCCTCAGGTCACCGTCTTTGAAGCGCTACAAGGAGCTCGACACTTCAGAAAAAATGATCAAAAATGATCAAAAATGATCAGGAAACGATCAACAATTTTCAAACATAGTGAAAAAGTGAAGGTTTGGGCTCAGGAGAAGGTGGACAAGCAGCAGCTGATGGGTTCGTTCCAGTCCCATGCTTGGATTTGGGCATGGAAGACGGGACAGACAAGGAATTCAAAGCTTTCGTACAGATTTTTGAGGTGCCAACACTGTAACACATCCTTGCCATCCCAGTCATCTGAGACTGCCACGAAGAATGGGCTGTAATCATGTATCGTTTTGCCCGGTGCTCACGAGCAAATCCCTGGCACGCAGCGAAACTCGGGAGACTGCGGCTGGGATCAAAGCCGAATAGCAGGCCTACTATAGGAACTCTATAGGATTTTTTTGTGTCCTCGCTTAAGATTACCTCTTGGCGATATTCACCACTGTGACCCAGAAACTTTTTTTGGTGTTTGACAAGCCAAATGGGGAAGAATAAGGACTCCTGCATGATCATTGTTGTCAGGTTTCCAATGTGATGGGCATAAACTTCGACAAGCGAAACCATCATGATCTATTATGATCACCATCATCACCACCACCACCCCCTCCACGGCCACAACCACAACCACCAGCATTGGCATAGACATCGGCATCGGCATCGGCATCTTCTTCTTCTTCTTCTTCTTCTTCTTCTTCTTCTTCTTCTTCTTCTTCTTCTTCATCATCATCATCATCGTCATCGTTGTGGTTGTTGTTGTTGTTGTTGTTGTTGTTGTTGTTGTTGTTGTTGTTGTTGTTGTTGTTGTTGTTGTTGTTGGCATCGGCGCCATCGTCATCGTCGTCGTCATCAGCGCAACCACCATCATCACCATCGTCACAGTCACCACGCCACCACCGTCATCATCACCATCACCACCACTATCTCTGTGGCACCCACCGTCATTGTCAGTGTATTTTGTGATCATCCTCATTCGTGATTGTCAAAAACCAACAGTCCTAACAAGCAAGGTTGTTTTGAAAGCGAGTCTAATCCGTATCAGGTATGGCATCCAACCCAATTTTGGCTCACGTCCCTTGGTTTCCCCTGATGTCCCGCAGAGTTCTCCAATCGAATCCATCTTCCAACCCAGGCCCTGGAAGAAAACCCACCAGCACTTTTAACAGCAGATATTACAGCTGCCTCAACTAAGATGTTGCAAACCCCCGGAAGTGCTGCTGGGGTGGACAGGCCCCGACGTTGAACTACCTCGTGCATGGCGGGCACAAGAAGGGCATGGAATAGGTTGCGACGGTCACGATCGCAAGCTCCAAGTCCGCACTGGAGTTCTGGCCTCAACGGGCGCTCGGCAGCGAGACCCGCCCTGCTCTTCTACCAGGTCCCGCTGCTGTGCCCGCCCCTTTCCCAAGGTTGCGCTGCTACAGCCTCTCCCACTTAAGCCAAAAAATGCAGCAGAAGCCACAGCCTGCCGGAGAAAACTGCAGTTGCAGTTTGATCGCAGATCTGCAGCCATCAAAGGCTCGAGGGCCAATCTTCGTAGAGTTTGGGATGGTCAAACGTTCAATCCCGCTGCAGCCTTCAAACGCACAGTAGCCGATCTCAGTCACAGACCCCGGGATGACCAGGCTGGACAAAGATCTACAGCCGCGAAAGGCTTCGCTTCCAATTTTGGTGACGGAGTTGGGAATTCTCAAGCTCCTCAAAGAAGTGCAGCCGGAAAAGGCAGCAGCTTGAATCTCAGTCAGGGACTCTGGCAGGGTCAAGTTCCTCAGCGATCGGCAGTTGTAAAAAGCATAAGTCTTGATTTCAGTCAAGGACTCCGGGATTGCCAAGCTTGTCAAAGAGCTGCAACCAGCAAAAGCTTCATGGCCCATTTCAGTCAACTTGGGGAGTTTCAAGTCCGTCAAAGAGCTGCAGCCTTTACACGCACCCCATCCAATCCTCCTCACGGACTCAGGGACGTTCATGGCCAACAAAGAGCTGCAATTTTGAAAGGCCACATCTCCAATCTCCAGCACCGACTCATGGATAGCCACACGCACCAAGTGGCGGCAGTTTTGAAAGGCAGCGGTTTCAATGCGGGTAGCGCCCTCCGGGATGCGGACGTCAAATAAGATCCGATCCTCGCAGCCAGACTTGCAAACGCACTCAATTGGTGGGTCCATAGAGAACACGACCTGCAGGCGGCGTGTCAAAGTCATGAGTTCTACAACAAAAGAACAGATTGAGACACTGGGAGATGATCTTGGAATGCAATTTCACTATCCCCACACGTCAGGCTTAAGTCCAAGTCCATGAAAGTGAACCTTTTGGAAAGCCGCAAGTCTCGAGAGGTACAGTATAGAAGTTGTTCCCATTCCTAGCCTGCACATTTTCAGTGGCATAAGCAGAGATAGCTCTCTCAACATCAAGCCAATCGTGCAGCTTCCTTGGTTGCGCCGTCCAGATATCCGCGACAACGATTTCTTCCCCTTCTCTAAAGGAAACCAATACCCGACTCCCAGGCATGTCCAAATTTCAAAGGGTCAGGACTCAGTTTTTAACAACCTCCCAACAATCATTGCTGAACTGCTACTGAAGTGTCCATTCTTTCATTTTTTTACTGCTGAAACTCCCATATTTTTGTTGGATACCCAACAAAATTCGCTCGACGCTTCCGACACGTCCGAGCATCCGACCACCCAGGAAGAGCTCCACAGCAGTGAGCCTCCGGGTGGCGTCGTCCTCAAACGGATGGGAGGCCTCGGAACAAGCGGAGACGCGGTTGTTTGGTGGTCTTTGACTTTGACCATCCAAAAACGCACAAAACGGGGGTGGTTCCGATAGCTGCATCGGGACAATATCTTGTGTGTATACATATATGGGGGGGGGGTCCTGAAATGGAGGTCCCCAAAATGGATTGTTTTTATTGGAAAATCCTACTCAAAATTCCTAAACTGGATGAAACCTGGGGGTACCCGGATTGGAAACGCCATTTTAGGAAACCTCCATGTATATAAGCCACAAACTGAGATAAGCCCAATAGTAAGCCATCCCCAGTTGGTGTCCATTTTTGGGAACCCCTGCAACTGGGATGTAAAACGACCCCCGAAATGGTGACTGGGATGGTTTATGGCGTTGGGGTTTAGCACATTACATGACGGGTCCTGACTGGACCCTCCCTGCTCCGATGCTGTTGCGGTCAGGTCAGAAATATACAGTATAAAGATGTCCAGATCTTAAATGGGTCTCGGATTCAAAGAGCCATATCAAATCAACTGATTCATTGGTTTGACAGTAGAAAGACCAGAAAACGAAGCCTCATTCCTTTCGGAAAAAAAATGCCTAACAAAAATAATTTCCTCTTGTCACCGCCCTGCCTTCAGCTTCTCTTTCAACTCTCTGATCTTCATTTCCGGCCAAACTTCCATGGTGCAAACATTTCCACTCATGAATTCGAGGCAAATGTTCATCGTCATTGCTCTGAAAACCTCTTTGCCAGTGCCACATCTTTCTTGAGCAAATCACTTCTGCGGGCAATCAATTCTTACTCCCTGACTCCCTCGGTGTTTCTCAAATAAAGCCATTGGCGATTGCCATCAAATAATAGGGCCCCTTTATTGCCATCAAGGTGAGTAATGCTATTCGTAGCTCCGCTTATTTTCACTTACCGGCTGGATGCACATCTAAGAAAGGCAATACCCACCATGATTGGTGATTTTCCCAGTTCTTGTTGAAGACGGCTCGGTGCTGCTTGGCCAGGTCATCATGTTTTTCATCCCCCAAGGAGTTTGTGTTTGAATTTCAATTGTTTTGCTGCTTAGATGACAATCACGATCCTGTTGGCAAACCCGCCATGTTACACGTTTGTTGATTAATATATTGTGTAAGTATATAATATTATACATAATCCAATTTTTGGTCAAGTATCCCCATTTTTGCTTATTTCTCATGCTTGTTGATAGTGAAATTCCAATGTTTCGTGGCCTAAATCTTGAAGTTTGCTGCTCCAATCCCCAGTGTCCTTCGTCAAATTCCAACTTTCCTGACCCCATACACGCAAAACGTCCAAACTGTCCCAATAGCAAAGCATATTAAGCCATCATTCTCCGCCCATGTTTCGTGGCATTCACCGCTTCACCGCACTTTCCCCATCCGTTTCCCCCGTCCAAAAAACGTGGCCGGGCATGACGTCTCCGTGCAGCTCTGCTGAGGCAGCGTCGTGCTGTGAGACGTTCTCCTGGCGATTCTCCATAGCTAAGTTGGTTTACAACTTGCTTTAGTATGGTTTATGGTCGATATATCTATAGTTCATGGTATAACGGATCATGTAGAACTATATCACCGGCTCCATGAACTATGATAATGCTATGATAATGCTATACAATTTTCTGACCTGAAAAGTTCGGCAATCTTGAGACACTTACCCGTTTTTTCGCCGCCATTCCAGAGTCGTCGCAGTGAGGTTGCGATCAAATTCATCCAGAACTGGGGAGAGTCCATGAAAGTCCATTTTCAACTGGGCTGTAAAATGGTGATCACCCACTAACTATACAACTCGGATGCACCACCATCAAGAATTGGCTTTAAGAAGCTTTAAGTATCGAAAATGCAGATCCAACTATATATGAAACATTGGATTTTGTTCATCAAGGGCACTTCGAATTTAGCCACCAAAATCTAATGGTATAGTACCATCTTCCCCATTAAAATAACAATTTGGGGCTATATTGTATACACTGCATATACTCTATTTCTGGACAAACCCAATATGCAATACTCACTGGCTAAATCTTCATGTTTTTCGCTTCAAACACCATATTTGCATCTGTTTTGAATGCCCCGTCTCCCGTCTCGGCACACTGCGAATCTCCAACCCCCAGCAGCCCCGTGTTGGCTCCATTGTCAAAGGCGCATGGATCGGATCCTTGGATGAGGGGAGCGAAACCACCACAGGATCGGTCCTTTTTCCACTGGTTGCCAGATCTGGGGTTCCCCCCATGCAACAAGCAATAGGTAGATGATAACAAAACATATACCAAACCGTGACCGGCGCGTCTATTTTGCCTAAGAGGAAAATATGGCTGAAACCATCATACAGCTACCAAACGGCCCCCTGAAACATGTGACTTTCCTGATTTTCCTGTCGGAAACCGGATGCATATTGATGAAAATCTATGCATACACAGATGTAAATGGAAATGGATAAAAATGGTGGATTTCCGCTTTCATGGTCTTTCAAACGGAGAAATTGATTGAAACTATTGGTCATCGGGCTGCATCACAAATACCAACTGGAACGAAAAGCCAGGAATGAAAACGTGAACCTGCGAGTCCCTGCAGTTCAAGCAAATTTCGCAGGTGCCACTCCCAGCCGACCACATCTACTCGAGCTTATCTCTGCAGTCGCAATGCCCACAGGGGGCAGGATGGTCCTACTGTTTTGGCCCTTACACGTCCTGCAAAAAGGTTCAACCTGAATCCCAACTCGAAGAAAACCACACGCCCTCAAAACTCTACCCGTTCCTGGTTTAGTACTACTGTACCCTTATCATTTCAGAAAACAGAAGTTCTACCGGGATAGTTTCCTCAGAAATTCACCCACCATTGAACAAGGCACTCGATGTGGGCCCACAGCACTAAACTGTGCTTCTTCGTCCACGTCCTCGGAAAAGCGTGATTTATCTTCAGCGACCCAAATGTGGCTCTGACCGCAATGTCAAATGTAGAGGTTCCAACCATCCAAAATTGGTCTACAATCTACCAAAAACATGGGGATGAACCACATACCATCTATACAGATGGTTTTAAAGGCCCTGATCCCTTCCCACGATTTCGTTGAATGGGCCCCTGATGTATGATTCGATGCAATACAAAGCCCCAGCTTGAGGGCCGGACATCCGCTACACCCTCCTCTATTCTGCTGTAGTTCCTCGGGAAAAAGCTCGATCTCACGGGGTGCCGTGATGGCTGGGCATAGGAAGTCTCTATAAATACTATGTATCAAACAACCACACAAGTTTAAATAGCTGGCTTCATGTTGAAATCTAAAGCTAGGAATTGAATCTTTAGTTCCTTAAGATATCTTTTTAGATGTCCCAATGATTTTTTAGATCCCAAACATGGATCCAGAGATGGGATCCCAAATGAATCTTGGATCTCTGGATCCCAGTGCAAGGCAAGCGGCTGACCACTCTCAATTTCCCTTGCAATTCGCTCAGCCTTGGCTGACACGGCTGACCCAGTTGCAGCCATGCTGGGCCACGTAACACCCACACTGGTCGACAGCAGCAACAGCAACAAAATGAATACGAACATAAACATGCACATGAACATGAAGCACTACCCTCCGGAAATCTAACTTTGCCATGGATTATCTCCATGTCCAATCAGTAGATTGGTAGATCATCGATAAATGTGGCTCCTTCTGTTGTCAGGTTAGATTACCAAATGGTACCACAACAAGATCTTCAACATCAGGGTGTGTCTGAAAATATGGTATACCCCCAATTATAGCCATTGAATAGGGAAAATCATCAGCAAAACCATTGGGCTTAGGGGTACCTTATTTTCAGACAAACCCATCAGCATCACCCACATTTTTTCCGCATCCAAAGAACATCTTTCCTCTTCTGCTCCGGGATCTTGCTGGGATCCAGCTTGGTGGTATACAAGTCCTGCGCTTAAGCGCTTGCTTGCGGATCCAACAGCGGGAAAAATTCCAGCCTTTTCGAAATGAACCTGGCATTCCACGATCCCCCCCCCCCACAAAAAAAAAAGAGCATAATCAAGAAAAGGATATAAAAGGGTCATAGGATGCTACGCAGTTACCACGAGGCTAAACCCGGGGTTCAAAGGCAGCCAATGGTTGGCAGGTCCTCGGAGTACGTGCTAGTGATGCCGAACATTTCCTTGTTCCGTTCGAACTGGTTCCACGTCTGGCGACAGTCTCCGGATTTGCGGGATTGAACCAACCATACAGAGAACGACGTAACCAAGGGCTTGATCACTACAATGATGGACCCAAATCCAACTAGGCATGATTATGCCATCAAAATTGCAACCATGGCTATGGCCCTGCCATTGCCTGTATATCCCCAGTTCTATTGATTAGAACTTCCTTCTTTTATGGCGGCTATATGTGCATCAAAAAAATGGGCGAATTTTATAGTTGACAAACAAACACTCGCGATTCTGATGATTTTGGTCTCAACACCATCCATGTTGGGGGTTGATCATTGATTTTGACCCGAACCCATGGAGTGGTGACATTAGGACGGCAAGGCTTGGATGGTTTGAACCTAGAAACCTTGATAATTTGACCCATACCCCATGTGCCTAGGCCTGGTGTGGTACTGGATCTACCCTATACTATTTTTGATGTGTATAAAGTTTATATCTATATTTTCTCCCGCGGCCCCCCAGGTGATCGCACCCCAATCTGTCGGGTGGAGTCCAAACTCATGGAAACTCCCGCAGGATGTGCCTTTGGGCGAGGGTAACACACGAAATTGGATGCTGTATGGAACCCAAAGAATCGGCTCTGGGGGGCGATTTTCGGAACTTGGATATGGAAATGTGCGGGTTTTGAATTTGGGGGAGTGTTTTAACCCACCAAAATGGGGGATGAACCAACAGGGGTTCACCAGCACACAGCGGATTTTAACACGAAAATGAGTTGATACCTCCAGCAATCTGACCTGACAAACTCAGGAATTTCAGTTGCCAAGAAGAGATTTTCCATTTCTGGGTTGCTGTAGGTTAATTACCAGACGGGAATAACCTTGATTGAGCAAAGTGGGGTTGTCTTAAAATCCCTGATTTTGAGACGAATCCAGATGGTGGTTGGCCATTTCTCTGGCCAAACCCTGAATTGTCTAGATCCCAAGAATGTAGCCAGAACGTTCTAGAAATGTTGAGAAGCGAATCACCCAACCCAATTATGGGAAGAAAATGGTGGTTTA
Source organism: Symbiodinium sp. clade C Y103 (assembly GCA_003297045.1). Classification (NCBI taxonomy): domain Eukaryota; class Dinophyceae; order Suessiales; family Symbiodiniaceae; genus Cladocopium; species Cladocopium sp. clade C. Next base: position 63,080 of record BGPT01000246.1, on the reverse strand, counting down.
TCTCCATCAAACGCCAAGCTGAAGCTTTTGCCCCAACTGAATACAGCTTGCACTCCTTGAAACCGCTACAAATCAAAACCCTTGCACTCTATGATGAACATCAAAATTTCGCTGGAATATGGATAGTCTCCCATTCACATGAAGTTCCTCCCGGTAGTTATATATGTGGAAATTCCATGAAATTCCAAACAGTTTCAACCCATCCCTCGCTACACGCACCAACTGAGTCTCCCTGACTTGGCTTCCACCTGCGGACCATGCCACCAACTCGCGGTTCTGGGTGTCACCCCAGGGTTCCGCCTCGGATTGGGTACACCAGGAGAAAATTTGCCGCCGTTTTGGGAGGATTTAGCCAGTGAAGAATGTTAATCTATCACAATGGAGATTTAGCCCATGAATCATGAAGATATGTGGGTTTGATGAGCATCATGTTGTCCAACTCCATCTGTCTGAAGCAGTTGAAGGAGCAAAAAGTGAAGCTCAAGCACCGGCCACAGGCTTCCGAGCTATCTCAGCATCTGTCTTGAAAGCGCTGGCGCTGGACCTGGGAAAATCATGTAGAAATAGGACATAAATGGTCGAACTTGTACAGATAGCCGACAATTTATGGCTGGAGGATACCTAAAACCCCTGAGAACCCAGAAAAGATGAAAATAGAAATAAGATGAAATAACCGATTCCCAGCATCATTGAAAAGAACTCTTCAAGCCGCCGTCCAGGTTTTATCCCTGGCTTGATTCGTTGATGTCTCTGCAACTTGCGGACACAATTTACCTGGGATTCGATTCCTGTGACTAAAAGATGACCGAATTGCTGTATTTGTTTTTGCATTCTAAGAGGAAACGAATTTAGCTGCCATACATCACCATTTTGTGGCTGAGACCGCCATATGTGTAATCTGCCAATCTTCATTTTTCATCATTTTTCCATATGTCTACCATTTTTCATGAAACTACTAAGGATTCCCATGTTTCATCCACGTGTCCATATTCTTGTTGGTCAAATCTCCACCCTTCCTGACCAAAATCTCCATGTTCCGAAAAAACCTCCATTTTCCCCAGTAAAATCTGCATGTCCGTTGCTTAAACCACCAGTTTATCTCCACTTTTTCCGGCAAAATCCCAAGTTTTCCCCGGTAAAATCTGAATTTTGAAGGTCATCCAGGTGAGGCACTTGTGCTCCATAGGCGGAACGTTCCGGGCAGAGACCTGCGAAAGTCTGGATGTCATAGATGGAGATTATGTAGAAAATTGCAGATCTAATAAAGACATAAATGTTATCTGAATCTATGTGTATATATATATATAGATTTATGTACACGCATTGATTTTTTTATGTTATTTGAAATATAGCGTTCAAAATTTATATTTCAGACAATCAATTTGAGATAAATAAATACAGACAAAAATAGATGATGTTCTCTGAAAATATGTATATCAAATACACCCTTAGACTCCCTGGTTTAGTGACATGTACAATATATATATATATATATATACATACATACATACATACATACACACCTACTTTATATAGTCCCTTCCCCGATAATCCCAACCTGCGTTCACATCCAACACCTCCAATGTAGGGTCCCAAAAATGTCTACAATCCCAAAATAGATAGATGAACACCTGGAAATTATCATGTCATGTGGTAAACCCAGTGCCATAAACCGACCTTTTGTGGGTAAAACCGCACCCATCGAGCCTGTGCGAACTCCTTCCCGCTGATGACCATGGTCTCCACGGGCTGCGCACACAGGGTGAGGCCGCAGGGGCCAAGCGTCGAGGGGAAAAAGTGGAAACGGATGGGATTTCAGCGCCAAAAGGGTGATTTCAAGGAGGAAACATGGTGATGTCACCATCAAAAGACCTATTTTTAAGCAGCAAAAATGTGTGGTTCACCATCAAAATGTGGGATGTAATCATCAGAATCAAAACCAAGGGGATTCCATAAAGGATACCCCTAAGTTGCCAGTTTCATGGAGGAACATTTGCGGGGATTTTTTGGTGATTTCATCATCCCAAACAGGGATTGAATGATGGATTTGGGCCAGGGGGTTGTTCCAAAATCCTCCTAAAGAATGGTAAACAAGCACCCCTCAAAGAATCACCTGTAGTTGTTGAGATTGGTGCATCTTTTCCAAAGTATAGCGGGCACCAACCTATTGTTTCCACTGATTAATCTGGTCAAAAAGCTGCTTCTAATCATCAACCCAAGGTGTCAGAATGTCTCAAAACAACCGACCATCCAAAATATCCAACCACATATAGTTTGATGACCAACCCCCAAAAGAAACAAAGATTCTCAAGCTCCTCCCGGCCACATCCGCATTCGGCTGCAGCACCAACCTCTCCACTCTTTCCACGACCGGTAGGGACTTGTCTTGCCGTCTTCAGGGTGATGGAAATGTCTCCTGCAACGTCGACATCCAGCCCAGGAAGCACAGGAATCCACGTCGATCCCCAAACCAGGTCAGATTGGTTTGTAAATAGCTCAACGAGGGTCTATGCTGAAGACATGTTTTTATAATTTATATATATATATACGCATGTAATATAATATGCAGTAATGTATATGGTACATAATTGTATATTACCTGTGACAGATAATAATGCATATGATTATAAAAATACAAACAATCTAAAATAGATATTATATACATAATGCATGCATAAATATATATATATACATATGTCTCAGCTTCTTGAATGTCCGTGCCACGGAAGTTTCTCGCCCCAAACTTCCTTTAAGTGTATATGCACATAATATACATATCCATCTACAGTTGGTTTCATCTGACTTGTTCATTAAACTCAACGATCCGCCTCCCACCTTTCCACGGATCAGCCTTCGCTGGAGCAAGCGTGGAAGTTCCCCTCCCAGATCTGGCCATTGTTCAGCTTCACCGTGACAATGTGGCCAGTAAGGCCTTGAAAAATCGCTCCCAGATCCCAAACAGGGATGATGTAAGAATAAAGGCGTCCGGCAGCATCATCAACCCCCATGATGCAACAGCTGTGGAATAGAAGGAATTCACTTTTCCAATCTCAGCCAGATCAGAAAACCAGAACGTCCAACTCAGGTCCAACATAGCTATTGAAAATGGCCATTTATAGTTGATTTTCCCATAAAAATGGTGATTTTCCATAGTTATGTTAGTTTACCAGAGGGTAAGTCAGGCAGCTGCCAACTCAGTTCCCGGCAAGTTAACATGTAGAGCAGTCGGTCCTTATTGGGATCCCCGGGCGGAGCTCCGCCCCGGGCAGATGCCTCCAGCGCAGCTGCAAGCGCTAAGCTGAAGATGTGTTTAACCCAAAAAAATCGATGGAAACATCGGACATTTGGAAAACAAATGGGAAATGAATATCATCCATAACTTGTCCCTGGAGATTGCATGTTCGATCCTTTCGTTGACCATCTTGTAGATGAAACATCTGGGACGCAAAAAACCACTGACAGCGATCACTGGGGACCGCATCCCCACCTTGGGTCCTCGACCCTTCTTGCCACCCTGAGCCGGTTTTTGCTTCACGGGAAGTTCGAAAACACCGAGCAATGCAAGCGTTCAGGGACTTCAATATCAACATCCAAAGTTCAAGATCCTTTAGATGTCATGATCCAACAAGCTCAGAATCTTCCACCCAGCTCCAAAGCAGTGTCATCGCCATCTCAGGTTGCGAAACATAAATCATATCTCCAAAACCAGGGATGTGTTAAAAAGAAAATGATTTTAAAAAATACACATAATACTTTTTAGAAAAGGTGCTGCTTCTTTACCATCCCCGATTCATTTTTTCGGGGAGGGTTAAAAATAATCGGCTTCGGATAGAGACATTATTAGTCAACCAAATAAGGTCAGGCATCATGAATATGAAGTACCAACAACAAAATCTATTTCTCATCTCAAATCTTTGTCATTCAAGACATGTTTTGAACTTTAATCTATCATGTGTTTGGGAAACTCAAATAGTAGCTCCCCAACGCTCCCTATTTGTTTAGAGGAAGATGGATACATTGGACTGGTGGAAGGAAATGGTACAAGAAAACCCAACCAAATTGGTGGTCAAACAGCCATGGTTTCCTCTAGATTTTCCGCAAACACAATTCATTCATCATTATATTTGTTGGCTAATTTCGATTAAATCCCTCATTTCTCTTCAAAAAAATGATTAAATCTCCTCAAATTCCCCTTTTTGATGGTCTGAAACCCTACAAACTCCCGGGAAAATCCCCAAAAAGGCCCAAACCAAAAACACCTCCATTCAACAGCAGCCGCCCGCCTGCATACTGCCGTGTTACGGCAGCTGCCGGACCTCACGAACGAAATGGGAATAGCTTTGAAAAATTCATCTTCTATCTACTTCAGGATGATTATATACAGTATCTACATCTATGTGAATATGTATACTGTATATAATATGTATGTATATATGTATATATGTATATATGATATATGATGCAATTAGATGCCAATGCACATGTATAGTACATATTATGTATATATATATATATATTATATATATTTTTTTAGCTAATATGGCAATATATATATATATATAAATATAATATAATATCATGTGTACATATATATATATATACAGTATATACATATATAAGCTAGGATCATCTAGCGAAAAATGTGGTTGCGCGCGCATACGCGTTACCATAACATCTTCACAGCCACGTCTCAGGATCCGGACTCGGCCCGTCGTGGCAGGACGGCGGATGGCAGTGGCAGACGGTGATTCTCACTGGCGGCCGCAACGGGGCCCTGTTCGGCTCGGCCTTGAGTTGTCACTGATCGCCGTTCAAAATCACCTGCTTTGGTCGTCCAAACAACAGGAAAATCTGCAGCAGTGATTTGATTTTGTGGCCTCTGAAAATCTTGAAGGTCTACTTGTGTCATTTGACTCGCAGAAACGCTGTGTTGCTCTAAGAGCCAAAAACGGCGCGGGGCGATGAGCGTCTTGAAACTGGTGGGAAGATCTGTGCACCAGCTATGTCAAGTGGGTCACAAGCAGGAGGCAATCAACAAAAAGGTGGCTTTGGAACAAAAGTGGCCACTCATGCAACATGCTGATGAGCGCTTGATCTACCCCTCATCACCAAAGTGAATCGGTGGTTGGCGGCCCAAACATGTGAAGCATTCATCGGTTGGTTCTTAAACCCGGAAAAAGATCAATGGATGTAATCTCTTTCCAATCGCAAAAAAATCGTTGAAATCACCCAGATTCTCAAACCCTTTTGGACAAAATGATCTTCATAGGGGGACACCCTGTGATTATGTTCATCCCCCCAGCTACTGTTGCAGTCCGGTATGGACCCATCCCCACATTTCTTAAAACCCCATTGCCACAACTGGTTGGTGGTACCCAACCCCCTGAAAAATATAGCTCATTTGGGGATCATCCTTCAGAAACAAGGGGATTTTTTTTTTAACAGACCCCATGACCATCACCAGTTGTGGGTCGCCTATTGAGTGGGTCGTCATCTGTCTGGCGCCTGCAGCTGGAGTTGCGTATAAACCCAACTTTTCGCTCTCATGGTACATGGATTTTACTTGGTGGGGTGGGGTGGGCTAAGAACGTTGCTACAGATCTTCTCTTGCACTTTCTAACATTCTGAATGTTACGTTGTAAGTTGTAAGATCTTCTCTTGCACTGGCGCACACATTTGATGCAACGTGGTAAAGGTCTTCGGACACTGGAAATGCTCAGATGAAGGACCGCACCGGACCAACCCTGAATGCTAGATTCTGGGACAGAATCTAGCAATGGATCTTCAGGCACAATTTGGTAAAGTGACAACTGAGCGCCAACATACAAGGATGGGAAATAGGCTGCTGAAACTGTTCGTCGTCCAGTGATTCAAACTCATCTTTTAATAAGTGGCAAAACATGAGGCATTTATGCACATTGACGTCAAAAACGCACGGTTGCGACGGTCCTATTACCATGTTCTTGGCACCTTTTCGACAGAAAATATTGACTGTACTCGGCGAAAAGCTGATCAAGCATCAAGGTTAGGGGGTTAGCTTAGTTTCGAATAAACAACCACGTAGTGGGAAACCCCATGTCTAGCTTTTGGAGCTCGGTCTGTCTAGAGAACACGAATTACTTATTACTATTAATTATCCTAATTTCAACTGGTGTGTCACACCTGCTGCAACTCGAAAAACCGACTGTTCACTGGTGATTGGGTTTCAGTTTGGATTCCTAGGGGTACCCGATAAACCCACAGTGATAATTCCTTCCATACGGTTCTAGGTTTCAAACCACCAACACAAATCAAACGGTCAAAGAATCATCAGTTGAGATGGTGTGCCACCTCCTTAAGCTGGTCAGTATAAGATATCCCTGTTTGTAGCAAAGTCTCCCATCCAAAGCATCCCATTCCCACCAAATTGGTGGTTCCATCCCCAGTTTTGATGCTTAAATCACCATTAGACCTCAGTTGACAAAGTTGTTGAATTCCCCATTGAACCCCAGGTAAATCCCCCTTAATTTACGAAACAACAAGGATTGTTGGGTCACTGCTCAGCTGATGCCAAGCGCTGCCGACACTGTGGCTGGACAAAGGTCACATTGGTCCACCAGCGCTGAACACCTCGAGGCCCAAACGGGAGTGGGCTCGTGTTCATACTTGGAAACTCGGTGATAAACAAAAAGAGTGTTTTCTTCATTTTCACGTATTGTTTTTGGTTCTGAAAGTAGGGTACTCCAAAGTTCCAATGACCATGATTTCCAATAAAAACGGCCGTTTTGGGGTATCCTCCGTGTCCAAAAAAACCTATGTGTGGCATGGCCAAAAGAGTGTACAGTATGATGCAGTATGTGACATGGTCATCCATCGCATGAATATAAATACCAATAAATGTATTGATGACCATCCCTCATATGTATGCATAGTATAGATATATTATAAATTACAATGATTTGACTGTGTGTGTAATACAAGCGAATCTCGTTGGTACATCGGCCTGTGAGCTTACCAATGTTCTCTAGATGATTCTCTCTGCCAACAAGTGTGTATATACCCGACTCCGCCCTCTGAACTTCTCTAACCTTAAAGTAGATTTTAACACCTAGTCCATCCGTGTCAGGCCTACCAGTGCTTCTGGGCAGGACACTACCCCAGATAGCAAGGCATTCGTGAAATGTCTACACAATCACGGAAGATGTCCTATTTAACCCCAAAGACTTGGAGCCAGTTGACAAGCACCATCTGGCAGGGCGTGCAACTTCTTCTCTTGGGGTTGTCGGGTCGGAGAATGGGCTAACCCAAAACCACATGGTTGGGTATCATTTTCCCCCTTAAAAAGTCTAATTTTTGGGTGTGTTCTCATTTTTGACAGAACCAATATATCATATGGCTATGAGTCAAAACCTTGGTACCTAGTGAACCTCAAAATAGCTGGTAAATGGATGTTCATCCCACTGAAATTGATAATAATAGGTTTTGACCCATCCCCATATATCCATTCCCAGGTGGTGAAAGACCTACTTGATATGTGAAAAAAGCAGTGTTGATTGTTAAATTGCTGCTTGAGAAAATGTTAAAGAATGCTATTCCCCATGATGTCATGGCCATTTCAAACGGAAGTAGATCCCCTCGGATGAAGCCCCGCCTTTTGCACTCGGAGAAGAGGCTTCCCATGGCGGCCCCCATTTTGTACAGGTCGCAAGGTATGAGCACTGAAAATCATCCTGGAAGGCGTGCTTCAACCAATAATCCAGCTGAAAATTACCTTGTTACGGCTGATTATTTTCCAAGTCTCAGGAAAGGGTCCGGAAAAACCATGTTGGAAAATCGATCAGAAAGACGGGGAGAGGTTTCTGTCAGAAACGAGAAGCTAAGCTATGAGATGCCTCCTAGTCGGAGCACAGTGACACTGACGATGTGTGTCTTGGCATCTCAGATGTGCTGGAAAAAGTAGCTTGCTCGGGCCAAGCTGTCTAGCCATCGGTTATGCAAATCATGTATGGATTTCTGGTCCAAGCAGCTGATTTTCCATCGGTGGATGTCTTCAAATAAGAAATATACTTCGAATTCAGCTTAATCTACCCAGAAAATGCTTGTTCCCAATCGGATGTCATCAACAGCAATGGGGATTCAACAAATAGTACAGAAAAATGGAGAGGTCAGTTTGGGATCATGACACATCATCTATCCACTGGTTTTGGGAGACCCCTCTTTTTCCAATAATCCGATCAGTGGGAACACAACATCCACGAATCTAGAGGACCAGGATGCAGAGGTTCCATAAACCAGCCCACATCGGGAGGACACAGCACTTCACTGGCGTTCCATCTGTCAAGGTGTTCAACATATGGGTATCACTGTACACACAAATATGAGGCCCATGGGAACACCTATGGAGTGGTCATTTTTGCTAGAAACGATCTACATTCACTGGTTAGCAGGTTGCGAGCTGGAAATCGTCGGACTAAATACCAGACCCTTGGGTACCCAATGACTTTGACCCATACCCAGATCATCAAACGTCCCTCTGTGCTGCTTCTATTTTCACGACATTTCAGCAGGACCACACAGGTCGGGAAATGCCATCGATCACTGTCCTGCTCGCATGTGGTTTGGGAAACTCAATTCCTACCTCCAACTGGCTGCCCATATAGAATGGGGAATATGGATACCCAGAGCTCAGCTCAGCGCTCCCTCCATTCACCACCAGGTTCTGCAAATTGGATACCTAGGCCTATCCCAATCAGAAATCTACCACTGTCTGGATTGTCAACATTTCACAACACATGGACATGCCCAATGTACTTGTAAATGTACCTACGCAAAATTGATATCAACGGTTGGTGGCTACACGTGCCTGAGTATGTATAATTCATACGTCATCATTATTAATATATCAATTCTAAATAGTTCTGATTACTTTATAAAATATTTATATATATAGATATTATACACATATCCTTAGTTTAAACCATGTGTGGTTAAATTTACAATCCGCCCCCACTTTCTTTCTCCCAAGATGGCCCATATCAGGTTCCATCTGCAGTCAGCTCCTCATCTGGTGAGGCCCATTCGTTTTAGTGCTTGATGTGTGATCTGCAGCCGTTGCATGGGTCAGAATCCGCGATATGATGCGGATATGATGCAGATATGATGGGGATGCATTGATGCAATCTCTATATGTGTGGTGTGGAAAAAAAACACCTGTAGTTCTTTTCCATAGATGTTCTTGGAGTAGTTCTGAAGCAGCTGATGACCCCTTCAACCAGCGGGGCTGGTGGCTACAATGGATTGATTTCCTAGATGTTGAGAAAAACTCCACAGTTGACTGTTTATCGGTTTCAGGAGAAACTGGCAGGAAATCATGATTTCCACACCCCCCCACATAGCCATCAAAACCCTGACAGCAGCGCCTGGTTCGGCGACACTTGCAGCTGCCGCATCCAGCGCAAGGCACACCTTGAAGGCTGGAAACTTCGATTAGTGAATTGTTGGTTGCAGCAACCCAGCAAAGATAGGGGATTTTACACAGAAAAATGGTGATCGTACCCACAAAAACAGTGGATTCCCCAGCAAAAATAGAAGAGTAAAGTCCATTCCTAAAAACTTTCAACCATAATAGCGATTCACCATAAGCCCTTTAAGCATTATATAATACTTTGCCGTAATAAAGATTTACTTTTCCACAAAGATAGAAAAGTAACATCCTACTGAAAAATGAGAATATGTGATAATATACTTGTATATCTGTTTGGAGGTTAATGTATAAATTATATATCATTTGTATTCCCATTATATCCCCATTATGCTTCATTTATGACCCCTCAGCCCCTGGCAATTCAACAGTTTGCTATGTCAAAATCGCCATGTTCCGCACCTCATCCAACTAGATCAGCCATGTTGGTGGCTGAAATCCCCCGATTTTCGTTGGTGAACTCCCCGGCTTCCCCAGCGGCTTCCCCAGCGAGTCGCAAGGCCACGTCCCAGCGCTTGGCCGCAGCACAGGCAGACAGCAGCCCGGTCCAGGTCACGACGTCCAGCGGGAGATGACTCAGGGCCATCCTGCGGCGGGGGTGGATGGGATGTGGAGGTTTCCATAAATGGAGGTACCCCAAAATGGATGGTTTCTAGTGGGCCAATCCTATGAAAATGGATGATTTTGGGGTAGCCCCATTTTAGGAAACCCCCATATTTGGACCTGCGGATGGAATGATCCACAATTTTCGGCCACTTCAATAGGGAAAGAAATGCGAAACCATGGGACTTTCGGGCGGTCCCGATTACTTTCAGGTATATAAATAGAAGTAGCAAGAAGCATCTTTTGAAGTGGATGAGCCCTTGAGTCCAAGGGTGTGGAAGTGGACAACTAGGTCTGGGCTGTTGGCTTGAGGAGACCTGCATGCCTTTATTTGGGAAAACTCTGGAAAAGGTAGGCATCCACCCCTCATCCTCCAGCCCATGTGACAATGCTTGTCAAAGCGGCTGCCATTTCTGCTGACGTAATTCGTACTGGATTGCTTGCAAGACCTCTTACGCCATCTTTGATTCGAATTCGGAATAACTTCTCTTGTCATGTCTAGCCCTTGTTGTGGGTTTTTAAATCACCGTGTCAGAGGAATCCTGGTTATATGTAAGTTAGGTGTTGGACATCACCATCGTTGGAAATGCGTCACCGCTTGGACCGCCTGTCCTCCGCAAGACTTTCGCCGCCTCGTCAACTTGCCCAGTTTTGGCATAGCCTCGTGCCAGGTTCAACGGAGGACGTGGCAAAGGTTAACTTAAGTACCATCAAGCCCATCAGGGGTAGCATTTCTACTGGCAAATCATAGCTGTTTTTGATTTTCTTTGGGCATCTACTAATCCAAGTTTGACATTATGGGTCATTTCACCCTGGTAAGCTTTCAAGAACATATATATGTTCTGAATTTTGGGTCGCTTGGTTTTCACCAATACCGATGTTCTTAGAAATAAACATGTTCTCCTGTACGCTTGTGATATTGATCCTTTCTCCCTTGTATAAAATGCCCGTGTTGAGTTTCCTTCTTTGAGGTATTAAATATCAGAGTGAAGGGACTATTGATTGCAAAAGAACTGTCAATTATGTTCCCGTGCAAACGGAACCCATCGAATTGGATGACCCTTGATTTAAAAAAAGAACGCAGAATCCGAATTTTTTGAATCCCCAATGTTCTTTCCATCCTTGTGTTTGATGACGCTGAATTCATCTTCTTTCTTCCTTTATTCTCCTGTTTTGGTTCACTCCCTATCTCTGCTGCTTCAAACCCCATCTTTGTTGCTGAAATCCAAATTTGATTGCCTTCAAAAACTTAAATTCGATCTCCCGATCTTTTGTACTAAGATGTAGTAGGCGATCATCTTTATACACATGATCAAAATCAAGACTCCAACTTTTTCCAGTTAAAAACAATGTGAAAAAACATGGAAAAACTCCCCATGGCTTCCTTGAAGAAACAGCTCCAGTGGCCGCCCATCCAGGCCTTTCAGCACTGCTGTGAAGGTCACAGCCGAGGGCCGCAGCTGCAAGGAGCGCATCCGTAGCAACCAGAGCTCGGCGGCCTCTGGGTCTGCCTGGGACATCATGGAGATTGACCTTCTTTTGCCTGGAATCAAATGTCGGGAGTTTCAAGGAGCAAAAATTCAAAATCTCTGAACTCTGAACCAACGAAGAACTGAGTGCTCCATCAACAAAGCCAGTAATCGCTCCATCCCTTTAGCAACGTCCAATCTGCACAGCGAGCAGCCCGCCGGCTGTGGTAGTCGATCATGCTGGTGAAGGACACCACATTCCTCGTGCGACCACCAGGATTTCGCTTGCGGAAGTATCGAAGATGAGGGTGGTCAAATGATCCTGCGTTATCCCTAATGTCAAACCCTGATTTATAGTCCCTGGTGATTTCATGATGGGGATTACAAGCAACTAGTGACACCGCACTCAGCGAGAGTTGTTCATTCGGATTCTAGATATCAAGCCATGTTTTATAACCCATTTTCCTGGCCTCACCCAATCGTATTCCCAGTTTGAAATAATCAGATAGTGCCCTAACCAAGTGCTCAGGAAAGCACCGATCACCGTCATCCAAGTCGCGGCTCCATCTTCCGTTGGACCATCTCCTAAGAAACCCCGGGGACCAATGAAAAGGTAGGTGGTTTCACAAAGCATGGGGAGTTGAGCCACCAAAAATGGGAGCTGAACAACAAAACCTGGGAGTTGAACCATAAAAATTGGGAACTAGGTAACTAAGCCACAGAAAATGTTCAACAACAAAAAAATGGTCAGCTTGAGCCACAAAAACACAGACTTTGAACAACAAACAGGGTCTTTGGCCACACGCACTGTTGCAAGCCACCATCCTCCCATCCCAGTCCCAGCCAGGCAGCCAGGGCACGTTCAGGCAGCGCGTTGCATTGCCGTCCCCCTTCACGAAGCTATCCAGCAAAGCGTTCCAAGAGATGATGTTTGGCACCACGTCAGCCTGGATCTGGATCCAAGAAACGGAGGGATTTACCCCTCAAATCTATGGCAAGTATAGCAGTATACCCTCCGGATATTTTAACGTGGCAATTGGAAATCCCCTATAAATGGAGGCTTAATCGGAAAATTAGCTATAAATGGTGGATTTTCCATTGCCATGTTTGATTACCGCAGGGCAGTAAGAAAATGATGAAGCGTTGGATTTGGGGTGCCCATGTTTCAAACAAAAACCATCTGACTGAGGGTCAAGAACAACATTCCATTTTCTGTAGAATAACAAGCATACCTTGGCCCAAGAGATTGCCCCGCTTGGGGGATCTATGATTTAGGGTAGCAGGATCCACCCACACCTCCAATGTGGCCCAATGTGACATGTAGATGCACTGAATCACATCAATCGTAACCCATCATAAATCTCTCGTAAAGTCCCCAAATCCTATTTTTTGTGCCCATCAAAGATCAATCCTATCAGTCAATCCAGTGAATCCCATCTTGATCCCGTAAAAATCCTGCTTCCCAGAAAACCCCGTCATAAAACCCCATCAAATCCCATCAAAAATCCTGGTTTTATCCCATTGAAATCTTATGAAATCTTATCAAAAATGCATAAAATCCCTTTGCATACCATAAAAATCCATCAAAATCCCATTAGGATCCAGAAAATCCCATTAAAATCCATAAAAGTCCCACTAAAATCCATAAAACTCAATTTAAATCCCATTCAATCCCATTCAAGACTTTGATTTTCACCAACATCCGGCAGCACCTGCCGCATCTCTTCGAAGAGCTCAGTAGCCTTGTGGCAGTCGCCACGACGGCCGTAGGCCGTCAAAACAGCGGTGTAGTTCACAACCTCACGGTTCCACCACAGGGCCACCATGTACTGATGTCTCGGCAAATCCTGGCAAACTGGGGATACAATGATTATAATTTATAGATATAACAACACAAGTAAGAACAATAATCAATGATGAATGAATGATATCAATGACTATCCTTCACTTTTTCTCGATAGCAAGAATAATGAGGATGATAACTTGTAACCAAAAACAATAGATGATTGGAATGAGTAGTGATGAGAAATTGGTGAGAATAGAAATGACATAAATGGGAGATTTTCCATTGCCACGTTTGACTACCGGAGGGTAGAAACAATAATGATGATAATGACAAAAAATGATGATAGATGGTGACAGTGATAATACCACTATTCTTCCAAAAACAGCAACAATAATTCACAGTAATCACAAAATAATGATGACCACAATGATTTCATAATAGTTTTGACCGGAACTAGAACTATAGCTATAACAAGAAGAATCGTACGCAAGCATGAGAAATTGCTCGTCATTTACCAAGAAGAGTACTGCTGGGCTCCCCTTTCCCCAATCAACCATTGGATTTTGGTGAATTCCCACCATGATTTTCACAACGAAAACCGCTCTCTCGTGCCCAGGAGCATTAGGGAGGAGCTTTGAGTCCCTCATCCTGGCAGTGGCAAATGATTTTTTGGGCGGTTGCAACTGGATTTTATCCAAGGATAATCCACTTTTCAGGGGTTATGTTCCAACTTTACTTTACGATCGGAATTTGGCTTTATACGTGGGGGTCCACTTCCACTTAACAAGTGAGTATGTGGCCCATAATTGTCCAGTTTATATCTCAACATTGTAGGGGTTTTGTGATGGTTATATCTAAAAATCAGACCAACTGCACCCCCAGCAGTGTTCCGATGTCCCAAGCACCTCTGAAGCAACCCTTCGGCTTGTTGAGCATCGCCGCTGGATGATATCAGGCTACCGTAGATCACCTGCCGCTATGCACATCACATAGCTGGTACGTATGAACATGGTCAACCTTTGGCAGTCCACAGAAAAACAAGAGCAACCAACGAACCCGGATGCAGTCAGGTAAAAAACTTTTGTGAAACATATCATCTGAACAATCTTGTACATTTTTCCCCTGCTTCCGTACAGCGTACACTGTGGAGTGTGGAATGAGATGGACTACAGAGTGAGGAATGTAAAGTGTAAAGTGTAGACTGTGGAGTGTAAAATGTAGAGTGTGGGTTGTGGAGTGCAGAGTGCGGAGTGTGACGTGTGAAGTGTCGAAAGTAAAGTGTGAAGTGTGAAGTGTGGAGTGTAAAGTGTGAAGTAAAGATTGTAGAGTGTGAAGTGCAAAGTGCGGAGTGTAAAGTGTGAAGTGTAGAGCGTAGAGTGTGGAGTTTAAGGTGTGAAGTGTGCAGTGTAAAGTGTAAAGTGTGAGGTGCACAGCGTGAAGTGTAAAGCGTAGAGTGCGGAGTGTAAAGTGTGAAGTGTAGAGTGTTGAGTGTAAAGTGTAGAGTGTGGGGTGTGGAGTGTAAAGGGTGGAGTGTGAAGTGTGGAGTGTAAAGTGTGGAGTGTACAGTGTAGAGTGTGGGGTGTGGAGTGTAAAGTGTAGAGTGTAAAGTGTGAAGTGTGGAGTGTCAAGTGTGAAGTGTAAAGTGCAGAGTGTGGAGTGCGAAGTGTAAAGTGTGAATTGTAGTGTGTGGGGTTTAGAGTGTGAAGTGTGAAGTGTAGAGTGTGAAGTGTCAAGTGTAAAGTGTAGTGTGAAGTGTGAAGTGCAGAGTGTGAAGTGTAAAGTGTAGAGTGTGGAGTGTAAAGTGTGAAGTGTGGAGTGCAAAGTGGGAAGTGTCAAGTGCTAAATGTAGAGTGCGAAGTGTAAAGGGTGAAGTGTAAGGTGCAGAGTGTCATGTGTGGAGTGTAAAGTGTGAAGTGTAAAGTGTAGAGTGTCATGTGTGGAGTGTAAAGTGTGAAATGTAAAGTGTAGAGTGTGAAGTGTAAAGTGTGAAGTGTAGAGTGCGGAGTGTAAAGTGCACAGTGTGGAGTGTAAAGTGTGAAGTGTAGAGTGTGGAGTGTGGAGTATCAAGTGCGGACTGTAAAGTGTAGAGTGTGGGGTGTGGAGTGTGGAGTGTGAAGTGTGGAGTGTGGGATGTGAAGTGTGGAGTGTGGAGTGTAAAAGGGCAAGTGTAAAGTCTAGATTATGAAGTGTAAAGTGTAGAGCGTAGAGTCTGGAGTGTAAAGTGTGAAGTGTTGAGTGTAAAGTGTAGAGTGTGGGTTGTGGAGTGCAGAGTGTGGATTGTGAAGTGTGGGGTGTTGAGTGTACAGTGTAGAGTGTAAAGTGTGAAGTGCGGAGTGTCAAGTGTGAAGTGTAGAGTGTGGAGTGTAGAGTGTGAAGCGTAAAGTGTAAATTGTAGAGTGTGGAGTGTAGATTGTAAAGTGTGGAGTGTAAGGTGTGAAGTGTCAAGTGTAAAGTGTAGAGTGTGAAGATGTGTGAAGTGTAAAGTGCGGAGTGTAAAATGTAGATTGTAAAGTGTTGACTGTCAAGTGTGTAGTCGAAAGTGTGGGATAGAGAGTGGGTGAGAGAGGTCAAGTCGACAGTGGTGCGATGCAACTGCACCAAATTATGCGCCTGCCACGCAAAATGACGTTCCACACTTGACGGATCTGCACCAAATGCTGTGCCTGCCACGCAAAATGGGGCTTTGAGAATGTCCCACGCCTGCCACACGATTTGCACATTGTCACCACTTGACGCAGCCCTGGCAAGGCGATTTGCAAAAACCACGCAATACGAAACATCTCAAGTGCTGCACCTGCCACGAAAAATGACGATGGAGGTCTCCAAAGTGCTGCGCCTGCCACGCAAAATCAAACACATCTTCTGAACACGACGCAAAAGTATTGCGCCCGCCACACAAAACGACTTTCGACACTGTTTCCAGACACGTGCGAATTTCACGAAGTGCCACGCATGCAACACAAAACGACTCTACAACCTCTTTGGAAATCTCCAAAGACCAGAGGTTTTGGAGGTTTCCCCATTGGCACGGCAACTCCACAAGAAAGGCAAAGAATCGAGAGAAGACATGTTGGAAAGCTGAAAAGGAGCATTTCGTACGAGGGGTCCGTCAATTTTCATCACATCTCAATTGATGGAATGTCAAAAAGTGCCACGCCTGCCGCACAAAACGGCGTGACGACCTTTTTGCAAAGCTCCAAAATGAGCATCGTACGAGGCTTCCGTCAATTTTCATCACATCTCTTGAAATGCCACGCCTGCCACACAATTTGCACCTTCTCACCACTTGCAAAAAAAAAACGCGACACAACAGATCTCAAGTGCTGCGCCTGCCACTAGAAATGACGATGGAGGTCTCCAAAGTGCTGCGCCTGCTACGAAAAATGAAACTCATCTTATGAAAATGACGCGAAAGTATTGCGCCTGCCACACAGGACGATTTTCGTCACGTCATGGAACATGTTGGAATGTCACAAAGTGCCACGCCTGCCACACGAAACGACGCTTCGACACGTTTGAAACCTCCAAAAATGATCCCTTTTGCAGCTTTCCCCATAGGCACGGCCATACGGCGGCCAAGCAGACGGTTGCGAACGGTTGGACGGCATCAAACGAACACAGCTCAACCCCCAGACCCCCAAGGTAAAACGAGAACCCTTCGCTACGCATTCGGGAATAATCTTTTGCTGGTTATGGATATGTTCCATTTATAGCAAAAAAATAAAGGATTAAAGTACCCATCCACGGTTGGGGATGTGGATGTTCATCCAATAATTAAAGGTATAATATGTTCTGATCCATCTGATCCATATCCGTATGATGGTGTATCCATCGGTATCCCATGTATATTGTGCTTATTACCCATGGGTACTAAGTACTACGTTTGTATTGTGCTGAGTAACTGGATCTGTATGTACACCTGGATTGCATCATGGTTCTGAACCACTTATATATAGACTTTCTCCGCGTCAAAATTGATGTTATTCTAAGGAAAAAATGTCAGGAGCGGAGCATCGTTCACCAGCTAGTTTTCATACCCCTTACCAATCCTATCAATAAGCAACAACATTCGATCATATTATATGTATATATATATACCCATATATAAGGCCCAAGTCACGTACAACAAGGATAAATGGTAGAATCTACCTATACAACCATATTTGGGGTGCATGATATTTCTCGGAGAAACTCGCAAGACGGTAGTGGAATCATCTCATCATGTGTGTTTGCCGGTCTCTGTGTTTCATGTTGCTGCTCATTCCCTTTGTGTTTGTTTGATTTGTTTATGACTATATTGGCGCTTCTCTTATCATCTCACAATCGCAAAATCGAACGGCAATATCTTTGCACATGTATGTCCCAACACATATCTGCAAGTACTCTTGATTTGCATTTTTGTGTTCAGCGTCTTTTTCCTCAATCCTAGCCGAGCCTTGCTAGCCTTTTTGTATGGTCTCTTATTGTCTTCGGTTGCATACTTATAGTTTTTCTTGTTCCCTGTGATGTTTTTTTTAAATGTTCCCTGCATTGTTTGGTAGTCTTGCATAGACTGTCCTTGTTTACTTCTCGAAAATCCTTGTCGTATTTTGTCCTTGTTCAACTCACTTAAGACATGTTTGTAGTTTGTATGTTTGTGAGTGCTGTCTTGGCGACATTGTGCCTTGCATCTATTTTATATCGTTTCGTTTGTTTGGGTCAGGTTTGTATGCTCTTTTTGTTCACATTTATGCCGAAACAGTTCTTCTGAGGTTGAAGAAGGATATTCTTGACAGAGCTAAAGGTAAAGGTGTTCTTCCAAAGCAGTGGCTTTCTTTGTCGCCTAGTAAGGTTGCGCCATTCTTTCACTTCATCTGTGTCTGATTCCTCCGATGTAGAAACCACTGTTGACAGAATTGCAACGCTTTTGATGCAATCCACTTCGTCTTTGTATGCAAGACTCCGGTCTGGTTCAGTTCCATTGTTTTCCCAGCTCTCCATCTCTTATCTCACGAGATTGTTTGCGCCGCTTGTCCGAACAAAAGAATACATGTTCACATCGCTCACATCCGAAGGCAAAACCGAGCATCAAATCAGGGGCAAAGATTGTTTGTGAAGGTACAAATGGGTTTGACCGAGAATGGGGTACCCCATTCCATCCACTGCTTTGTGAAGCTTGGAAATTTGGGAGGCATACCCCATTTTCAGACATGTGGTTGGTCGACAGCATCTGACATCCCTCTGGGCCTCATTGGGTCTGAGGTTCTCCTGCAACAAAAACCAATGCAACCTGCAGGGAGCTTTACTACCTTAACCATCTCAAAATGAACATCTCATAGCCTCCCGTAAACCATATGGAAATCCCTAGTCGTTTCCCGTTTGGAAAATGATCTACATTTTTTTGGTGTTCTATATCTATGTAATCCCTTCCCCTCAATATGAAATACCCAGGAAGCCAGGTATTTAGTCAAAGAAGATCATCAGCTGCACCGCTAGGGGTACTACGCTTCTGCATATCTCTCAAAACTTCTGGCAACTATAGTCACACCCCTCCGCCCACTTATGGGTTTGCCTCATGGAACCCAATCCCGTGCTGTATGACCTAGTCATGAAAATTTTGAGGGCCCATCCCCCATTCATTTAATAGGCAAAGCCAGATCCACTATCCATGTGTTACATCCTTGATCTCGATGGTCGCCCGAGGTGGGCTGCTTCAACCCCTTTCCGCTTTGTGAAGAATCCTCTGCACCCCAAATCCCATGGTTCATCGTCATTTTCCCCAGTAGAACAACCATTTGAGGGTATATATAATGTTAGTACAGCAATAGTAAACGATCCCCAAGCTGACCATTTTTATGGGAGGTATAAACCTTCAAAATATGGGTGGGTTATTCCTCCTTTACTAGCATCACATTATTTTTGGACCCAGCTTTCCCGAGTTTTCGTCCTTCTCCATGACCGAAACCCATCGATCCGCTCCCTCCACAGCAGTGGCCCTGGCGTAAGCGTTCACCATAGTCGCGAAGCACCTGGGTCCGTGGTTGAACCAAACTCCACCTTGGTTTGCCTTAAAATGGATATACCCCAAAGTGCAGAGTTTTTTTGCCAAAAAATATGCATAGGCATCAAATTTGGGGGGTACCCTGTTTCTAAACAGGCCCACCTGCCATGATGCTTTAGGAGTTGCGGAGCATTCTAGTGGGGTAGAATCAACAAAAAATTGTGCTCCGAACCAAGAATATGATATGAAAAACCAACAAGCATAGGGGGTGATAAGCAACCAAAATATAGGGTTAGACACATCCAGACTGAATATACAACCAACTAAATGTGGTTCTAAGTGCCCATAAGTTGAATGGTACAATCGGCAATTGGAAGTCCACCTCCACAATTGTGGAATCCCAGAATCAAAAGAATGGTCGGATTGATACCTGAGTTCGATGAATAAATCCATCTGGATTCATGATCTATGCTCTATGCTAAACTTTCATTGGAGGTGAATGCTCCAGGGTAAATTCGGCTCCCAATGTGCTGCCAACGGCGCTGCAGATCGTATTTCTTGGACGCAACTGCTTCCTGCTCGTCAGAAAATTGGTGTATCACGCGAAATTGAGGATCCAAAGTAGAAAAATCTGGGGATTTGAGCAGCAAGAACTAGGAAACCAGCACACAAAATGTGGATTTGGCTGCTGACACAAATTAAACATCAAAAAAACTTTGGATCAAAGTTGAGGACAGTGGAGTGCCAAAATGCAAGATTTCAGGAAAAGAACTACAGTGGTGTAAACATTCACATAGATGTGGAGAATCATGAATGTCATTTTCCAAACGTCAATTCCCATGGGTTTACCCACATCTTTCTGTATAGTCCGGTATCCAGGTCGAAAATCGTCCCAAAGTGTCCCGAAATCGCCAGGTCCGAGTCCTGCATCCATCGCTCCGCCTCTTGCAACTCTCCGCGCTCAGCACAGCCACGGATCAGCACGGTGTAGCCTCGCAGGCTCGGAGCGGGCGCCCGATTTTGGACACCGGCTGGCAATGGAAAGTCCCTCATGAAAATATATACTGTATACATATTACAAAAGAATATATGGAAATATACAAATATAAAGAGATTGATAGAAAGATACAGGTGGAGGTAAAGATCCTATTTTGGTGAAGGTAAAGATCCTATTCCCAATAAGAAACAAAATCCAAACACATTGCCATCTTTGGTCACCATTTCGGTTCTGGCAATGCCTTCGGCGTCGAGCTCAGTACAGCTCTCCCGCATTTCCTGAGGCGAGAATTGCCCCTCGGCATCCAGGTTTATACCACACATCTCTGCTGAAATGGGGGATGGGATGGTTCATTCTTGGCTTGATATATGTGACAATTAAGAAAAAAGTCTTCACATTTCTTCGTCTACTGCAGAGGATTGGTCAGAAGGTCCTCCGCATCCCGCATAGGACTCCATCCGATTTGAAATCTTTGATATGTATTCCACATTGGTATCACTAAAGCCGGGTGGATAACAACTTTGACGCCCCAAGTCACAGGTGCTTGGATCCATTGAACTCTTCAGTCCAGCCATTGCACAACACCAGAGCTGAATAATAGTCGAACATTAAAACCAAGAAAACTTCCCAAACCTGGTGATTTCATCCAAAAAAACAGCTAAATCTCCAAAGAATCCGCAGGCCATTTCAACCAAACTCAGGCTCCAAGGCTCGCGAAGCCACTGGGCCGCTTGCTGCGCTGAGCGTGCCGAGCTGAGTGCAGCACTGTAGCACTTGATGCTCGGGGTCAGGCCCTGACGGGGCGGACCTGCAGCTGGGATGTACTGATACACCCCACTTAGATCTTGAAATGACTCTATCAATCCAGTCATAGTTTGCCAATGGTTCTGAACTGGGTGGTATCCCGGGAAAAAACAACAACGAAACTTTGAGACTAGGCACTTTTTTGTTGCCTCAAGAATTGGATATCTAGATGATCCAATTACGAATAAAGCTCTCCAAAAGTCATCCCAGCAGACAGGGGTGGCTGCTGTAGGGGGTTCACTTTCCACTCGAAACCCAGCTAATAAACACGCATCCTCAAAGCCTGGTTTGGTGGGGTCGATCATCATTCTGGGGTACCAGATGTATACTGTAGATATAGACACAGATATATTAAAGATGTAGATATAGAGGTTAGATATTCGAGATTAGAAACTAAAATTAGAGATTGGACATTGGACAATAGAAATTGGAGGTTAGATATTTGAAACTAGAAATTAGATATTAGATATTAGACATCAGAGATGCATGTATCCATATACAAGGATGTGTATATATATATATGTATATATACACAGTGTATATATATACACAGTATATATATATATACACATACCTATACATACCTGTACACACATACATACATACATACATTACATTACAGTACATTACATTACGTTACATTTTATTACATTACATACATACATACATACACATATACATATACATATTTACATACATAACATATATACATATATACATAT
>BGPT01000246.1:26259-33759 GCA_003297045.1 Symbiodinium sp. clade C Y103 | reverse complement strand
TCGCGCAGCCAGGGCACGGCGCCGCGCGGGTCGCCGGCCTGGCGGCCGCAACGGGGGGAAGCTGGCGCCCGGAAGAAATGGGGCTTCAACCAGCAACCATGGCGATCTAAGCTGGAAAACATGAGACAAACATGAGAAGATATGGGACAAAACAATACTAAACATTACAATTCATGATTTACCCATCAAAACCAAGCCTCAAAAAGTGTGTACTAGGAACCATCATTTGGGGTTTAGATGAGGGATTTAAGCCACCAGCATGGAGGTCTATAACCAACCACAGTGGGAATATTTACAGGGATATACAAGCAACAATACGATTTTTGGGTTCCTTTCAAGAATTGGGAAGACAATATGATGATCAACCTGGTTGGGGCGAATGAATTTAGGTACGGACTTGCAGGGACACAGTGCAAGCATCGGAGCGGAGCACCGGAGCATTAGAGCAACAACGTCTTTAGGGACGCGCTCTGCACTCACTCTGACATGAATGGAAAATACAATAAAATGACTGTATAGACAAATGAATAGCAACATAACATGAGAACAATTGCTGCTTCTTGTTTTCAGAGAACAATGACAAAGAATGTGAAATCATGTTTTTGTTATTGGCAGGAAATGGCCAAAGAGTCTTGTTGGATCACGACATCGGAATTTGAGAGATACCGCCATTGTCTAGAAACGAACCCCAAAGCAAGCTGGTAATTTGGCCGCAGAGTGCGGTTGCATTAAAGCAACCAGATTGGATGCAATGGATTACAATAATCCCTAATGACCTAATGTATTGGGCAGTATAATCCCACATCATTCTCAACCAACAGGGGTGTTGAACACTGCTCAACTATTTTGAGGTAAATGCATGCTTGTCTATGCTGCTACTTCTGCTGGATGGTGATGTTGATTTCTGGTTGAAGAGTTGTGCAGAGGGTCTTGCTTCTCCTTTCTGTAAGAGCGGGTGCCGTTCCATCTCGTCACCACGTTCCAGATGAAACAGATTTGTCCGGGAATGGGTGTCATCCCCTCAACAAATACAATTGAAGAATTGGGAAAAAAGTTGTCAAAACTACACCGTTGGATTTTTGGGGTACCCCATTTACCATCATTTACCATCATGGTACCCCCTGTTCCCTAGAGTTTTACCATCCAATTTGCTATCATTTACATCCAAATTACACCCAGTTGATAAGAAGGTAATAACCCAATTATAAATAAGCGAAGCTTTTGCTCGACGATCGGCCTGTGCAAAGGCGTTGATCAAGGCACTATAGGCGACACCCGAAGGCCTGTCGTTTCTTGGATCAGGATGTAGCAACCTCTAGAAAGATTCTCTTTTCAGAGAAAAAGAATGAAATCCTAGTAAAATAGTGATGAATTATATAGCTGTCTATCTTCTTGCTGGTTCTTACTGGACACCAAAACGGTCTATGAAACACTAGCAATGATGGTGATTTGTATGCTGTTTTTTGATGGTGATTGGTACCATCCTCAGGTTCAAAAAAGTACGGGAAATACTGAAACACCATCCCAATAACTCGATCCCCCGATCACAACAAAGCCCCTTTTCAGGACCCAAACATGAACGGATCGAGTACATTGCACCAGGCTTTCTGTGTTTGTATGGAGGATCTTTCTTGAGGAGATGGGATTAGCAGGAATCACTTCTCTCTGTTTTTTGGATCCTATTGAGATTCATGGCCTTTTGCTGCTTGTCAATGCACCCTGCCAACTCCCACTTGTCCACTCACCCTTCCGTACGCAATTTTTTTGTGGGGAATTGGCCAATGCCTTCGGGACCACTAGGGTGAAGTGACCTCTCATGCGCCAAGTTTGAGTTTCATGACCTCAACTTGGACATTGTAACTCAATGCCCAGTCAAAAATCACCAAAACTTTGGGGAAAAATAAAAGAACTCCGAAAGAAATTCGATGTAAGATATCATGTATCAATACATTGTGTATAATATCATTAAATTCCCATCCCATCAATCCCGTTGATTTTAGATAGTCTATAATCTCCAACATCTATGATAGACTAATATAGATCATATATATATATATAGGGATAGATATAATATATATATATATACATGTGAGACGTATGTATGATATATATATATATGTATGTATAATTGCCATATCTATGCACGGAATTCCTCCATCACCCGGCCTCAGCTGAAGTTCTTTCATCTGCTGCAGCCATTTCACCGCTCGCTGGGTGTCATTCGCCTTGGCACACGCGTCGATCATGGTGTTGTACGGCCTCAGCACTCGGAGTCTGGGCACGGACCTTCAAAGGTGGAACATATTACATATAAATATTATAAATATATATGCATATGGAAATAATGTATATACATTATATGTTTGATTTGATTTGATGTCATCTTATGAACATTTGATCGTATTAGATGGATGATTCATACTACCTACACATGCAAACATATATATATATATATCATATTGTATAGAATATAGAAATTGTTTATGAATGTTTATGATAGACATTTATGGTCGTGAACGTAACACACACATCCCCCTGGCGCCCGTGGCCGTCCCCGGTCCAAGCTGCACAGGGCTGTCGCTCCCCAGCAACTGGAGCCATGCTTCGGCGCGGTCCGGCTCCGCCGCCTGGACCGTTGATGCGTTGGGGACGAGTTACCTGTCGCTATCCCAAAAAAAAAAAACATAAAAAAGTGAATCTCTAGAAATTCTGATCCAGAAAAATAGAAAGTCAAAAAAAAAACTGCCGATTTGGTGATGTAGACGTTGCGATCTTTTTGGGTGTTGATGTATATTATGTATATTATACTTTTGCCAACAAGTTGCCGAAACGAAGGTAAATAACTCGACCATACCCGGGATTTTCAGACCACGCACCTTGGCAGCAGCCTCCACCAACTTCCCTGGCACCAGACTTCTGGTCAAACGGTCAGAGCAACATGGCGCCACTTTGGATCAGCAAATCCATTGCCGTGCCATCCAATAGATTCC
This sequence comes from Symbiodinium sp. clade C Y103, assembly GCA_003297045.1. Classification (NCBI taxonomy): domain Eukaryota; class Dinophyceae; order Suessiales; family Symbiodiniaceae; genus Cladocopium; species Cladocopium sp. clade C. The sequence continues at coordinate 30,769 of BGPT01000246.1, read as the reverse complement.
CTAATGAAGTTCCATGTTGAAAAGATGTCAAATTCTGATTTTGAAGTTCTAGAATTAAATCAATTTGAAATCAATTAAATCCAATTCTCGGTCTCAAGAAGTTGAAGTTGTCAGATGTTCAGCCCATGTCCCAGATCTCCAACCAAGTCTCCATAGGTCTTCTCATTGGTGCGCACACCTGGCGCCGAGTGGGATCCTGATCATTCTGGCTGTAAACCTATAACTGGGGGACCCCCCCTTCTTCCAACGCAACCAAAATACCTAAGAAGTACAAGGAATCATGGCATTTGACCAGACAATTGACGCTCTTTCGCAAATGTTTCTGGCATCGTTCCAGTTGCTTGCATAAATTGCATGGTGCTGTCGCGACCAACAGAACCTATGGAAAGGTCTCACCTCAAAAACCTAACATTTGGGGATGGTTTATAGAACCCATTTATGATGATTTTGGGGATGGTTGATTATTGGGTTTACCACATGAGACAGAATGAGTCACGCCAAAATACAAAAAGTTGTTTGGGAGCTTTAGGGGATCAGGACCAACCTCACCATTGGTTGACACCAGTTTTGGTGGTTGCAGAATCACTGATACTTTGATGGTAACTGATGGCAATATTTCCCAATATATCCCTAAAATTGATAATCTATATGTATATATATATATATGTATAATGTATTATTTGTAGCAATCTCTTCCGCAAAATATCCCAAGCTATCAAATACTTCCCAAACGAAGCCCTCGGTTGGTTTTTGGGATGTTTCCGTTTTGGGATCCTGTCCCATGGGGGTATGTCAATAGTGTACTGGCCAGCAATATATGTCCCCATTCCAGGACGGTTGAAACCATGGTGAAGCTCCATTTTGATGGTTCTACCGAGTTCTACCCCTTTTTAAGTAAGTCTCGATCACTCTAAGTCAGTCCCGTTTTTAGCAGGTCCCAATTTTGGAGATTATACAGTATACAGCTATACATCCCATGATATTCCAATGATATTCCCATCAAAAATTGTACGTTCTACCCCTATTAGGGGGTTTCCATAAATGGGGGATCCCTAAAATGGATGCTTTACAATGGAAAATCCCATTAAAATGGATGAGGTAGGGGTACCCCTATTCTAGGACACCTCCATATTCCACTAATTGTTGGCTGCATCCCAATCTCCACAGCTAGTTCCTCCACCTCTTTGCCCCATCTCTCGAAAGCATCGTTCCGCTCCCACTATGTCCCCAGCATTGGCGTGCGCCTCCATGCGGAGATTGAAGACATGTTCACTATAGCAACTCAAAAACATAGACAAGAATGATCCTACTCAAGTAAAAGTAGATAAATGAGTTATTTCATTTTTTTGTTGGATGATGTATTTATAATTGCATCAACAGAAAGTGAAGGGAGATGACAATGATATGGCGTGCAAGGCGCAAAATGGCCAAAATAATCATGATAACAAGGATTATGAGGTAGCTCACCCATTTTTAGAAAATGGAAAAAACATTGCAAGAAAAAAGGGAAATTCACCAACACGCCTTGGGATACAACAAGAAGTGGGTTTACACCTAGAACAAAAAGGAATGGAATCAACAGTGACAATAATGGGGTAAAAAGTATATGATTCACAATACAAGCTGGATGAAATGGAGCTGTTGAAACACGGAATATACACTACGGTCCACAAAAAAAATCTTGGAAATGGCATTGGTCCCTTGAAAATCCCTCAGCAACATCACCCCGTTGCGAACCATTGCAGCATTGACCATTCAGGGTTCAGCTCTGGAATGAAAGTGGAGCACCATCCACCTCCATCTGGATCAAAATTGGGTACTTTTTGGGAATCAAGCAATGGACAGTCCCCCATTTCTATGGGATTTCCCATCCATGCCATCCGGGGACTTCCCATGGCTGTGATGGCCTTCAAGAGGGTGTTCCAAACCACCGTCTTGGAAGAGGTTTTTGGATCTGCCAGCAGCTGCTGAAAATGACGCCGTGCCTGGCGAAAAACAGGCCGTAAGTCTTGTCTTTTTCCCAGTAGAAGAACCAGAAAATGCGAAAAAAATGGAAACTGTGACACTTATGTGTCTTTCATGACAAATATTGGATGCCTATCTAATTTCCAAAAATGGCAAGTTTTCAGTTTTCACGTTCGTCCCCGGAAAGAAAACCTAGCAGTTGTTCATCGGGAAAATTCATTTTTTGGGGGAAAATCAGTTTGCCCTTGCGAAAATTGGTTCAAAGGAGGCTACAACCAATGTTCAGACTCGGAAATATGCATGACCACAAGAATGTTTCAAAAAAATGAAAATATGCCGGTTCATGTCATTTCAATTCAGGTCATCGGTTTTTATCAAAAACCATTAAACAACCATGATATTCAACATCGAACAACAAAAAAGACTGAAAAACATGTCTGTTCCCAAACATGTCCTCTCCATTTACTTGAAACGATCCACTGAATAAACACGTTTTGTGGCATGTGCACGAATACAGGCACGCACAACAAAATTGCCTAGATGACAAAGTACAACCAGTATCCAGGTGCCCACCTCGCAAACCTGCCCAACATGTGCAATAGTATTGCCGCGAAATTTGTTGACCTTATCTACTGGTGCAAGTCGAACAAACGCTCCAAAACCTGTGCGAAACTCGATTCCCTGGGATCCCATCACATCCACGGACTCAGCTACACCATACAATTGGTGCCTCTGTGAGATTGGCTGATTCGGCAGCCTCCCAATTTCAGAGGAAAAATTGTAGGACACTCATGGATCGACCCGTCGTTCATGGGTTTTGCGGCACGTTTTCCATCAAACCAACTTAGCGAAGCCAATCAAAATTCATACAAGGTTTGTAAAGTTATGCCACATGTATGGTCACAAATCAAAGAAAGAAACAAACACACACGCCATGCCAAAGGTTTGCTGCGAACAATTCACCGTTCAATCCGCCTTGTTCAGCTCCGCTAGGGTCATGGTGAGATGTTGAGTCGGAATGGAGTTGTCCTGCATTTTCCGGGTTTCAACGTGACATATAACAAAACCAAACCACTAAAATAAATGGCAATTTGAATTGGAGAGACCAAATATTTGGAATTTATGTTTATATCCAGCACCTAAAATCTGAACTGCACTTTTTTCAAACCCCTGGGCAACACCATGAATTGTCAAATTCGGATGTGAATCAAATCATTGGCCGGTCCCACCGTCCTGATTTTGAAGTTACATGAGTTGTTGCAATCGACATGGCTGACGCGTAGATCAAACATCCAAAATCATTGAAACAAAATGAAAATGTGTCATGTTGTGAATAATGGTATAGGGTGGACATGCACTTTTGCAACACCAAACATGAATATGAATATGGATGTTTTTCATCCCTATATTTTTGGAAACTGTGGTGTGCATCTTGTTGGCGTGTTACTGCTAGGTTCCTTTTGAACAAAAGATGGAAATCACAAACAAATGCAACGTGATATGTGGCGTACGTTTGTTCCTTTTCCTTCCCCTTTGTTGTCTCCAAAATTTCAGGGAAAGTTTGTTTCATGGCAGGACAATGGGCCAAACGAACATCATCCGACCAGGGACCATCCACCTATCAAATCGCAAGCAACAATCAATCCACCCAGCCGTCAAAACTGTCATACCACCAATCAAGCAATTTCATGAAGGACCTGGAGGAGCCGTGCATCAAATACGTGTCGATCATGCATAACTATTGACCAATTTTTCCCAAATATCAACCGACTGAGCAAATAGATCTTTTGGTGAATTACATCACCGTAGACCCCAAACAGTGGTTGTTTATTCACTCTGAACCTTTATGCAGTTTCAATGCAAATATGTTCAACTGTAGTGTGTGCATGCTCACTCTTCCAATGGTCAACCGGAAGCAGCTTATCACTCTTTTTGACATTGGGGTATGATCACCAGTCCGACTCAGTTGGTCGCGGCGACTAGGCCTGAGGGTTAGGCTATAGTCGGTCAAAACGAAAGGAGGTGACCCAACTGTCATCCCGCGTGGTGGTCGTCGACATCCACTGTTGGCAATCGTCCATCTCGGCGAAGATGATCTTGAAGCAAAGAACGAAATGCCAGAATGGCCATCCACTTCTCATTCTCAAAGTAAATGATTGTGATCTGAAGTTGTCTGGCAGTGGCTCGAAGCGACTCGGACGCTTGAGGATGAAACTGCTCCAACAGATCTGCATGCAACAGAAGGTGATGTTGCATGTCACGAAACCTCATGAGAAGGGTGTCGATGTACGTCAGTGGACGCAGCAAATCCTGTAAGGAGATGTGACCAAAATCGTCCATTGCGCCACGCTGGATGAGGAGAGGACTGTTGAAAGAAACAGTCTTGCAACTGAAAGTGGGCACTTGCCTCAAAACGCTGATAGCGTTGGGATGCACTTGCAATCCAAAAGGGTGGGAGATGAAATCCCAGGGTTGGGTCGAAAATTCAAAACTGTTTCAGTTGATTTGACTGTGAAACTTTTCACCTGAAAAGATTTCAACCTGA
>BGPT01000246.1:8058-21476 GCA_003297045.1 Symbiodinium sp. clade C Y103 | reverse complement strand
AGCCTCTATTTCTGCCTCTGTCAGATGCACTTCCAGCCCCCTGGCCCTTAGGGCCTCCTTAGATTCAAGAAGTGTCCCCATCGCAAAGAGGCGAGATCGGTGAGTGAAATGTCTAAATGGACATTGATTACTGTTTGTGCGTGTGCTAGTGAGCTTGTGATAGTCTCTAACATGCCCATTTTAACCGTGCCTGTCAGTTCAACGATGTTCTGCCATGCCAATGGATGTGAATCACACGACCACATGTGCTGAAGAAAGAACCAAAACTTCAGAGACATACTGATTGTGCGACCGAACATTTCGGCGTCTCAAATGCACTTGCATGTCCCACTTGGGATGTGACTGCATGTCCCACTTGGGATTTGACTTTCGTCGCACATTTTAACGATCTGCCTCTCGTTGGTTGCTTTCGAACTCTAGCCGGCGCTTCTTGAAAGCGGCAGCCATAGCACCTACATCCTTAACTGGCTTGGCTGTGGTGCACCGTTTGCACTTCCTAAACTGCAAAAAGTTCACGGCTTCTACACGCTCAAACCCTGGCGTCATTTTGGCCCCACAGCTAAAGGACGGTTGTTGAGTCCCAACAGCCCTGAGGTGCACGATCTTGCTCTTTGCATGTTGATACATCTCAAAATCTGGATCCCACTGAGCTTTCTCGGCCACTGGGTCATCTGGCAGAANTGCCCTGAGGTGCACGATCTTGCTCTTTGCATGTTGATACATCTCAAAATCTGGGTCCCACTGAGCTTTCTCGGCCACTGGGTCATCTGGCAGAAGGAGATTGTCCACCGACTCATCTGAGCTGCTTTCAGATTCTGAAGAAGATGAAGATATGCTCTCGTTTTCTCCCTCTTCGACTGGAGCTGTGTAGATGTCCTTTGGGTCCATCCTCGTGGCTTCCCCGACCATGCCAGACCTAGTTGCATCTGGGATCAAAGCTCCACTCCGAATTTGTTGCAGCACGGACTCAAACTCACGAAGAGGTGCAGCGAGGACATCCCTTGCATAGGTGTCTGCTGACTGCTTGTCTGTCGTGTGATGCCCCAGCAACAATCTTGTATGAGGACTGAGCCCTGCTTTTGCACACCACGACAGCGGAGTCGCTTTCAGAGAATGAATTGTGGTGAAATCAATCTCACCCAACTGTCGGGACAAGAGCGACCTGAGCCACTTCCCAGCTTCCGTGGTCGTGACAGCACGCTGTTGCCACGAGATCTCCTCACACGCCTCTGGCGCAGGCAGCAGAGGGTCGTCGGCCAGGTGTTCGAAGTCAATGTCTGCCATTTGTGCTACTCTGAGGAAGGTCAAACCCCAGGGTGGCGACAACAGTCCCCAAACTGGGGCTATCAAGGGCATTGCTAGGCCTTGTTTCGAAACCAACCTGGCTGTCTTATGAGATCTAGTCCTGAACTCTAAGTATCCAGCGATGGCTCCGTGGTTCTCGGTGACGTCTTTGCAGAAACCTCTGACCTTCTTCAAGTCGCTGAAGCGGCTTCGGCTGTACAAGCAAAATAGCAACGCCCCAGCTGCGTATCTATCTGTGACCTCTATGGTCTCATCCAGGAGGGCTCTCTCAAGCGTCTCCACCTCCGCAACGGTGAGAACTCTGGCCTGCTTTTTCTCTGGTCGTTCCAAGTCTGCCAACTCTACCAACTTCTTTGACTTGATGGAAATTGCAGCCGCAACGTTGGGTATCCCTACTACATGTTCACAAAACCGCAGCGCTTCTAGAAAGCCAGAGAGTCCAGATGGACCTGATTTTTGTTTTGTGAGATACCCCAGGTAATCCTCAACATCAGATTCTGTCAATGGAAAGGGGCACAATGAGAACCGAGAATCTCGAAACCACTTCATGAACCTGATGAGGCAGTTGCCCCTCCTCAAGACCGTGTTGGCGCTTCGATTGCCAAACACCTTGCGCAGGCCCATGACCTCATGAGAATCGATGGCCTCATCCAAACCATATCCTCGTGGCCATGCCGGCCTTCCAGAGGCGAAGATGACGTACCACTTCTCCAAAGCAGTGGACCACGCTTTCTGGTCTAGTTCAGCATCAGAAATGTTCAAATCGAAGTTGATCACTCTAAGGTACACACCTCTGCCACCACCCTGTTTTGACCTGGGATCAAAACAGGATGGGGGCTTCGGTGCATCAACAACCACCTCAACTGGTGCCATCCTTGGGATGGGTACTGGAGGCAACCCTTCCGTGTCATCAAAAATCTGTTCGAACACTCCGATCTCCCAAGGAAGTTTCACAGCCATGGTAGGAGGCACTCCCAAACACTTGTCATCGATCAAAGCTGTCAGGCTTCCCAAATCTACTTGCGTCTGTTCAGTCTCTTCCTCTATGTCTGGGTCATAATAGCTGTCATGGCTGGCGAGGTCCACACTCTCAGCATTTGATCCAGCAACCGACCTTCCTAAAGAAAAGTCCACAATGGAATCATCGCCAAAGAGATTGTCAATGTTTTCAGGGAGTGGAATGTTCAAAGCTTCTGATGTGACTGACTCGGTGTCCAGTCTGTCTCCTGATGAAGTGCCAGGCTCAGCGTCGGCATCGGCCCTGAGGTTCATGAAAATGTAGTCACTGTCGTATCCTGCCAGCATCAGTCTTTCAGAAGAACACCTGGTGGCACTGTACAACACTTCGACGCACATGTGAATCCAAACAGACATGGAATGATTGAAATAAATCTGGCCTGATCTATGGAAAATACCGCCACACCCGTGACTTCTCAGATCCTGAGGTCAGACTACATCCCTGTGCTGCGTGCATCAAGTGTGCGACAATGTGGCATTGCTGAATCTACTGTCATGTGTCCTAAAGTCACTTGACTAAGACACTGTTGACATCAGATTCTGAGGTAAAGGCTCCAACCGTCACTTGACAGGTCGAGGCGTCTTCCAATCAAGTCACCTGCCGGGGTGAGAGATGACGACTGCAAAACTATCCATTGTCACTCGACAAATGGCACAACTGTCCAGAATCACTCAAGACAAAATCGAAAAACTGTGACATCCAATTCTGAGGTAAAGACTCCAACCGTCACTTGACAGGCCGAAGGCGGCTCCCAAACAAATCACCTGCCGGAGTGATAAATGACGACTACAAAATTAACCATTGTCACTCGACAGATGGCACGACTGTCCAAAATCACTCAAGACAAGATCAAAAACCCTCCACCTGTCTGGTCTCACAACGCACGGCGGCGACTAAGGGGCAAGTATTCTGCTACTGAACACAGAACTGTACTGAAGATGATTCTTGCTTCTACATGTCCAATCTGAACACTGGAAACCATCACATGATAGTCATTGAAAACCTGTCGAAGAATCACCAAGAAATCTGGAGCCAAACCAGGTCATGCACGTCACTCGACCGTGTCAGCAGTCACTTGACTGCATTGCCACATGTCATGGATGTTGAAACATGTCATGATGTCTTCGATCAAACTCATGCACTCCATGCCAAAACTGCGGACCCCCCAGGCTCAAAAACTGGCAGTGCCAGCAAGCCACGAGCTGAGTCATGGGAAGGAGGTCCAGTACAGCCGGATCGGCCAGGTACCAGAGACCTGAAAATTCCAAAACTTCGTCTCTGAGGGCTGAGGTCGATGTGGAGCTCCAAGGTGTCAAAACTGGTCTGATGTAAAAATCCCCAACGGTGAGGTGATCATCGAGATATCAGACTGGAGGCTCTGCTCACTCAACGTCCTCAGGTCTGAGCAGCAGGCCAAGTGGACCTGCAAGTGATTGGTCACTTGCAGCGGCCCATTCTACTAACACACTCAATTGACGGCGGTCGTGAGCTTGCTGATCGCGAAGGCGTCGAACTTCTTGATGCAGCTGACTGAAGACATACGTCAGATCAGTGACCGGGAGGTGGTGGATGTAGAGCTTGAGTTGCTCAGAATCCCTTGGATCGGTGCCGTCGGGGCGAAGATCCACGGCATCATCGGCGATGTGATCGCACATGGTAGCGAACAAGGTCCCATCAGGAATCAGCCAATGAATGGAGATCTCCTCGGTGATCGGCTCATCCCATGGGATCCATTGATCCACCACCGTAGTCAGCGGTGGCATACGAGAATCGCCTGGTCCAGCCCGGACAGGCAACACCAGCTGGTTGATCTCGCACCCGATCTGTTGCATTNATCCACCACCGTAGTCAGCGGTGGCATACGAGAATCGCCTGGTCCAGCCCGGACAGGCAACACCAGCTGGTTGATCTCGCACCCGATCTGTTGCATTTCAAAAAATGCAAGTAAATCATCTTGGATCCGCCCTTGTTCAGGGACAAACCACACTGGCACTGCTTTGGAGGGCTGCAATACCCTAGGGTCGTCTGCAGGAAGGTCCTCCATTCGCCTCTCACAGGCTCAGCAGCCAAAGGAAGCAGCACCCGGCAGTCAGAAAGACGCCAGTGGCAAATCCCAGGATGAACCCTGCAGCTCCAGACTGGAGGCACCAAGAGTTGTGGCCGCCCAAGATCACAGGTGAATGCCCCGCTACGGTGCCTTTCGTCAAGGCGCGAGGCCGGCGGTGCATGCACACGTTGCACAATGGCTCGACCCGTCCGAGGAGCGTGTCGAAAACTGTTTCGAAAATTCAAAACTGTTTCAGTTGATCTGACTGTGAAACTTTTCACCTGAAAAGATTTCCACCTGAAACAGTAAAAACATGGGAACCTTGTGGCATGACATGTGATCATGTTGATGCATCATGTTCCCATGTTTGCCGGGTCACCTGACTCCGGACTTGAATCCAAAAAGGCAAGGATGAACACAGAATGAGCATGCCACCAAGATCCACAAGAAACAACATGAAACTGCACCGTTTATCAAGATAAACTTACAAGGTTCTAGTTAATAAAACTACATCATGTGCCATGAGTTTCGTCTTGTTTTCTTTCTTGCAACACGTTTCTTTCACAACTCGATCGGTGACCCCACCTGGATCGCTTCTTCTTTTCGTTGTGCAACCTTTTGGTTTTGATCGTCGCCGGCCAACGCAATTGCCAATACCCGGCATCCAGCTTTAAGTTCCTGGGACTGTTTGACAAAGAGTCAAGGGAGTCTGCTGAGTACACACAAGAAACACGGAGAAACAAAACCACAAAGCCATGATCGATCATGATCGCATTGAACGGCACTGTTTGTCTTCAAGTGCGTTGATTTTAATGCCTTTTTGGACAGTGTGACACCCAAAAGAACTACACAACTACACTGCAAGGCAAATGGTTCTACAAACCCGTGCGGGTGCTACAACATGATGGCAGCACAATATGTTCCATTTAAATTTTAAAACAAACCTATGGCAGAAATGCCTGTGGCAACGCCATGTTGAAGCATTTGGATGTTCCAATCGTCCCAAAAGTGCATGAGTTAAGAAACAAGGAAACGTATATAATTCCAATGAAGGTAAAACCTTCAAAATAAAGGAAAGTGTCCGGGACAAATTTCATTCGACTTGGCATTGCAATTGGAAAACCGTGGCATGGTTTTTGCCTCACGGCAGAAAAAATCTAGACAACTTGAGGTTTAAATCCATCGTCTTGGTTGATTGTGGGTATCGAGGGGAGCAGAGATTCCAGCAATGATCCATTTCCCATAAAATACCAACCTGCATCCAGTGTCTGATAGTCTAACCCAGGTTCCTCGTCATTGTTGTTCATATAATTCACCACCGCGCAAACATCACCTTCACACAGTTCTCCATTGCCGTACTGGGCCTCCTCACAGTGACCAAATTTTGGACAGCTAGGCAGCGAGACGTTTTGACAAACAGACAGAAAAAAACGCGTCAACAAAAAACATGAGGAGGGGTGACTGGGTAAACAAATGCGTTTTACATTGAAAAAATGATATGGCGAATAAACACATCAAAGTTTAAAAACCCAAATCATTTCAGGGCAATAAAATGTACACATAAAGCAATAAATACTCCAACACCAAAGGAAATATCCTGGTGGGTCCCTCATCCAGTTTCGAAAACGCGCGTTGCTTCATAATCGTTAAAATGGTCTCAGTTTGAAAGAAGTAGCGGGAGAAATGGTTTCGAACATTCAAACAAAAAATTGCTGTATTCCCCCAAATTCATGAAGGTAAATAGCGTCGTAAATTCCATCAAACATGTCCGAACCAATCACTACTTAGCCAAGATTTTGGGTTCAAAATCTGCAGATTGCATTGCATTTGTTTTGCGAATATACGGGTCAAAACACTTGGATTTGTCAATATCGACCAATTTTATAGCAATACATCAATTTTTGACAAACGGTTTCTGTTAAAAAAATGATTGTGCCATCTCACGGTTGAGCGCATTAAAATATATATGCATGCGCTCAAACAAAGGTTGCTTGAAACCCAACACCCGACCGTCAAGTTGAGCTGTAACCCAAGCAGACAACCAAAGTTCCCATATCGCTTTGTTTGGATTTCCGTCCAATCATTTGAAATTCAGCCGGGTCAAATCACCAAATTGTGAAGGCAAGCATCAACTACGACGACAGGCGCAGCAGTGCATCCCTTCTTTGAAGTGGAGCCACCAGACCCCATGGCAACTGAGGTTTTGTTTGCGAAAACAATGAAGGCCTTTTGCCAAACAAACACATTTTGTACATGGAAAGAGTCAAGATTCTGTAAATGAAAATGTTGCATGTCCAACCAGGCTAAATATGTTTGAACCCAAAGTACTTGAACCCAAAATGATGCATGGACACCGCCCTTGGATTTCCACAGCAAGAAACGATGCTCAGACAACGGTGATACTCGTATACTTTCAAATCAACATAACGAAATATTGGGGACAACCTGAACCGCTGCTGCACTTTCCAACATTTTTTTGGATAGATAAACGCCAAACATTTTTTGCGCAATCATTTCATGTTTGTGAAAAAAACGACCGCGCATTGATCAAAATCAATTCTTGAATCTTTTTGGGGTTCGCATGCCCCTGGCGTCGAAAATGCACGCTTTGAATCATGACGACACTCTTTTTGCAGATTGTTTTTGAAAACCTACAACCACCTCAAATTGGCATGAAGTGCACAACGACTAGTGCCCTTGCCATGTCCTCCAATGCGCCGCGGCCACAAAAGCTGTTCTAATATATGCTGAAATACCGGGCCAGCCCTTTTCGCCTGTTTCAAAGGCCACTGCAACGGGCATTGAAACATCCGGACATGTTGTTGTGGGCTGTGCTGTTGCACATGCTGAAGCTCGACACCCCTTGCCCGCAAAATCAGTTGTATTTGCTGTTTTTGTCCTTTAAACCAGCATGTCTTTGCTTTGTGCTTGTTCGCACCTCAGGCTTGATTCAAACCGGTCACTTCTTTGCTCTTGGTGCCTCTGTGCTATACGTAAACTGCAGAAGATTCCGCAGCGCTTGAAGATCTGCCACCAACCGCAACTTGGCCTCGGTGTTCGCCACGGCCTTTGCGGTCGTGCTCGTCTGATTTTTTCCTTGATAGCGAAACGCCTGTGGACATCTGAGTGATTCACCTGTACATGCATGACAAGGCAAAATGAGAAGTGACAACATGTTGAAATCTGTTTGAAATGCCAAGCATGCAAAACATTCTATGCCACGTGTGGGTTCAGTATTGTCTCAAATTCGTTCACCCCGCCTCAATCAAAAGTCTTTTGACTTATGATTGCACCTTTCAAAGTTTTCAAATCTCTCTACAATAGTGAACATTCAGCCAATGTTCCAAGGCAATTGGGCCCGGTTGCAAATCGGAATGTCTATGCGTTTCAGTCAAAAACTCGTGCTATGATTGCTAGTACCTGCCATGCTATGCAACCTCATGCATTGATTGCACCAATTTCCAGCTCACCATGAACGTCCATACATGAGGCCATTGCATTCATCGATCACGCCAGAGAGATGGTCCATGTCATCGAGATCATTGTTGATTTCAGCCTGTTGGTACTCTGCTTCAAGATGTCTGATCCTGCGTCTCAAAAGGGCGTTGGTCTCCTGCCGAATCTGCTCAATGTAGCGGTCTGAATAATCTCTATGATCTGAAGCGGGACCACCAGCAGCAGGAACACAATGATGGTAGAATTGCCAAAGCTCAGGGTCGGAGACCTTGTCCATGCCGCTGTTTTGATGCCGGTTTCCGTAAAACTTTGAAGCACAAAGTTAGATCGCGAAAACCGCTTTCAAACCTCTTGCGCTCAAAGTAAACCCAAACCAAAACGAACTCAAACGTGCAAGTTTCGCGTTTCTGCAGTCTCAAAACCCTCAAAGGCCGTCTCAGGCCACACACACACACACACACTTTTCGCTCACGCGGTTCTTGAGCCACGAAAGTGGCTTATTAAACTATGGTTCACTTCTTCCCTTTCTTAACTTCGCGCGCGCCCTACGCAAAAGCTTACTTTTGAAAATTACGGAAACATATTTCAATAAAGTATTTAAATAAACTTAAATTCTTCACACTTCAAAGTCATGCCGCGCACTTTATAAATCCTTCTTTTTCTCTTTTCAATAATTGGGGAGTCGGTCGCTCTTTGCGTTTGCGCAGAGACACTTTTGCCTCTCACGCCCGGAGGGGGGATGGGCGGGTGGGTCAACACCGACGGGTCGTGAGAGTTTTTCCCACCCACCCTCCCTTGAGATAAAAAATAACAAAGGAAACAAAGTTCACAAAACACAAACATGACAACAAGCACAAACCACTCAAGGCCACAGCACTCAACAAGTGTTGCCAGTTTGTTTCTTGTTTCCTTTTTTTACCCTTCATGTTTGTGACAGATCGGGTTAAGAAGAGGTGCCACTCAAGGCCAAGAAGAAGCGTAAGGGACGCGAACGCGCAGACGCGAGAGAAAGAAAGAAGAAGAAGGAGGTGGCTTCCCACCAATGAACCGCGTTTAATAAAGGCTCATCACTAAAGTGAGTCGCAACTTATTAAACTATGGTTCACTTCTTCCCTTTCTTAACTTCGCGCGCGCCCTACGCAAAAGCTTACTTTTGAAAATTACGGAAACATATTTCCATAAAGTATTTAAATAAACTTAAATTCTTCACACTTCAAAGTCATGCCGCGCACTTTATAAATCCTTCTTTTTCTCTTTTCAATAATTGGGGAGTCGGTCGCTCTTTGCGTTTGCGCAGAGACACTTTTGCCTCTCACGCCTTCCCCCCATTTTCTTGACTCGAGAGAGGCTTGTATTGCGGCTGACATCTGACGAAACCTTTGGATTCCAGATTCTGAAAGAGCAATCGTGACGGTTCGTCACTGAGGTTCGATTTCGATGGTACCCTGCTGTACCAGTTCATACACTGAAGTTTGACATCGAGGCCAGCATTAATGACCAGGAGCTCATAGTTTTCAAAGATGGCGGAGAAGGATCTGATCATCGCTGAAAGTGCAGAGTTGTTGTCAATGAACCAGAGGATAGGTCGTCCCTTCAGCTGGTCTTCCCAAGTGGTCTTTGCTACAAGAATAGGGAACAGCTCAGCTTGGCAAATCAACTGTCGTTTTCCTTGTCTCCTCCACTTGTCTGTCCAAAACTTTGGAATATCATCACCAAACATCAAAGCGCAGCCAGATGAGGGATCAAATAAAGTGGCCCCGTGAGTGACCGTCTGTCCATCCTCTTCACAGGCCCCGTCTGTAAAAACGATGACCGGAGCTTGACCAGTCCAGGCACCTATTTGCCTCGGTCTCGCATCTGACAAGAAAGAAAAAGCTTGTCTCAACACGCTTCGAAATTCAATAAGAAGCATAGGCCCCCTCCTCGAGAGCTTTGACACAAGCTGAATGGCTAATTGTGTGCACCGCCCAAATGTGTGCCCAGCAGCATACAACAGGCGACCCTTCAAAGTCTCCAAAAGGGATGACGGCGCGGTGTCGCGCCCACATACATCTTCCACCATTGCACCAATGTCAGCCACTCTGCTAGCCTTGTTTCGCACCTTGACCCATCCAGTTGGGGTGGCTGACAAATCAACTACAGCCCCAAGCATGTTGAACTCCTTTGCAAAAGGCAGGCGTTTGTCGTCTGACAAAGAGATCTTCCATCCAAGGAGCCGCACAACCATCTCAGCTGTCTGCCAAGATGATTCACACAGAGCATCCGTTTCCAGCTGACAAAAATCGTCGAAGAAATTGGTGTTCACCAGCATGAACAATCGGCACATTATGATGCGCAAAGCACGGGCCATACGGTTGAATGCCATGACAGCGCACACCGAGCCAAATGGCAAGGCAATCGATTCAAAGAATTCGACACACTGACGCTCCACGTTCCACACGGCCAGAATCGAAGCCCAGGAGTCTGCAGGACTTCTGGCCAACTGTTTGTAAGCAGCTTTCAAGTCTAGGGCCCTACCTTGAATGCTCCTCCACGGGCCCTGAAAGGAAGATAGCCAAGGGCTAGTCGCGACCCAATCAAGACTCTCATCACACTGCAGAAAATCACAGGCAAGAAAGGTCCGCGCAGTGTTCACTACCTCATCTATTCCAAAAAGCTGCAAGCGCTCCGTAGATGAAACTGAAGCGTTGATGAGAAACTCACTGAAGTCATCTACTGCCCGGATTTTTTGTCCTTGACGGACTCCAAATCGTTTTGATGGAATCCAGCAGTGGTTGTATTTCTCATCCAACTGGGCAACCGAAAAAGGGCCTTTGACCCAGCCATCCTTCAGTTGTTGCATCATCTCTTCGTAAACTGCAGCAGCTACCTGCGGCAAGATGCATGTATCATCTTCTTGGCCCAAACAGAGGATTTCTTCAGTTGCGAAACTGATATCATAGCAGGTTTGAGCTTGGCAGGAAACTGTTTGCTCTCAGGCATCTCACCTGTCAAAGAAAAACCACTAATGAGCTCCTCAAACAAACCGCTATCGCCAACTCCCGCTTCGGCTGCCATCTCCTTGAACAAAAGGAGACGCTTCCCTTGCAACACTTGACAAACATCTGGGTCGAGAGAATTTTTGAGCTTGGCTTCTTCTTGCGTCAGTTCAGCAGCCCTCTGCGTGTACTTCTTCAGCTGGCTTGTCCTGACAAGAGCTACCTCAGCAGCTGAATGGTCACGGATAAACAAAATAGCCTCCAGATTGCTCTTGTCTACCAGTTGTGGGCTGTCCAAAGGATGTTGAACTTCTTGTGTTCTCTCGAAAAACTCCCAGGGAGATCTATATACACCAAAAGTAGATCTCTGAACAACTTGCTTCTCGCCATTCTCCCCATTTAGAGCTGTATCTTGAGAAGAAAGTAGCTTGGCATGAAGTGGAATGCCTTGAAAAGGAGGATGCACGTCGGGGCCAATAACACTGGGCACCGGCACCTCTGAGGAAGTGATGATCACTTTGCATTTGAACTCTCCCATGAGCAAAGGGGCTTTGGCACCCCTGGGTTGAACACCGGACCCCATCTTTTGGGTCTGGTCTGCAGTGACATCAAACTGCAAAGGTGATTTACCTTGGCATTGGAGTGCATCAAGAAAGGCAAGAACCAGCTGTTTGCAAAATAAAGCAGGGTATTCCGTTTCAAGGCTGGTGGAGAAACGCAGCTGCTGTTTGTCGTCATCGTTCACCATGCCCCACGGAAGGTGTGGGTGGCTATCGTCACACACGGCCTTAAGATTGTCTGCCTCAAAGTTCAGTAGAAGCCCTGTGCTTTTCCGTCTTTGACTGCCATACATGCATGCGTGGACATACTGAAATCTGCATTCCTCTGGCAGGTCCAAAAAGGCATCTGTTAACCACATAAGAGAACGTTTTGGGTTCTCACAAATAAACGGTATCCCTTTGGCGACACAAGCTTCAATCACTCGCCTTAATTTGATCCTTGCAACGCCTCGTAGACCAGGTAGCCCGTTCGGCCATTTGTCGCTTCTCAATGGCTTGGGCTGAGATTTCAACTTGAACTTCTTGTCCACTGGTATTTCTCTTGCTCTGCTTGAGGTCCCTCATGGGGGTGCTATCATAACGGCATCTACCTTGTCATCTGCTATCCAAGACAAAACCGTGTCTTGTCCCTCCTGTTCAGACAGGTGCAGCTTGGCCACTGGACCTTTCACTCGCCTCTTGTCGACCATGTGGTCAATGCCGAGGGCCTCACCTCCGGCTGCTCTGAAGGCTGCACAAACTCCAGCCGTTCCGCAAAACAAGTCCAAAAGAAAAATAGGCCTATCCGCTTGTGCTTTCACATGTGGATTCGGTGGATCATCAACTTTTTGATGGCCACTGACTTGACCAAGTTTTGAGGCTCCCTCTGTGGAGGACCGACGAGTGGCACCAGCTGCACCGTCGAGGGCCTCATCCACTGTCGGGAACGAGTCAGTGTTTAGAGATCCCTCGAGGGAAAAGGTCAGGCAAGTGTTTGCTGAACCTTATGATCCGGCCAAGGAGAGCCCGCAGAAGTACGCGAAGAGACTGTACAGGCTCGCAGAGGCTTTGGANTGATCCGGCCAAGGAGAGCCCGCAGAAGTACGCGAAGAGACTGTACAGGCTCGCAGAGGCTTTGGATCTAGAAGGAGAACCGGTGAACGACAAGGATGTAGAGCGGCGTGCTGCACGCGCTCTCTATGAGTTCCAAGTGCACGGAAAGCCTGAAGAGGAACAACTGGCCCTGCTGAAGGAGTCTTTTCGAGAACTGGTGCTCGAAGACCCTCCTGACGGTCAGGAAGAGGAGTACAAGCAGCGGCTGGACATCCTTAGGGCCATGATCCAGGGACGAGGTGGGCGTTTGAGCAAAGCCGCCGTTGGCTCCGAGTCCGAAGGCTCCTGCGGCCCCAGGGCGCGGAGAACGCGAACGGAAGGATCCGGATCGGGAGCGGGTTTCGACCAAGCCCAGTGTCCGNGTTGGCTCCGAGTCCGAAGGCTCCTGCGGCCCCAGGGCGCGGAGAACGCGAACGGAAGGATCCGGATCGGGAGCGGGTTTCGACCAAGCCCAGTGTCCGAGAAGTCGCCGACTTGAAGCGGCGAGTGTCTGATCTGGAAGGAGACGCGCGTTCTGAAGGGAGCCGTCTCATGGATCCAATATAGCCACGTTTGCTGAAGCTCTGGAGAAGCAGACGCAAGTTATGGCGGAGGCGTTGAGCAAGAAGACCAAGCGCTCCACCATACAGGTCAGTCCGAAGGTGTCTTGGCCGATGCTGGATAACGACTGTAGTGATTACAGATCGGTCCAAGAGTTTTACGACACCTTCGAGGCGACAATAGGCCTGGCAAACGACGGAGAAGGGATGACAGACATGGAAANCCGGCTGAAGACCTACGAGTTGGTGTACAGAAGGCACCTTACGTCCGGTCAGGTCAAAAACAACCCAGGAGACGTCTATCGCCAGATCCGCGAGAAACATCTGATGTTCTCAGAAACTACTGAAGAGAAGGAAATCCGGATCTTGGAAGAAGGCGACGGGTTGGAAAAGGGGAAGCTCTCAGCCTTCCAATGGGAGGTT
>BGPT01000245.1:370830-384089 GCA_003297045.1 Symbiodinium sp. clade C Y103 | reverse complement strand
TTTTCTTGAAACCATCATTTTTTATTGAAACTCAAAATATTTTTGGAGTTTGACCAAACAAGCAAAAAATGTACCAGGAGGAAGTTTCAGGTATATATACTTGAAATACAATAGGAATTTCATGGGAAGTTGTTTTGGGAAATATGATGCCTCATTGTGGTGTGGTTTGTGGACAGTTTTAATGGAAAAAATAGTAAGCCCCAAAAAGATGCTGAAAAGTAAATCCCCATGATGAAAATGTTCAAGACTTGAACCTGTTCTGTCTTTTTGTGGTTACATCTTTGCAATGGGATAATAGGCAAGAAACCGCTGTTTGTTTTGAGGGTAGGGTAGGCTATTATATATTATAAATCATCCCAAGTACGGGAATACCCAATTTAAAAAAGGAACAACCGCACAACTTGATACAAATCGCGAATGTTGTAGACCCCCTATGAAGCATCCGGAAAAGATGATCAACTATCAGGTGATTCTCAGGGATTTCAGGAGTATGTGGTTGCAGGAATTTTCACTGGATCGATGACCCTCCTGTAATCAAACGCGGCAATGGAACATCCAATAGAAATGGAGGTTTACATGATAAATGAGAACACCATTTATAACTGGTGGATTTTCTGTCATTGCCATGTTTGATTACTGGAGGGCCCATTTGAAGTGGGTCGACTGGTGAGCGGTTCTCATGGTGTGATGCTAAGTGTGGGCTGATCATCCCAGCGATCTTGCGAAGCGCCTCACCCAATGAACCTATGCTCATCACCCTTGGTAATTTAACACAGCTATGGAAAATCAACATGTTTAATAGGTAAATCAACGTTCTGAAAGGACGGTCTGAGAAAATAGCAAAGTGTGAAACTACAGGAGGGCACTTGTCATACCAACTCATTTCATCGATCTTCATGTTTCGTTCTTCACTTGTCGCTCCTGAAGACAATCATGATGATCTTCTGATTGGAATTTCCCTTTGGGAATCGAACACGTCAACGGACAATTCCCCATTCAGTTCTATGTTTTCCAGTTTCAATGCCCTTCCAGTCCGGGGATTCCCCATCTTGCCATGTTCAGTTACCACAGGGTATCTAACATCTTTGACCAGTTTTTCTCTTTTTTTCCCCATGGTTGATTGATGTGTAGTTACCAGAGCCAGGGATGCACCAGTGGCAAGTTGAAATCCCATGTCTGATTCCCAGAGCCAGGCGCTTGCGGCAAGTACTGCTGTGGCGATCTGGGACAGACACACGGGCTTTTCGTCACTGGGCCAGCCGAAGGACTTGTATGGACCGAAGGATGGCTGATAAAGCATGATAGCCTCTGTGAATCTATTTCATAGCCATGGAAATGGCAATGTCCAACAGTCACATCATCGAAACTCAATGGGTCATAGCATTTATTGTAGCTATGTTGCTTTGAATTATTTTTGCTGATTATGTTGCTTGACAATCCAACTGATCAACAAACTCATGAATCACACCCTCAAGTTCATTAAATAAATGTGTGATTGCCGGTCGTGCAACTTCGACCCATACCCAAATATCAATGGCATTGGATTAGTGCAAATTACCCCCCCAACAAAAACACGAACCAGAAAAGGGGTTGGTAAACGTCCCGCTTGGGATACGAACCCCTGCAGAAAGATCATAGAGAAACCATGCTGACCCTTTTTGGGATGAGCACAAATCAGCATAAATCAGCGTATAGAGGTTTCCCAAAAATGGGGGGACCACCAAATCATCCAATTTAGTTGGATATTCCATTATCAACCATCCATTTTAGGGTACCACCATTTCACTACACCTCCATATATTTGTCAATCATGTTTCTTAAATCATGCTTCAGTACCAATGTCCAGGAAAAAACTTTCTTTAAGGCCGATCCCATTCTGAGGCTTTGTCCACATCCATCCCTTCTTGAAGATTTTAATCTAGTGGTTTCCACAACCGGGGAAACCCAAAAATGGATGGTTTAGAATGGGAACTCTCATTCAAATGGATGATTTAGGGGTACCCCCAACCTCCATATCATCCCACACTTTGACCGGGATTGATTTTGAAGCCGCAACATTTCTTGTGTTCCATCCTTTTCCCCACCTGATGTGCTAGAGAACCTCCTCAGAAGTCCGCAATGACAAGTTAGTGGGATTCAAGCTAGTAAACAAGTGGCTTAAACCTGTTACCTTGTAAGATCGTAAAGATGTTCAACCCATTTGCCATCCATCTAACCATCCATATATAATGTTTGTTTCATCCATTTTCCCGTTTTGTTTCATCCATTTCCCATCCAACTACCACAAGTTCCCACTGAGGTCTACATTTGCCACCTCAGGTTCGTTTAATTGAGGTGGATGACGCTGAGGTGCACCAGGCACCAAGAATCGGGTGAACAACTGAGATTTAGCATCCCGTAAACGTTTACAAAGATGTGGCACACCCACCATGAAAGCATCCCTAAAACCACCGGTTTTCACCTCTTGTTGTATGTTGAGCCTAGGGCCTAGAGTAAGCATCAAACATGAACAGATAAAGTATAATCCCATCCCCCCAGTATTAAACACCATGATAATCGCGTGTCATTTTCCAATGATGTTTGTGGACCAATTAGAAGTTGATAACAATGGGGAATGTGTAGTCCTCCCATCCTCCCTACCATTCGATGGTCCCAAAATGGTGTAAATCCCTTGGAAAAACCATGGTGGCCATGGGGGGGGTGTTGCATCTGAACGGGGGAAGGAACTCATTCAGTTGGATCGTCCCATTGCGCCCTCTATATTTGTATGGGTTTTCGATGGTTTTTCCCTGATTCGCCCCGTAGTTTCACTTTCGATTATAATAGCCGTTATTACCCTCAATGGACATTGACCCTCGCAAATAGGGGGTTGGAACATTAATTTCCATTAAACATGGGTTATGTTCATTTTTTTCCAGGGTCTATGCTAATGTACTGGAGCGTAACCAATATTCCTAATGGATAATTATCTATCATTATTATTTCTTAATGGTTATTGACTATAGATTTAGTATGATCTAGTTAGTTTATAAATATAGTTCATTTTAACAGTAGTGATCACTATAGCTATGAACCAATATTCACCTGGCAGCATTTTCCTCACCTTTCGCCAGGCAAAGTCGGTGGTGTTGGACGTGGCCAATGCGCGGCCGCGCTGCTCCTTGCAGCGCGTTGTGCCCGAACAGCTGCCGGAAGTCATGGCAGCCCGGGCGTTTGAAAACGCGGGCTATGGTTCAATGGTGGGATATGGTGGGCATGTTGAATGTCATGGTTAATAGTGGTTGATGATGTGGGTACTTGGATCATCCCACGGCAAAGTAACTGGTGAACTATACCATTGTCTTTAACGCTTGCATATGGGATAACCCTATGAATTGGGGTCTTACAATCACTAGGGTTATTCACAACTTACAGTTCATGGGAGGATCACCAAGTAAGTACTGTACATGGTTGTGCCCCTTCATGTGGCACCCTCTTGGGAAAGCCCGAAAGTCATAGAACTAAACCGAGAATCGTCTATTGCCATGTTTGATTGCCAGAGGGCAATCCCGATAATAAATCATCCCCAAGACAACCATGAATGGGTTGTATACACCATCCTGAAGTGGTAGGTGTGTTTTTGTTGGTTTACCCACATTACGTAGCTAGATCGGTTTATACCTGGGTTCACTAGGGTTTGTGGCAGATATATTTTTAGTTGGATGGGCTTATCCTATTAAACAACCATAGGATGGGATGATGTGGTAAACCCAATAAGAAACCGTCCCCAATTTGGGTTTATGATGAATTGTTGGGTATCTATTTGGGATGATGCTAAGCTATTCCAAATGGTTGTTTCATGCGATGCAAGGTGGTTATGTAACTTTTACAACAGTGGTTGGGGTAGAATGAGGTCTTAGATTTACTCAGAGACTGAGGACTGAGAGGGTAATGGTGCTTATGAATGAGTGTAGGGCCCCCCCTTCAAACACTCGCTGGGGAGTCATCAAAGTGGAAAAACAAGTGGAAGTGTGCAAGAGTATGAGTAGATCCTTAATATGACCAACAATAGAGATCATGAACGCATTCCATTTCAGGGTGGCTAAATAATGTATATAGTAAATCCAACAGACAACTATAGTTTTGGAATTTTATGATATTTAATTTGGATCATTGGGATGGTTGATGCTTGAGTTTACCTCACAATGGGCCTTGATGGTAATACAACTTTGAATCATGGGTCATAAATTGATAAATTAGGCTATAAGTGTTGAACCATCAATTTCGGTGATATAAAACGAGGTATGCTCCCAAATAACCTTGTAGATGGGGAAACTGATGCTAAACCATTGAGTTTCGAAGTACCCTATTTGTCAGAAAAAAACTATGTACCCTATGATAACGGTCAAAACAAAATCTAACCAACAATAGTGATTTATACTTATGCTATGATTGGATATCATGAGATATATACTGTAACCACGAATATTCGAGACATTTGGTGGTGTCCCCAGGGTCCCTACCTCTCCAACAGCTGAAACTTGCCTTCTTTCAGGATCCGAAGAAGGCCAGTTTCATCGTGCTGGAAGATCTGTCACAGGAGGATGGCCCTTCTGTGGAGCACCTGTCGAAAGAGACTCTTGGACCATGGAGGACCCATAGGACCAGTAGGAGTCTGTTTTTGAAGATGAAAGGCTGGTCCGAAGGGTGAGTGATTTTTATACACTGCCCCAATGACGATAGAAAAGAAAAATATTTCTATTTTGGTGGGATTTTTCTGTTCTATATATCTTTTTGCGATTATTTATCTATATTTATATATTTATAAAATACACACACACATATATATATATATACATGGATTTGCGGGCAAGAGCCCATCGTTCTTTGGTTGGAAGCAGTCAGATTTCTTTGAGAGAGCAGGGGCTAGGGGCTGGGAGAATGTTCGGTTGCCTAGCCGCTTAGAGCACAGATGTCCTTTCGCCACCTGCTTTTTAGATGATCTATAATTAAGCAGCGTCCCGAAGAGCCACCCACAATGTACAGTATGAATATTGGTAGATCATGCCAGACCAACCGACTGACCAACCTATCGGAGCGGTTTGGAGCTATGGGCACCCATGTCGTCCCTCAAAGTAGGGAGCCAGTTGGAGAAACTTCCCAAAGCACATGATCGCCTATATTTCTGCTGGTTCCCTAGCGACTATACAAGGTATACAAGGTGAGGCCCCCCAGTCATAAGTTGCTTTATAAACCCGGTTATTATCAGTTGTATTCCCCATAAACCCTAATCAAGCAAGTTAGAAGTCAACCCAACTATCTAGGGCGTCACCTTGTAGCCTTGGACCTCCGCTTGCCGAGGCTGGTGGCTGAGGGCAGTCGGGTGGTAGTGGTGCTCAGAGACGAGCCCGACAGCAGCATGGCAGTGCTGGGTGGGATGGGGAGCGGAGGCTAAGGAGCTACTTAGAATTTGCCAACCACACAATAGGTAGCTTTCTATGTTGGAATGTTGGTGGATTGAAATATCCGCCAGGAAATGGCAGTGAAAGGAAGAACTTCATAGGGATATGGGGAGATCTGAAAAGAACAACAGTGGGGATATACATGATATACGATAGATCCCCAGTTGACTGGCTGCAGGTGGTTTGAATCTTGATGTTCCATTTCCCCCAACAAAATGATGATAATTGATAATCAATGATATTCCAAAATTGATTTTATTATATGTGCATCCCAGTAAATGGTGTTAAACTATGTTGAACTTACAACTCTACATGTATGAATAATTAACTGCAGATTTTCCTATCTCATGTACAATTGGGTTACGGTTGGTCACTTACTCATTGGGACCTACCCCAAATACCAAAGACGTGTTTTTCTCATCTTGTCTCCAGCCGTTTCTCATGGCATAATCAGGCCCTTATTCTTAAGGCGCAACTGGCGCAACTATCATTTGGTGGTTTGGAATATATGTGTTATTTTCCAGCCTTTTGGGGACGATAAGATATGATTGAAACTTTCCAGTATCAGCCAACGGTTCGCTGGTGGTTTGGGTTTTGGGTTTGGAATTGTGGGGCCCCCCCATAGTCACAATCCATCAGAATCCACTAAGGGGAATCCTGGGATTCTCTAGATTCCACTTCCAAACCACTGGGTCCACAACCACCAGCGGACCATTTGGATATATTTGGATACATTATAACGACCTCGCTGCGACCTCATTGGAATGATGGTTAGTAAGGATAACTATCTCAAATCGCCTTGAATTCAGGCTAGTGGAGTATCATAATCTATCCAAGGCCTCTGGTAATTTAACATAGCCATTGAAAATCGCCATGAATCATCTATCATCATCATTCATCATCTATCAATGGGCCATTTTCAACAGTACACTCTTAAATGACCAGAGGATAACCGTTAAGCATGGATTGAAATCATTTCGGATGGTAAACTCCCCTTATTTCCCAAGGCATTCCCTGAATCTTCAGGCCTTGAAGCAACGGCTACCCACTGGCTGCAGCTGCTGCAGAGCTGCGGCTGGGCGCGCAGCGAGCGAGTGCCTGACGTGGCGCTGCAGCAGATGTGTCAGGCAGCTCGTGGAAGCTGGGGCCCTGGGGTTCATTGAGTGGGTTAAGCTATAGGAATTGGAACTATAAATAGTTTCAATAGAAGGTTAATCTATAAATCAATGCTAGATTCATCTACGGTTTATTTTGAATTGGTTGAGTTGAACAGGTTCACGATATACCTATGGTTCATAATGTTTCATAAGTTGGTTTATGTAGTTGAGAAGGTGAACCATGATGGATATATCTATGATTTTCTAAGTTAGTCGAGTTGAGCAGGTTTGCTAAGGGGTTTAGATGTCGAACAGTTCATGGGGTGAACATAAAACCAAGAAACATCACTGGGGGGCAATCACCTTGTGGTGAGGTGGGCAGTGGCCAAAATTCCTAGTCTGGGTCATCCGTTAAACCATCAGTGAAACTATCAACCATCGGATTTCCCACCACCCACCAAATAACCAATATTCATATCCAATTAAATGAAGAGAAATTCACATAAATTCAATATCTTCCGTGGAATTCCGTGGAACATCCCCCACTTTTTCAGCTCCAGGACCCCTGGCCCACGGCTCCGCGCATGACCCTGCTGGTGGCGGAGCGCGGTCCATTGGAGCTGCCGCAGCGGCCCGAGGCGCCGGGCGCCACGCGCAAGGTGCCATGGGACCCTCTGGGAATCAAACATGGCAATATTATGGCAATGGAAAACCCACCCCATCCATTTTCATGGGGTTTTCCCAGCTAGAAACCTCCATTTAGTTCGGGGATTGTCCAATTGCTATATGTTTGATTATACCGGAGGGTAATAGGGTGGAATGGGGGAACCAACAATTTTATGGGAATATGTGATGGATGATGGAACATACTAACAATCTGATGTTTTTTTTTTTTTTTTGGGTGTGTGTCTGAAAATAGGGTATAGTTGCAGTTGCTCCCAATGATAGCCATGGCTAATAGGGAAAATGATGATTGACCATCGGATGAAATGGGGCGCAGACAAACCCCTATGATCAGTTGATCGAGAACTTGTTGATTTCATCAATGGGGTCTAGTGTATTGTTGAGCTGATCAAGTGTGATTCAATGCATATATCGATCGGTGTAGCAGACATGGTTTAAGACCATCTTTGTGCTGCTTGCTGAAACCGTATGCTTAGTCTTCGAAAAACATGGTGATTGATACCACAAAACAGGGATTTCAGTACTCAAACATGGTGGATTGAACACTAATAGAGGAATTCACCGATATCGAATATGCCATACACCAACCTGTGATTCCAATCAGCAGTGAAGGCTATTGTTGGTGTTTGTTGGGAACCAACATGAAGCAACACAAAGACAATGCAAGGAGCATCCCGCCGCTTGGACAGGGACAGCCCTATTTTTTTTGGTTGCATCCCAGGCAAGAAGCGAGTGGGTATTAGCCATACCATACCTCCAAAAAAACATGAGGCCAGATGTATAATCATCATGTGTGTATATATATATTTTTAATGATTTGTTTATTTATTGATTCATATATTTACAGTAGATAGATCGATAGATAGCTATGAGAAGTGGCCCATTTAGTGCCCTGATTTACCTATCAAAACCAGTGGTGGTCCAGTTCGCAAACTTGCACAAATGACCAGAAGGTTTATCCCAATAATTGGGTGATCCTCCCATGAAATCATGTAATCCCAACCTTTATGGGATTTTCATGGATTTTTCCTTCAAAACCACCATTCATTCATGGATTTTCGTCATGGATTTTCAAGGACATCCCCTTGGCTATGAAAGTCCCGACGGAAGCAGCAGGATGGTGCGCCCATGTCATCTTATGGCTGGAGGGGCGATTGAAAGGTCAGCTGGAGGGAAACATCCAGGGCTAAGGAAGGGGGTCAAGATAGGTAAGTTGGCTATGATAACGATGATTTATTGTGGAGATAGCTCTGATTAGATTGGTTTAGTTAGAGATATCTATATACATATATCATGATATTGTTAGATTGGATATATGATTTATAGGCAAGATTGGTTTATGATATCATAAGTCATAACTAAGATTTATGGTGGATATATCTGCAGTTCGATGGGGTCGTTGTAAACCAACTTATAACTGGGGTGCCTTCTTGCAAGATATCATCAGGTGATCATGACCAGGATTCAGGGGATTATCCAGACTAGCAGGGATAATTCTGCGGTGCTGTTTTGTTTTCTAATTGTATAGATAATGCTGCGAGGGCAAAGGCGAAGAGTCGCTCACAGTATGCGGTGAAAGAGAGCGCGCGAGAGCGAGAGAGAAATAACATGAAACAACCAGGATTTATGCTGGTTTTAACCCACAGTCAGCTCTAGAAACAAACTTAAAGCTGGACATATTGGGCATCAGGTTTGTGTAGTACTGGCCGCAGATGTTGGCGGAAGAAACCAACGAGCCCTGTTACTTGCTGAATCACGAGGTGGCTCCAAATCATGTTTTCATTTTTATCAGTTTTTTGCTTTGAAGGTGGTTACTATCCGGCAATCAAACGTGGCAATGGACAACCCACCATCAAAATGGAGGTTTCTAGCTGGGAAAATCATCGAACCAGATGGTGGATTTTCAGCAAGCCAGGTTTTATTACCGGAGGGTATTATTTAGGTGTTTCCTTTGTAGACTCTGTAGACCTTCAGAAATCTGATTGGCTTTCTGTGGGCGCTGTTCAGCTGGAGAAAAAACTATATCTCCTGAACCCTGACCAAGCTGTGTACCAAAATGGAGGATACCCCCCACGAGCGCTTACCCCTTCTAAATTAGAGCAACAGACACCGGGTTTTAGAGGTTTGTGAAAAACGTCGTTGAAATGCAATCTACAGCTTTTATCCTTCCTTTCCCATGTTTGCTGGGTTGAGCCCTGCCCATGCATGGATGCTGTCAGATGTGTCTCCCCAGCAGATCAACATAGATACGGAAAACCAGCTGTTTGGACATCATGCGTCTATGGAAAAAATATAATATGATGTTCCATCTATAGCTACTTAGATGTGCATCCCAGCAATCATAACCCATTATAATCATATTAATATATAATCGAATGTAATCTAATTGGGGATATTCCACATATAACTGGGATAAAGCATGGTCATTATATGCTTACATGTACTTGTACTTGCTAGATGCCTGGCATGCATCCCTTGCGACATATATTGTTCGGAGGTCGCCCGCGCAGAAAACTTTTCGCGGAGAAAAAAGCAACAGATCTGGGGCGGGCTGTTGGCCCTCGGGACATTTCTGGGGAAAGTGGGCTGGAATTGGCAAGAGTCATCCATTCATGTCGAAGTTGAATGAAAGTTCAATGTCGATCCATGCTTTGATTCCACATGTCTGGATCCATCTTGGGTGCAGATCATCCCGCAACACCATGAGGCTATCAGGGTCAGATTTTCAAACCTCATCGCTGAGCCGAGGCCCATCCTTGCTTGGTCAGACTCTCAGTTGGGCTTGAGGTGTGTGGCTGGAAATTAGGTGTAGACCTGTTTCATGTTCCCATTGTGTAGATATGATATGCATATCATTATATACATACAAAGGATGAATAGATAGATAGATAGATAGATCGATCGATAGATAGATTAGATAGATAGATAGATAGATAGATAGATAGATAGATAGATAGATAGATAGATAGATAGATAGATAGATAGATAGATAGATAGATAGANGATTAGATAGATTAGATAGATTAGATAGATTAGATAGATAGATAGATTAGATAGATTAGATAGATTAGATAGATTAGATAGATTAGATAGATTAGATAGCTTAGATAGATTAGATAGATTAGATAGATTAGATAGATTAGATAAATTAGATAGATTAGATAGATTAGATAGATTGGATAAATTGGATAAATTGGATAGATTAGATAGATTAGATAGATTAGATAGATTAGATAGATTAGATAGATTAGATAGATTAGATAGATTAGATAGATAGGATAGATAGATAGATAGATTGATAGATTGATAGATTGATAGATTGATTAGATTGATTAGGTTGATTAGATTGATTAGGTTGATTAGATTGATTAGATAGATTAGATAGATTAGATAGATTAGATAGATTAGATAGATTAGATAGATTAGATAGATTAGATAGATTAGATAGATTAGATAGATTAGATAGATTAGATAGATTAGATAGACTAGATAGACTAGATAGATTAGATAGATTAGATAGATTAGATAGATTAGATAGATTAGATAGATTAGATAGATTAGATAGATTAGATAGATTAGATAGATTAGATAGATTAGATAGATTGGATAGATTGGATAGATTAGATAGATCAGATAGATTAGATAGATTAGATAGATTGATAGATCGATAGATCGATAGATAGATAGATAGATTGATCGATCGATCGATCGATAGATAGATATACACACACACACATATGCAGCAACCCCTCAACAGAGTTCAAAAGCTTAGAAACCTGTAAATGATGGTTCGGAAACCTCACCCCTTCAAAATATGTAGAAAAATGATGAACAATAGCTTATCACTTCATGGGTTTTTCTATCCTTTTTCAGGGGTTGTTATGGGTTTTCTAGACTCTCGATCAAGGCGCTGGCGCCAGGCAATTCGTCAACATATGGCCCAGCAAGGCGCGCGACAGGTTGCCAACCACCACCTCCTGTAGCGCCCAAAAGAGTTCAGCAAAGCGAAACGGAAGTAATGTACACTATATATATATATATATATGTATATGTAACATGTTTGAATTGCGCTAGGGACCGTTTTTGCAACCACAGCTCAAGGGCCCTAAGTTTTAGGGGGTTTGGACCAAGGCAGCGGGAAAGACGTGGTATTNTTGCAACCACAGCTCAAGGGCCCTAAGTTTTAGGGGGTTTGGACCAAGGCAGCGGGAAAGACGTGGTATTGTCACACACTTCAGTGGACAGATTCACATCCGTCTTATCTACACGATTTACCGCTGTCTGGTCGGCTACCGCAGCTTTACAACTATACAAGTTCGGGCCGATTTCAGCCGGTGGTTCATCCACCACACTGGTGTTCCGTGCATTCCCAGTGAGTATCTCACTTCACTGAATTGCGGCCAGTTTCCCACACTTGCAAGAGATAGTGTGGACGCATGCTCTTCGTGAGCGCGTCAGCCAACATTTTGGCGGTCTCAGCCCACCATAAGGCATCACCGTATGGTGAGTACTCGTGGCTGGACCTCTGGCTATTTCCAGTCCAGAGACTCTGTCTCAAAGCAGCGAGTTCGATCCCCAACCGCTTGTCAGAGACTTTCTTCGGGACTTCTGCGTTCAGGTGCTCGACCAAGCTCATGCAATCTGACACCCACACGTGTTTCNGTTCGATCCCCAACCGCTTGTCAGAGACTTTCTTCGGGACTTCTGCGTTCAGGTGCTCGACCAAGCTCATGCAATCTGACACCCACACGTGTTTCATGGTTTTCTGGCATTGCTCGTGCCAGTCGGTCATTGACTGGAGTTTCCCAGTCATTTCGCACAGAACACATCGCAGGCGATCTCCATGCTCCACTGCGTTCTGCAGTGCGTAGCTCTCAGCCTGCAAGGTGGCCCTGCACACACGCTTCAAAGTCGAGGAAGCGTACCCGATCACATGGACGTTGTGATCCGCATCGTCCAAGTTCTTTGCCGTGGTCAGGTAATGAACCCTGCCTTGCTGGGATTTGTAACCCTCCTCGTTCGCGAAGGACGCGTCACTGTAAGTGACCACTGCCAAATCTTTCCAACTGATCCACCCTGACTTGTAAACCAGCTTCACATTCTGGTTCAGGTGGGCCAGCTCTACGGCTTTGTTTGCCAGCCTGAGGTCTGACACTGTTNTTCCAACTGATCCACCCTGACTTGTAAACCAGCTTCACATTCTGGTTCAGGTGGGCCAGCTCTACGGCTTTGTTTGCCAGCCTGAGGTCTGACACTGTTGCCTTCGCATTGCAAAGCTTCTGAAGTTCATTGACCTTGTACGCTAGGTCAGCACGACAGTAACGTGCCACCCATGCCAACGATCCCACAACTGAGCGTAGGCTTGTCAGCTCCTTCTCAATGACTTTCTCTGATCCCTTGCGGGTCTTGTCAATGAGAATTGGCTTGATCCCTCTGGTGTTTTCTTCAGCATCGATCTCAATGCTGAAGTCCTCATGCTGAGTGAACCGTCGTCCACAGTAGCGGAAGCTTCCCTCTTCAGTCTTTCCGACTGAGAACTTCCCAAGGATCTCTTCCATCACCTTTGCTCCACTTGGCTTGTGGGCAAACAACAAATCGTCGACATGCGTACACAGCATTGCATCCAGGTCACCGTGTTCATCCTGGTGGTAGTACAAAGCTGGCATGACTTTTGAAGCCTTCATTCCTGCCGACTTCACTTCTGAGTCCATCGGCAGATAGAATCCGCGGCCAGCATCGATTGAACCATAGATGGGCACCCTACAGAGCAGGCACGCTTCCGCAGGGATAGCTGCGTCTCCAAGACCTCCTGCCGGCTGCCTCATCAACATGACTCTGGTCAGCGGCTTGGCCTGGAAGTAAGCATTCGTAATGTCACTTCCCTTCAGGCGGAGNCTTCCTCAATGCGCTGTGCAATGAAAGCCTTGAGAGGCTCCATGTCCAGTTCCAGATCCATGGCTCGCAGACGATCGAAAGGGGCTTGTGCCCTTCGAAAAACGGTGAAACCGGTCCAAGCGTCTGTTTCTTCTACATTACT
>BGPT01000245.1:344430-365738 GCA_003297045.1 Symbiodinium sp. clade C Y103 | reverse complement strand
CAAGAGTCCTGAATCCTTAGTCCTGTGCAGCTTCAAGGTGGGGCCATCCTTACCAAGTGTGCATGTGGATGTTGCCATGTCTTTCACCAACCCCAATGCTGCTTGAGCATGTTGTGACAACAGCAATGGTGTGGGNCAAATGGGATTCTGAAACGACCCTTCGTGCGCACATCACCTGCAAGACCTTTGAATGCCTTTTGAACATCAGATTGCATGGGGACATCAAACCCAAGAACCTTCAACTTGGCCTTGCATGTTTCCATCCATTCATGCCCACAAACTGTTGAGTTGCAACCCTCATCCAACACTCCCCAAACATGTTCATCATTCAAGATNTGGCCTTGCATGTTTCCATCCATTCATGCCCACAAACTGTTGAGTTGCAACCCTCATCCAACACTCCCCAAACATGTTCATCATTCAAGATGTCGACAACTGGCAGTGCATCACACTCCAAATCGTCCTCCAAAGGGGAGAGTGCCACGTATGCAGCATGGCTTGGGGCTGCATGTGCAGAATGGGCAGCATGGTCACGTGCTTCAATCACGGCCTCAATGGCGTTGCGCAGAATGTCAACCATGACGCTGGCTCTCATGTGTGGATCATGTTCCAATTCCACTTCACAGTCCTGTTGAAACTGGGACATCACAGCTACTGAATCTTCAGTGCTCAACAACAGTTCCAATCTTTCATACTTCAACAGGTCTTCTGCCAGATCGACCATGGGGGCTGCACCCTGACTGACTGCTCTGCCCAAAGCTTCCCGACGTTTCCCTTCATCACGTGGCATCTCGTCCACATGTGTTCCACACAGCAGACAAAACGTTCTGCTTGTGGTCTTGGTTGACCCTCTTTTGTCAGTGACTGCATGATTGCATGTTGCAGGATCTTGGGTAAACACAGGATTCTTTGGGGTTTCGGTGATTTTCCCACAGTCACGGCATGTCTTGCGCAAAACGTAGGCATTGGTGCCATCCCCAGTGAAATCTTTACACACATGACCAGGTATCTCAATTGGTGGATTTGGGGGAAAGAAGAACCGTCAGAACACTGCACTAGGACCGTGTCCCCGTGGTCGAGCAGGCACATCCTCAGGGATCGGCTTGGGAGTGACTTCCTGGGTTCCTTGGTCAACATCATAGTACATATCAACCCAGTCCAAAAACTCATTGAGAATCCTGGAAGATNGAAGATCCAGGTTCATTACGTCCCCACAAGTAATACCCAGGGTATTGCATCAAAACCTCATGGTACGTGTAACCCCGATGTTGCCCAAACGTGAAAAGATGGTCACTTCCAGGGGGCAATGCTGCATCTGACATTGGGTCTTCCCTCCTGGCACGAAACGCTGGCATCCTGGGCACACGGTTGGGTGATGACATCGACACCTGAGTGAAACTACCATCACTAGTAGCTGGTGAAGCTNGGCACGAAACGCTGGCATCCTGGGCACACGGTTGGGTGATGACATCGACACCTGAGTGAAACTACCATCACTAGTAGCTGGTGAAGCTCGTGGGGGTGACCGTGCATTGGCTTTGGCACCAGGTGATCTTTGGGTAGGAGTCCTATAACCCATATATCCAAAGCTACTCTTCTTCTTACCTGCACCAATGACCATGCAAGGCAGAGGATTGTCTTCCTCTGATGAGTCACTCAAGGCAAAGTAGCCAACCTTCCCGTTTGGCTGTCCANTGCACCAATGACCATGCAAGGCAGAGGATTGTCTTCCTCTGATGAGTCACTCAAGGCAAAGTAGCCAACCTTCCCGTTTGGCTGTCCAGAGGATTGTCCTGAAGAAGTCGCTCCAGGCTTCTTGTTTGGCATCTTGCATTCTGGGTCACCAGCCCAGTGTCCATAGCCACCACATCGCAAGCAACGGCTGTTCTTCTTCAGGCTTGCCAGTTTGGCTTTCCTGTCCTGAATGGACAGCTGTGTCTTCACGATCCTCTTTCCTTTTCCCTTGCCTTTGTCCTTGTCTTTCCCCTTTCCTGCTCCCTTGAAGGGGCCCTTGCCCTTCGCACGTCCCATGGCAGCATAAGCTTGCAGTTGATGCTGGCAAGCTTCTCCAAGTTCCTCAGTGGCCTCAGCAGTTGTTTCATCTGTCAATTCAGCCATGGCCATCAGAGCCATGCCAACATCTTCATCGGACACCCATTCACAGTCGTCCTCTGTACTGGGCTCTTGCTCGTACTCAACATAGGCCCCATCACCGTAATCCGCATTCCAATCTTGGCGTTCTTCATCATTCCCTGCTGTTTCATCTCCTTCATAGTTCTCATAGTCACCATAGTCTCCAACGTAGTAGCCTGACTTCATGTACCATCCCTTGCTCTTCCCCTTTCCTGCTCCTTTCTGTTGAAAGGGCCTTGAGGAAGGCATCAAGGCACGTGAGTCTCTCAGGTGTATTTTACCGTGATGCTCCAACAGAACCTCACAGTAACCCTCGAAACTGGGTTTGGGACAGGCTGTCTTCACCATCAACTGCTCTTGTCGACTGAGTCCAGATGTCTCCANGATGCTCCAACAGAACCTCACAGTAACCCTCGAAACTGGGTTTGGGACAGGCTGTCTTCACCATCAACTGCTCTTGTCGACTGAGTCCAGATGTCTCCAGAAGAAGCTCGGCCCTCATCTGTGAGGAGATGGTCATCTCAGGATCCAATTCCTTCAGCTGAATCCACCATCTCTTCCTCCTGCCAATGAATGACAGAATGGTCTCAGAGGATTGTCTGCTCAGCGGCCCATTTGCCTGCTGGCCAATCCTGAAAAGTTCACGGGCCTCATGTGACCTCAGTGGGAACACATGCTCCTTGATCTTCTCCACTNCCATTTGCCTGCTGGCCAATCCTGAAAAGTTCACGGGCCTCATGTGACCTCAGTGGGAACACATGCTCCTTGATCTTCTCCACTAGCTGTTCAAGTCCACTGGGGGTCCAACATCCATCAAGACATTCAGACCCATGTCCTTGGCCAGAAGGAAAGCGTCACCACGTAGTCCCTCCATGATCTTAGTCACAAGTTCCACGTAAGGAGAAACATCATAGTTGTCATCCTCATCGGCGCGTTCACGGGGTGAAGCAAATCCTCCAAGCTCAGCTCCACTTGATGGTGCTTGGGGAGACATCTCAGCAGGTCGTGCTCCAGGCTGTCCTGATCCGGCCGCTTCCGTCGGTCGGTCTCTCCCCTGACCACTGCTTGCTGGTCTAGCAGTCGGGGACCTGGATGCCTCTTTGGCCTTCTCCTTGGCCTTCTGCTCCATCTTCTTCTTGCATAGTTCTACTCGGAGCAGTGTACGGAAT
The DNA here is from genome assembly GCA_003297045.1 of Symbiodinium sp. clade C Y103. Taxonomy (NCBI): domain Eukaryota; class Dinophyceae; order Suessiales; family Symbiodiniaceae; genus Cladocopium; species Cladocopium sp. clade C. The sequence continues at coordinate 362,436 of BGPT01000245.1, read as the reverse complement.
TGCCATTCGTGAAAGTGGGACGGATCTCCACTATACACGTAGGCACCGCTCTTCGTCTCCAATGGTCCTGACGGACTGCTCGGGCAGTACCGCAGGCCAGCCATCGACATTGCGTTCGACGGTTTATCCAATCCTTCAGGATGATGTTTGACGATTACACACTTACACACAAACAAACACAACACAGTCCGATACCTAGGCTATCACCGTGAGAGTCCGGATGTCNACCACAGCTCAAGGGCCCTAAGTTTTAGGGGGTTTGGACCAAGGCAGCGGGAAAGACGTGGTATTGTCACACACTTCAGTGGACAGATTCACACATGTATTATATATATATATTTAGATGGGTTTGTCTGGAAATTGGCTATACTATACCGCCAAATTGGGGAAAATTCATTGGTAGAACTGGAATTGAAGGTAGCCTATTTTCAGACGAGCCCATATATACATATTCGGATGTATATTTACTTATGTGTCTATGGATTTATTGTTCTATACATATGCTTACTCTCTACCCCTAACAGAATTATTTATTCCTCAGAAACTTGGTAATGATTGCTCATGATAACAATATACCCTCTGGTTCTTTAACATAGTCATGGAAAATCCCCGGTAAATGGATCGTTTTAATGGGAACATCATCCAAAATTAGCCAACTATTCCATGGTTATGTTAAATAGCCAGAGGGTATAACAATGCTTGTTTAATCTCATAGTAGCTCAAACTCTTTGAATCTCCACCAATCGACCGAGGGGTTATGAGCGTTATCACATCGCCATTTTTCGAAAACGGTGAAAAGCACCATGATGGCACCATAACCGGGTTTTCCCGTTATAGCACCCCATCATATCCATTCTTCATGTAAAGGTTAAATCATGTTAAATCCATACTTGATATCTATTAAGGTTGAAACCATGTCTTTCTAATTTGTTCATGCTTCAATCCCAATGTTGCTTTACATGATTTAGATGAATTTAGTCAAGAAGCACTGCTAAATCACCAATTCCCACATTTGACTCCATATTTCACCATTTTTCTGCGGTTCCTACTGGATCGTTTGGATCGTTGGGGAAGTTCGAGTAGCCCTTCGGGCCTTGAAACCGTCCACGGGCAGCGAAGAGTTGCGGTGAAATTGGTAGCTCAAGCGCAGCTTCACGGTCCTCAGACAGGGAAGAAATGTATTTCCGACCTGAAAAATGGAGGTTTGACAACAGAATTTCAGGGAAGATTGTGGGAAATAGGGGTTTGAGGCGAAATTCATCGTGATTTCCGGGGGTTTAATAGAAATATAAAGGAATATCAACCAAAATAAAGTGGATACTATATAATATTATGGGGATGGTTTTTGTATAGCAACCCTCAAATTAAGAAGTTGGTGAAATGCTACTATAAAAAATAAATTATCTACTTCTAGAGGTAGATAATTGTTTTCTTGAATCTTTATGTTTCATTGCGGTGATTGACACAAAATTCTCAGGGAGTAAAAGGGACCCGTACCGTTGTCTTTGGACTGGATAAATCAAAGTTTGAGCCCAAATTCATGGTGCAACATTCCATGACAAGCCTAAATCCAGCTGAAAAAAAACCTCAAATCTCACCCTTAACCCCTAATCCTCATCCAAACCTTCCCATCTTTTTTCCGAAGTTCGCCATTTTTCCCCATGCTTTTCCTCAGATTTTCGACCGCTGTCCCCATCCAAGGCACACGTCGGGGTGTAGGATGGGATCGATGAGCTCCGCGATCATCTGCTGTCGCGAGGCGCTGGTCTCCCACAGCTCGTCCGAGGCAAAGGGGAACCTACGACGGAGATCTGGTGAGGGTGGAGATACGGCCTTTTAGAAATGGGGAGATGATATATGGGATATGGGTTTTCTTGTGGTTGATAGTGATGAAGAATGGTGAATAGCTGGGTTTTGAAATATCATGTAATATGGGGACAGAATATGGGAAGTATATGATATTGCTGACCATTTTCAGGAGATATTTTCAGGGGATATAACGAGATTTATGGAACCAATTCACCAACAATAGGATGCGGATTAGTTGCTTGATGATTGCTTAGGGGGATGCTGGCTGATGTTGTTGCGGAGGGTATTAACCGTTGCACATCTTTTAAAAGGAGGGCTCAGTTATCAAACATATAGGGGATAAAGACATGATAAATGAGGGTTGGTTGATCGGTTGATGATTGCTGGTTGATGGGTTAACCATCTTGTATGGGGTTTCAGCATGGTTCGTTGATAAACACATCTGGGAATAGAATATGATAGACTTGACACATTATATACATGTTACTGTACATAATGCTTGCCTGGTCGACGGCTAGCAGCAACATTTTCAATGGGTACATTTGCTGGGATAGATGGGAACATATTTTGGGGATATTTCATGTAGGATATCATAACTATAGATGTGATATAGTAGTGTAGGATATGGGTTTATGTCCAGGATATTTCCAAGATATGTGGAAAAACAATCAGTTATAAAATTTATAAGAAGGTAAGTAGACATACATGATGGTATATGGGGATACTAAACAGGGAAGCCTTCATTTTGTGGAGTTGCAACTGCTTCGAATCATGGCCCAAACAGTACGAAACATTGGCAGGGCCCTGGCAAGGGCTTTTCAATTCCCAAAGGAGATGCTGAAGAAAAAGCACCATCCAAATTCCCATCATCTCATGGTCTTTTTCGGCACGGCATGATCTTCGGAAACCTGGAAATAATCAAACAAATCTAAGTAATTGGAGCTAAAGGGCTGGGATTCAGATCGTCCGCCCACAGGCGGCTGGTCAAGCCGGTTGAAGCCGTATGGACCGTGGCCCGCTAGACGTGCTAGCTGTGGCTTAGAAGTCAAGCGAGTCGCTCTTGCTTTGTACTTTGAGTCACGTCAGCAACTGAAACCCCTGGATTTGTGCGGCAAACTTTGGCCAACAACTGCCCATCTGGCAAAACGAGCTGCAGATTTGGGAGGTTCACTTTCATTTCACGGGCAATCCTTTTGTGCGTCTCCCAGGCCGAATCGACCCCCTGTGCGGTCAAGCGAAAGCGTTCTTCACCCGCCAAAGTCGAGCATATCAGGGTGACGGCATCATCCTCGCCCACCAACTCTAACTGTAAGGCGAAGTCTCTGCCACATGTCAGATCGCCTACGTAGCGAATTCCCGGCTCGCGCCCAATGTCACATTGTCCATCCCCATTGGCTCCGATAGCAACAGCACTGCCATCACTCCGCAAAAGCACTGTATGTGTCGCACCTGCAGACATCTGGGTGTATGCTGTTCCCTCATCCAAAGGTGGGATGTTGCACCGTCTATCGTCGTTGCGTCCGATGGCAACAGCACTGCCATCACTCCGGAGCAGAACTGTGTGAGAATCGCCAGCAGAAATCTGGGTGTAGGCCATTCCCTCATCCAAAGGTGGAATGTCGCATTGCCCCCAGTCATTGTTTCCGATGGCAACTCGTAATGGTAGTGAGGACAGCAGCCCTGTATGGCTGGTACCTGCAGAAGCCTGAGTATATGCAATTCCTTCATCCAAAGGTGGGATATTGCATTTTCCATCCAGATTGCTCCCGATGACGACGGCACGACCATCGTTCCGGAGAAGCACTGTATGACCCTTACCTGCAGAAATCTGGGTGTATGCCATTCCCTCATGCAGAGCTGGGATGTTGCATTGTCCAGATCTATTTCCTCCGATGGCAACAGCACTCCCATCACTCCGGAGAAGCACTGTATGACNATGCCATTCCCTCATGCAGAGCTGGGATGTTGCATTGTCCAGATCTATTTCCTCCGATGGCAACAGCACTCCCATCACTCCGGAGAAGCACTGTATGACAGCCGCCTGCAGCAATCTGGGTGTATGCCATTCCCTCATCTAAAGCAGGGATGTTGCATTGTCCATATAGATTGTTTCCGATGGCAACAGCACTGCCATCACTCCGGAGAAGAACCGTGTGAAAATGGCCTGCAGAAATCTGGGTGTATGCCATTCCCTCATTCAAAGGTGGGATGTTGCATTGTCCATATTGATTGTATCCGGTGGCAACAGCACTGCCATCACTCCGCAGAAGCACTGTATGATCAGAGCCTGCAGAAATCTGGGTGTAGGCCATTCCCTCATCCAAAGGTGGAATGTCGCATTGCCCCCAGTCATTGTTTCCGATGGCAACAGCATTACNGCAGAAATCTGGGTGTAGGCCATTCCCTCATCCAAAGGTGGAATGTCGCATTGCCCCCAGTCATTGTTTCCGATGGCAACAGCATTACCATCACTCCTGAGCAGCCCTGTATGGCTGGTACCTGCAGAAGCCTGAGTATATGCAATTCCTTCATCCAAAGGTGGGATATTGCATTTTCCNAGCATTACCATCACTCCTGAGCAGCCCTGTATGGCTGGTACCTGCAGAAGCCTGAGTATATGCAATTCCTTCATCCAAAGGTGGGATATTGCATTTTCCCCATGAATAATCTCCGATCGCAACAGCAAAGCCATCACTCCGCAGAAGCACTGTGTGAAAGCCCGCAGAACACATGGCTGGAATCAAGAATCAGTCAAGATTTGGCACCCCAAAACGGATAAAATGGAATGGTTTAGCCAGGTCATTTTTTCTGAGTTTGGCTGGACCTCCAATTTTGACCCAACGCCGTGAACATTCACCGACTTGTTTGCTGTAGGTTTCATCAACGGCAATGGCTCTCTTGCGTATTGAAACACTTTGAGCATCTTTGAGCACTTTGTGACCGATGATGCCCTAAGGCCCCAGGAACAGGAAGGTGGTTTTGAGGAAAAAACTCTTTTGGCTCTGCACCGTAGTCTTCTTGTCCCATGGCGATTCTGAGGGTCAAACTGTTAGTTGGTGGGTTCATCATGGTGTATGATGGTTCTGTGAATGTTACACATATTACGATGTTCGGTTATGGCAGGCTATTGCCACTGTTAGTGGGTGGACTGGTACTACAAATAATGACCATAAATATACTGTTTCATCTGGGTGAAATCATTGGCTATTCCTCCATGTGTGGGAACATACTATGACAGAAACCTGCCCCATCAAGGTTTACCCAGCAATGTTTGCCCCGACCTTTTGTGACCAAGTGATTTCACCTCACTATACATTTAGATATCCCTGGTGAATGAGCATCAAAAACCACAAAGGTCAAAGGTACCATACTGTGAGCAAAGCATATAGGCAGTCATAAACCATAAACCATCCGTATTTTGATGCTTTACACCCATTTATGGTAATTTTGGGATATTTGGGGGATGAATTGCAAGTGCTTTACTAACATTAACACATAAACATCCCCTCAAGTCCCAACCCATCAGCCCAGGCACCGAATGTCCTGCAGAGAGATGGGGATCTCCGAGTCCAACAGACGTTTCTGAAAGTCCTGCGCCGAGCTCTCGTTGTGGTTCTCGATGTAGTCCTGACGAAAAAAAAACGCGCCAGAACGAACTAACTCGCCCTTGGTGCGCAAGCAGAAAAAAAGGCGCGAAGTAAATGGCTTGGACATTTCATGATTTGCTTTTGAAAAAATCAAAGAGTACAATCTATAAGTCCTTCTATATGTGCTAATATCCATGTGAAAATTCGAGCTGGCAACGGGAAATCATCCATTCTTGCCGATGATAGTCCCATATGTTCCCGTTTGAAGTTGAGATTTGACATTGCCATGTTAGATTCCCGGAGAGTATTCCTAATTCTCCAGTCACCTTGGGTGAGGACTATCCCATTCTACACCCATTTTTTCTTGACTTTATACCCTTCAATTTCATGGAGATGATCTCCCATGATATTCCGATGATATTCGAATGATATGGGAAATAGATGGAAAAAATAAGGATGATGATCATCCAAATGTGGGGATGATCATCCATCATAGCCCAAATTTGTTGATGATAAAGTCACCATGAAAAAAAAACATCACCCTTTCAGCATAGCCCCTTCCTCTCGGGTCGCTCCTGCACCGCGGTGTAGAGGTTCAGTGCGCGATGGCCATAAGTGGCCTCGATCCGAACGGGGGACCGGGTCATGGGGAGGTCATGGCTTCCCGCAACAAAAAGCCGTGGGTCTTGATGGGATTTTCAGCTCCATAAATGGGGAAATGTCCAGGTTTTCAAGGACTGGAAGGTGTCCAAAGGCAAGAAAAAACAATGGGATTGAAGATTGCTGAATTTTGAAGTGGTAGAGGTACCCCAATGTTATTTGTAATCAATTGTCAAGAAGGATTCAAAGTATGTAAGCAACAAATAATGGCAACAACAAATAATGGCAACAACAAATAATGGCAACAACACAAGGTTTAACTAGAAAGCTGCCTAAAACATCCTAAAACCATCTGGATCCGTTCTGTAGGATTGAAGATTTCAGAAGGGTAAGAAATGCCCATCAAGCATCGACTGCAGTGGCAACGTCCTTACCGTGTCAGGAATGTCCTTCAATACTTATAACTTGGAGGTATCCCAGCACGTGCATCCCAGCGCCAGTTGCAAGGGATTCTCTCAGTCACCTTCCAGTTGCTAAGTTCATAAATGTGGGTAAAACAATGCCATAAACCACCCATTTTGGAATGGTTGGAATCCCACCTATAAAAATGGTGATTTGGGGGATGGTTTATGGCTTTGTTTTACCCACATTAGTTGCATCATTCAAGCAGACTTTTTCTCCGGAAACCAGGCCTCCACCTTCACATCCACCCACATGGTAGCGGATTTCACCACGCTGGGCACCAGCCTGAGCTTGGTGGCGTTCAAACCCAAAATGAACACATTTTGCAAACAACCAGCAGGTGAGAAACTATTTTTGGGGGGTTCAGGATAGTTCAATATTGGATTGATCAACTACAGGGTGTACACTTTCTTTTGGAACAACCCGGCAATGCTAAGAGTCACCACTATAGGATCATCACATTCTGGATCTGATTTCGCGCCACCACCATGAATCCATTACCCATCTGGATCATGATAAAATCAAATTCAATGGATTAATGATTAATGATTAATTAATAGTGATTAATTAATAGTGATTAATCTGGATCAATGTATTCCAATTCCAACTTCTTAGGAGGTCACATGATTAAATGGATAGTCTCCCCAACATTTCCCACAATCTGCAGGCTCAAGGCTTCGTTGGCAATGAGGTCGCGAGAATTGTCCAGGTTGCATGTTGGGAGATCTGTGAGTGCCAACCTTTCTTTTTGGGTATGTCAAAATGGGTTTCCAACAACGTGGGGGGCCAAAACCATTTTGTGAGTTCAGTTTGAGTGAGAGAACCACCCCAAAATTGGAGTATCCCCAAACTTTTGGCTAAGCGCAAATAGATTGATATAACATGATATAACATGCAACACGAAGAGAGCATGATTGCCTGGGAGAAACTTCCCTTATCTACGAGTAATCCAGGTGATATGCAACTTCACCACAGTTCAGTTGCACTTTGATGCACGAATACTTTCGTTCCGTTACAACATCGTCATATACTAGGTTCAAGCCTCAGCAACTACCCCAAATAGATCCAAATAGTCTACTCATGTCTATATACTCCTCACACAACGACCAGCCCATCCTTGGTCTTTCCCAGCGTCATGAAGGTGTTCAGCGCCGAGAAGAAGATGATAGGCCCAGCCAACAAACCGAGCAACAGCAGCAGCAAAGCAACTCCTTGGAGGCAAGCGACGACAAGTCGTGGCATTGCCCTTGGAGCTAATAAAGAACATGGCTAAACTATGCCATGTAAACTAGGATAGCCTTTAACGGAGTGCACTTCTAGTAAAGTCTAGAGTGCGATATGTATTATCACCTCGATATATTCATCCATTTCTATTTGTATGGTTTAACATGTTTCCCCTTGCCCCCAAGCAAACCAATGTTATTTTATTTTATTGTATGGCGTTATGATCCTTTTTTCTTGATCATTCCCATGGTGTTTGATCTAGTCTTTCTTTGATCTATCTTACTGTGGGATGCTAAGAATTGGTGCCGCAACCTGACCCATCTCCGCAGCTGCAGCTTTGGCTCCCATGTAGACCTTCTCAAACCTCGGCACTGGCTTAACGAAAAGGGCTGAGTTTCCGACACTTTTTCCATGCAGTTTCCCATGCCGTTCCCATGATGTTGGATTACATGAAACAGTTCATACAGTTGAAGCATGCAGTCGATTAAATGACCATTCAATATGAAGTTCATACAGCTGTAGATTAGATCATCCCTTGAGTTTCCATCCCTTCACGCCGATCCTCCCAGATTCCTCTGTGACAGCAGGCCCTTTGGTCAGTTCACCATGGGTAGGATTTATGGACGTAAATTCCTCCACAACGACAATATGCTAGAATTATCTTCATCCCCTGCGGATCCCAGATGATCCCAGGGGATGGATCCCATCTGGTGAAATCCCTTAAAAATGTCCTCCTTATTATTGTCATTTATTGTCTATATCCCCATTGTTGATGGTGGAATCCTGTTCTTTTCCGGCCCAGAGGTTACAGGGCCAGTGGCATGGGCCGAGCTGAGGCTGGTTCAGTCAACGCCCGACCTGGCGGGGATTCCCATGGATGTTGGGACCTGACTGCGGCAATAAGTGCCTCAGTTTGCAGTATAAACATATTTTTTTTTGCATTTTTTTACGTCTGAATTGGACCCCGACATCTTGGAAAAGAACAACTCCGGTTGCAATTTGCGTGGTTAGCAATTTGAGGCTTCAGATTATTAGCATATTACTATTACAACCATGCTACAGGCCTGGGTGAGGAGCCACAAAAACCGAGTCAACATCTGTTGTACACGTCGGGGTGGGGCGGCTGTAGTGACTAAAAGGTCAATTGATGGGTGCGTCTACATATGGAGGATTGGCCAAAACCCATCATTTTCATGGGAATAATTGGGAATACTATGGAATAACAGGAAAAAATATGATAAACCAATCTAAACCATGGGTTTTTAGGATACCTCTCTTTGTCTATTTTCAGACCCTGATAGATTGTGGATCCAGATGTCTCATCCCAGCACGTCTCCAGCATGGCCTTCCATATCCAAGCGCGTGCGATAGAGGCTATGATGCGCATCTTCTAACTTCAGCCACATGAACCTGGGCCGGGGCCTTGCTCCAAGCCGGGGCAACGCTTAAAAAGTATTGTATACAAAAAGTCATGTGATATCGGTCCTTTCAAGAAACCGGATTTATTGAAGTGGGAAGTCGGTTGGGTATACCAGTAACAACCCCCATTGACAAATGGGAAAATCGAAACTACTGTATCCCCCTTCCAAGTCAAAACCCCTTCTCCCACCCGTTTTTGTGACGCCGGGCGACAAGTTCATGGAGGTCTCAGTGACGGTCCAATCGGTGATGACCCGCAGCTCGTTCAGGAACGGGATGGCGCTATAGGCCTGGCGAAAGGGTGCCCCCCGGCTATGACCTGGCAAAGTGAAGAAATCCAAAGGGGGTGTGGTTGGAAATACTAAGTGATGTTGGCTATGCAACTGCTGGTTGATGGATGTTGATTGGTAATTCATATTCTACTTATTTATGTTGAGTTGCAGTTGCAAGGTTGGCCCATGTTACAACCTTGGCTGCAAGAATCTTTGTTTCCAGCAACGGGCTGTAAAACATACATGTCCATTGACTAACTATCTACGAAGGTCTACCCATGTCTACCCAGATTCTCGGACAAACACATCTGGCCAGTTCTCCCATGTTTGCTCCTCTCATGTCCACGTACATCCTTATTTTGAAACCAAATCCGGCATCTTTAGAATGCCCATCTGCCCCGTTTTCACATGGATTAGAATTCGAATTCCATCACTTTGCCAGCAAACTTCCCCCCAGTGAAGCTTGCAAAAACAACATATCCCTCGAATCTTGTCGGACACATTTGGGCACCACACGCCGGCTGCTGCTTGTTCCCTACCTTAAAGACCAGCATGGACCCAATGTCCGTGCTATGGCAGAAGCGCAGCCCCCCACGCATGACGTGCACGTCGTACTTCAGCTGCAGTGAACTCAAGGCGAGGTATGTGAGGTACAGCACCTGGTGCCGCAGGGGTGGAAAACCTGGGGATGGCGCAAGGGAACGGGCGATATTTAATTTTCAGCAACAGAACCATGAAAAAAAACATAGAGCAATGATATGGAAAACATTGGAAAACCAACATATTGACAAATGCACCTGATGATATAGATGGTCTTAAATGGTATATAAAATCTTTTGAACATACCTGACCATACTGACCAATGAACATGTACATAAACATGTTCTAACAGGACCTCAACTGTGCCTCAACCGCAATCTGCCTTCACCGTGAGGTGAGAATTATACTTAATATGACTAGACATGGAAACCCCTTGACAACAAATGCTCATGTTCAGTCGGGCATCAACTCAACTCATCAACTATTCCATGATCAAAAAGGCCCAACATTGACGTCGAAAAACATACCGCACCAACATTTGCTGAGCACATGTGATAACATGGTGATAACAAGACCATATTATAGGAGTAATTCCATGCAATTCCTATCTTCTCAACATCTTCAACGTCTTCCAAACGCACCCCCCTATCCTATACCATCCTATGCCCACAATATATCACAGAATCATCAGCCAAAGCACGTAGAAACCGGATAGCATCGACATGGAAATCAAGGATCGGTCAGACTTCCTTGGATCGCTGAAACTGGCTGCCAGCTTGGTTGCCGGACTTTGAGGTCTCGCTGCAAACGATTGGAACATATTGTAACATATTGATACATGTTGTGAATTGTAACTAAGTGTTAGTATATGTTTTGAAATAGTGACTTGTCCATCGCATTCAAAATGACCGGTGACTGCTTGAAGAAAATGGTGATGGTTGATGGTTGTCTGAATTTCTCTCTCCATCGCCATCTCAACTCGTTGTTAGTTCCTGCAAACATCACATTGATCCATTCTACAAGGCGTCGAAAGGGAATGTTGACCCATATTGCACCATCATTTTATGTTGGTCACTACCCCTCCGAAACATGTTTTGACCATGGCATGGATGGGATCGCAACCCAAAATAATCCAGGTAAATTCACCAGTATATAGCAATCTCAATCATCCAACAAGAAACTATATAAGTATACAATGGCCCAGTATGGCCATGGCCGTTGGATACACACCAGGTAGAACTATGTTTCAAACGGATTTGCCGTCGTCGACATCGTTTACTCATCGCTTTCCCAGCGACATCTTCTCCTTTCTGACCACCTTCCGGCTCCATTGCTCGATGAAGAGAAGATGAAGCACTGAGAAGGCCGGCCCCGGTGGCCCCGGTGGGAGGGCTATTCTATCACCATCGCTGCATATATGTTTATGTACAACACATTGAAATGTAATAGATTGTATGTCAATGTAATTTCAATCATATGGATATGATCTATGTATACATGTAAGAATAAATGTAACATGTATGAATAAGAATGTAACATGAACGTAACATGTATACTCAATGTATATGTATAGTATCATTTAATATCATTTAATATAATGGCATATAATGGCAAATGTGACCAACATCAGGATGACAACTAACCATGGTAATTCAATTATACGCACATGCTCGAAATGTATGCACTATTTGCATATTTACCTGAGCAAATCTCCAAACATCATCCGCATGTACATGCCAAACATGGGGGCTGCTCATCTGAGAGATTGGAAATACAAACAGATTGCATCTCCCAGAAAGCCAGTTGAGGTTTGTCGACTGTTTGGTAACCCAGATCCAGTATTTTAAGTTTGCTCTATTCATATCACTCACTGGATTGGTTTAAGGGACAATTTACAGGAAACCTCTATATTTCATGGGAAAATCCATGGTTTCCTGTTAATTGTCCCATTAACCAATCCAATGAATCACATGTTTGGGAGGGTCAACCACCATTAAAGACCGTCATTTCAAAGGATGTTCCATCCCACAAACTCGGGAAATCTCTGGGGCCCCGAAGCCCAGACCGCAGCAAAATTTGGAGATGAGCAATCTCCAGTGTAACCAGTGTATATTCATTGAAACCAAAAGGTGGGTTGGATTGATAGGGGATTCCCACAACAAGGTTACATAGATACATAGAATTACATAGATATGGAAGAAAACACCACTAGAATCATTAGATAAATGTCCCGCGGAAACCCATGGAGTGCCATAGCTATGTGAATTCACCCCGGTGTGCAATCCGAACCATATGCCTTTCCAGCCGGCCACTGATTGAGTACCAGAAGGTGTTTCCAGTGATCCCTTATTCTCCCCCACGGAGTGTTGATAATACCAGTACCATCATCATCTTTGAATCGATTTGTTCATCTGTATTTGATTCTCAAAGGGCAAGCAGGAAACCATAAATTCTGCCATTTAGGAGCCATTGGACCATTCCTAACCGCTACTACCACATGACGAATCGAGATCCAACAGTATCAATCATCGACCCATCAACCCAGTCTTTACCAGTATTAATCAGTAGGAAGCATCATGGACCCCTAGTCACACATTCGATCTTTAACAGCTTGCCACCATGGACTATGGACTGTTGATCTTAATATGAATGGTTAAGTTTAAGAATATAAACACTTGTGACCCATTATTCACCACTCACCAACCCTTACCCCATCCACTTCGCCCGCTTAAACCCGCTTCGCCCGCTTAGCCCAGCGACAGATCACATGCACCACGACCAGAATCTTCATCACCACGCGCGCCATTAGGCCCTGGCGGTGTGGCCGAGAAAAATCTGCCAAGGTATGTTGGAAAAACAACACATTTCCCTGGAATAAAATACGTATATTATGGATGATGTAAAATGATGTAACACGGACATGTATTTGTATCGAATGGATAAATATCTAGATAGTAATATTTGACTTGACTAGATTTGACTTCTTTGATGGAAGCAAATTGGATTGAGATGAGATATTGAGATGAGATGAGATGAGATGAGATGAGATGAGATGAGATGAGATGAGATAGACAAGGAGGCTGAATGATAGATTGAGATAGATTGACTAGTAGATCGCTTGATATGAATCCCATGAATTTTCCAAACAAGTCCCAGTTTTGATAATTCGATTCTGATTCATTCCTAGATCCCATGAATTTCCATCAACGGCGCCTTAAAGGAGGCGGACTTCAGCCCGTTGCCCGTGCCGTCACGGCCGTGGTCCCCACGGTACCAGGTGTATAAGGCACGATCGATGACGATCATGATGAGGAACAGGACCTGAAATCCATGGGATTTTTCGTTGATTTTTAATGCTTTTTTGTTCCGGATTTATTAGGTATTTATATATAGGGGATCTAGTGATTTTCATGGTGATGAATGGTGATTACTGGAAATGGTGAGAACTGGGTATTAATCTATAGTGACCTATCAATGATTGCTGCGGCGATCCGGCAGGTCGGAATGGTAAAAGCCCAGGGTCTTCCGGTCAAGATTGTCCCTTCAACCAATCCAATGGAGAATGGTCGAGTGAAAATGTGTGTGAAAATGAGATCTGCCCAATTCCAAGCTGGAAGTGTGAACAACCAAATAAGTTCAAATATGTTCATGTTTGCAAGGAACTTCAACATTCTGCAAACAAAGAGTCGGATCCTTTGGACCAACAGTGACCAACAAAAAAATCAGGGACATTCAACCAGCAATTTCTATGGGAAAATCCCAGGATTCGTCAACTTATAACTGGCACCAGTGCCCATGCCACGACCCTCCAAGGTGGAAACGCCAAGGTACCAAGACTCGGACCTGCGTCCCGCTGAAGTTGTTGGTCTTCAGTGAGGTGCTGAAGCTGCGGCCGCTGTCCACCATGGAGGTCCAACCGAAGATCAGCATGGCCAAGCCTCGGGGGATGACCAGTGGGGGCTGGGAAAAAGGTGCTGAGCACTGAAGGAGAAAGGGTAAGTTGGAAAGGACCAGCTCTGAAACATATGGAAAACGCATGGTATATATAACATATTATAACATTATATATATTATTTAACTATAACTTATAACCTTGAAAAAGCAAACAATTTTCAATGGCCAAAGGGGTTTCTAACCACTAACAGCATCTTCCACGCCCACGAAGAGAAGCAATGCCGAGAAATAGCTACGCTGGAGATTGCTGAAGTCTCAAAATGCCATGGGGATCCTGTCCTCCAAAAGAAAAAAAAACAGTACCCAAACGTAGGTAATGTGGGTAAAGCAATAATAAACCACCTATATTTTGATGGTTTATACCACCTATTTATGGTGATTTTGGGGATGGTTTATTATTGTTTTACAAACATTAGTTGTGTCCCTGCCAAAGTAGCATTGGGACTTAACCCATCAATTCGTCTACGAGCCAAAATCTTCAACAATCCTTCAACAAAAATCAGCTGCGGTACTCGATTTCGCACTATTTCCCTCGTGAAGTGAATTGATGGTTAAGCTATACCTTCTGGTTTTTTTTTTACAATTGGCATTTTTTTCAATGGCCCATTTAGTTCGATGATTTTCCCAGCTTGAAATCACCATTTATGGTAACAATTCTCCTAAATTTGAAGGTAAAGACCATGGTTTCCTCTAGATTATCCCTTAAACCAACCCATTGAATCAAGTCACTGTTGTTGTAAATCACCATTTACAAGATTTCCCACATTTATAGATAATTGTAGACATTTATTATAGGCGGTGATTTCTCACATTGAGTTTGATAATTTTCGCATTTGAATAACCAGAGGCTACCAGGAGCAGAAATTCTCACCCCAAGCGGCAGGTCAAGGCAAGGCTGAGGCGGATCTCGTACAAGTCCCGCGCGGGCTTTCGGACATAGGCGGGCGCCACCACAGTGTCTTTCCTCGGTTTCTGGTGGAAAGCCCGGGGGGGAAGTGGCGAAGCCATTGGGATGATACCATCTGGTAAACATACATCAAAAAACTATATTGAAAATGGCCATTAATAGTGGATTTACCAATTGCAAAGTGGTGATATTCGATAGTTATGCTAGTTTACCAGAGGATAATTGAAATTCAATATTAAGCCCAGCTTCAATATAGCAACCCCAAAGAGATAGCAAAAAAAGTCAAGACCCTACTGCAAGCGTGGGGATCATCCATGGGGAGCATCCTTGGGGGAGTCCATGCTGGTGGTGGTGTATGTTGATTGAGGGGATCCCACTATCATGAAGATATATCCATGATATTCCATGATATATCCAGATATACCAACCTCCCATTTCTATCCATTTCTAAGATGAAACACCTCAGGATAGCCATCGTTATTCACCAAGGTGCCACCATTGCCGACCCGTCTCCAGGAATTTCTTGCTTTCGCCCTGCACGTGTTTCAACATCGTCGCCTCGCGAACCGCACGGCGAGCAGCAAAGCCAAGACTTGGAGAGTCCAACCGTGTGGGTTCCCGAGAATGTTCGTGAAGCGATCATGTTTACCCATAGTCTGATGGTTTATACCACCCATTTATGGTAATTTTGTTGGATGGTTTACTCTTATACCAGCATTACATGACTTGATCCAGTGCATTCCATGAGGGCTGAGGGTTTCCTTTTGGTATCTTTTGCAAAGGGAATGGGCTTTCTACTACAGACTTCTTCCCTTTCCAGTCCACAAAGCATGGCGAACCGATCCAATCGTACAAACAAGACGCCCCATGTTTTGAAGTTACAGGATGTCCAAAAGCAACTGCAAATCAGTCAAACATAGCCAAACCAATCATTCAACCGGTGGGTTTCCTATCTTTTGTAGCAGAAAATTGACGATTTCATCTGCATCTGAGGAACCCATCTGGATCTCTGAGTTTCTTCTCCACCCGACGGTGGGGCCGCAGCACCTGCATGGCTGGGAAATCCCCGGACTAAATTGAGGTTGATGGCTCGGAAAATCATCGAATTAAATGTGGGAAATCCCCTATAAGTATCCATAAATGGTATCTTAATGGAACAATTATTGAACTCAATGTGGTGTTTTCCGGCAAACCATGTTTGATTACCAGAGGGTATACGTTCTATAGTTTGAGTCTTGATGTAAGCCAGGAACATGGGGATAGTCTACTTAAATTCCTTGAGGTTGACCCTGGGAACAAAGGGTAGTTTCCAACCGTTGCTTCTCCAGCTGGTCATCCCTCCCCCAGGTCCCATTCCCTGTGACAACATCAGTTACCATCCCGATCCCCCATCATTCTTCTCCAAAGGAAAAAGATCATACTTTCTCCCACATTCCACCAAAAAACATCTCCAAAGAACCGTCCCAAGAGAAACTTCCAGGTTCCAAGCCCTGAAAATCCCGAAAAACATCCCTTGACCTTCACCCCTCCATCATCCCCTCTCAGACGCCTGAAGGATTGCCACCCAACTCCTCGTCCTCGTCGTCATCGTCATCCTCTGCGGCCACTTCAATCTGCTCCGTGAGGGATGCAGCTTTCAAGATCTCGCTGGTGATGTGGGTACTCATCCTGCCGAAACCGAGCTGGCTCACAAAACGCCCACTTCTGCTGACCCCAAAAAATAAACTGAGGGTTAATATGTATATGGAGATGACATGGATTCATGGATGCTCATTATTCCACGGACATGCTTTCTATGGTATTGAAAAAAATAGATCCAACACCCATACTGAACCAGTCTTTCCAGGCCAGGGGGTTGCTTGTTCTCTGCATCCGCAACTCGATGTCTAAGTCGGAGCAAGTGATGGAGTCAGATGCTGTGGCCAAAGGAGCTGATTATATGTGGCTATCAAAGCCAGCTGACTCTTGGTCTTGATGCTGATAATGTCTGATGGCTCAACACGCCCTCTCATGTTTAGCGGAAATATCATTAGCCATCAATCATTGCTATAATCAACAGCACACCCGTCAATAATACAACAGATAGTTGGGAATTGGGAATAACATGGAATACATACATATATATATATATATATACATATGATATGAGAAATATATCATATATATGTGTGTTCTGAATATAAACAACAAAAAATTAACGCATGCAACGTATCTCATGGTGTTCACGTTCGGGAATCTATCTACATATATAAATATATACAGATATAGAATAGGAAGTGAAAACATATTTGGGAACACGTTGGTCCCCAGCTCCCTTTGACCATTAAGACAAATATACTCGTTTAACCCAACCAAGGTTTAGTCTCCTGCGATTCTTCTTCTCCACAGCCTTTAAGCCTCGGCGGATGTGGACCGTGATTCCGAATTCCCAAGGCTTTTACCATGTGGAGGGTAAACTCCATTAATTATATAAGTGTTGGTTCTATCCCATATATTCCCCACATCAAAAAGCGGAGGATCCAAGTCGTGGCCGTCTGACTTCGTATGGAACCAACCATGGGGACTTGTGGATCCTCCATGACTGAAGAAACCCCCATTTAGACACGATCCACGGTCAACAGTTATCAACCACCATATTCACCATCATTACCCGCGATTGACCCCACTATTCAACACTGATATAAATTCTAAACCACTGTTTTCCATTTCTTCGCCCCAAAACATGGGTGTTAAATGGTCTTAACTTCCCCAAGCGTTGGACCGTCACGTGGCTGTCCAAGATCTGCGAAGAACTTCCAAATCGTCCGCCCATCCGCGAAGCGCACATCACCTGGGGTTCAGGCGACGAGGTGGGCCATGACACGTTGCGAATGGGTGGGTTTTCTAAAGAAAATTGCGGGGTGAACCATGATGAAACCATAATGAAACCATGGTTTCTACAAATCTGTTTTTGTTCCCCACCTGCTGCAGGTGAGGGTTACTAGATTTTATCACAGCTGCGGGGGGGGGGGGCGGGGTTTGCTTCCCGCTGCCTTCCGCCTTCAGCTTCCGCCTGCTCCAGCTCGCAGAGGGCACTGCCGGACAGCAACGGCGAGCTCCAGAGCTGAGTGGACAACGCCGGACCTCAACTGCGAGCTCCAGATATCAGTGGGCAACGCCGGACCTCAACAGCGAGGTCCAGATCCCAGTGGGCAACGCCGGACTTCAACCGCGAGTTCCAGATCCCAGTGGG
>BGPT01000245.1:298622-344420 GCA_003297045.1 Symbiodinium sp. clade C Y103 | reverse complement strand
GGGCACTGCCGGACTTCAACCGCGAGCTCCAGATCCCAGTGGGCACTGCCGGACTTCAACTGCGAGCTCCAGATCCCAGTGGGCACTGCCGGACGTCAACCTGTATACATGCCAGAAAGAATGCCAGACAGAATGCCAGATAGAATGCCAGATAGAATGCCAGAAAGAATGCCAGAAAGAATGCCAGAAAGAATGCCAGATAGAATGTCAGATAGAATGCCAGATAGAATGCCAGAAAGAATGCCAGATAGAACGCCAGAAAGAATGCCAGATAGAATGCCAGATAGAATGCCAGATAGAATGCCAGAAAGAATGTCAGAATACATGGGTCTTTCTTACGGTCTATCTTACGGAGAAAGAATGCCAGATAGAATGCTTGATAGAATGTCAGAATACATGCCAGAAAGAATGCCAGATAGAATGCCAGATGGAATGCCGGATAGAATGTCAGAATACATGATAGAAAGAATGCCAGATAGAATGCCAGAAAGAATGCCAGATAGAATGCTTGATAGAATGTCAGAATACATGCCAGAAAGAATGCCAGATAGAATGCCACATAGAATGCCAGAAAGCATGTCAGATAGAATGTCAGATAGAGTGCCAGATAGAATGCCAGATAGAATGCCAGATAGAATGCCAGATAGAGTGCCAGAAAGAATGCCAGATAGAATGCCGAAAGAATAGCAGATAGAATGCCNGCCAGATAGAATGCCAGATAGAATGCCAGATAGAGTGCCAGAAAGAATGCCAGATAGAATGCCGAAAGAATAGCAGATAGAATGCCAGATAGAATGTCATAATACATGCCAGAAAGAATGCCAGATGGAATGCCGGATAGAATGTCAGAATACATGATAGAAAGAATGCCAGATAGAATGCCAGAAAGAATGCCAGAAAGAATGTCAGAAAGAATGTCAGAAAGAGTGCCAGACTAGATGCCGGATAGAATGCCAGATAGAACGCCAGATAGAATGTCAGATAGAATGCCAGAAAGAATGCCAGATAGAATGCCAGAAAGCATGTCAGATAGAATGGCAGAGCATATGTCAGAGAACATGTCAGATAGAATGCCAAGAGGAAGAGGAGGAGAGGACAACTCTGATGAAATGTAGAGACCGAAGGTCTCTAGATTTCATCAGAGTTGTCCTCTCCTCNGAGGAAGAGGAGGAGAGGACAACTCTGATGAAATGTAGAGACCGAAGGTCTCTAGATTTCATCAGAGTTGTCCTCTCCTCCTCTTCCCTGCCAGAAAGTTTTGCCAGAAAGAATGTCAAAATCTGTATCACATTNTTGTCCTCTCCTCCTCTTCCCTGCCAGAAAGTTTTGCCAGAAAGAATGTCAAAATCTGTATCACATTCATGGTGGGGATCACTCGAAGAAAGTAATTTGAAGGATTTCCTGACAATTACCTTCCGGTAATTTAACACAGCTATTGAAAATGGCCATTGATAGGTGATATTTTCCCATAAAATATGGTGATTTTCCATAGCAAACTGTTAGCTTACCAGAGGGTATCCCAACTCATCCAAGCCTGGGACTGTGGTCATTTGAGATGGGAAAAATCAGGCTTCAAACCATGGGATTTGGGCTGACTCCTATGGCTGATCAGCACTTGGGGCTTGATGGTATCAAACCATCAGGATATTGATGGATAGTTCATGATAGTTCTATTAAATCAAACATCGACTGATATCGACTTTAGGTTCTATGAAACCAAACATGGCTAGTTTTAATCCTTTCAGATGTTCATTGGATTGCTTCTGCGGGTGACAATGCAGGAAATTCAGTTTTGCCCTTCAAATAGGCCAGGGGTTCCTGCATCTTTTTCCTCAAACCCTTAACCCAATTCCGGGGGATGTTGGATCCCGCTGGTGTGGCCTATTTTGGTCATCGTTGCACGGATGTAGCATGGGCAAACGAAAAGTTAAGACCTCTGAGCAAATGCCGAAAATGGCCTAAATCTTTCTATCTTTCTCTGTCTCTGCATTTTCTCATACATTGGAATTGGAGATAGAGAATTGAATTGACAGTTTACCATGGCTTGCACCCTCGTTGGAGGAACACGGCTCTGAGACCTACACGTCGCCAGCGACCTACACGTGTGAACTCAATGCACTTTCCAGTAATTCCAGGCCAATCAACATTGTAACGTGACTTGAGTCAGGCATGATAGCAAACAAAAACCGTAATGTGGTAAACAAACTCACAAACCATCCCGTCCAACCACGACTGGGGGTCATGCTACATCTACTGGGGATGCTAAAAATGGCATGGGGTTACCACATGAATCGAAACAACCAACCAGTTTCATTGCTATCCCCATGCTTCATGTGGTAACATCCCCATGGGTTCGTGAGCCCCCAAAATGTGGTTGCCGACAATTCAAAGTTCTGCCAATCCATTGCGGTTTGCAGAAACAATAACACCCTTTAGCACATCGCAAGAATTCGAATCAACATCCATGAGCTAAGTAACTATAGGACCCCAATCCGAATCCCACTTGACCCCAACCATCCCCCAACCAGCCCTTGTTCTTCCCCGGTGACCAGCAGCAACACGAGGGAGAAGAGCACGTCGGCCCACAGCACCGCCGACAAGGAGGGCTCAGCCAGGCTGCATGGGGCGTTGGCGTTCTGCTTCGTCTTCACCTCACACGCGGGGGGGTGGAGATATGGGAAATCATGGGGAGATAGCAAGGGAACATGTTTTTTGATGTGGAGATCGTGAAGATCATTGAAGGGAAAATCTACAGGAAACCATTGATTTTCCCATGAAATATGGGTTTTTTCCCGTAAAATTTTCCCTTCAACCAATCCATTGAATGTTGATATATTGGATTACCGTATATTGGTGTAAATCTATAGCAGTGTACAGTATGGGTTACATGCGGACATGCTGTGACGTACTTGCTTTTGTGGGGGGCTCACATAGGAAGCATCTGAAACGGAGATGAACAAACCAAGAATCAAGAGGGGTCATTGAGCCTTGCTTAAAATATTATTCAACCAAAATGGTTGGACAACCAATCATGACCCTTGGACAAAATATGTGGCTGTTGACTGCTGTTTCTGAGATTTGTGCCGGGACCAATCCAAGACATATCGTACTCTCCAGTAAATTCATCATAAGGAAAAACATCACCATTTGCAAGATCAGGTTCTTTTCCTTGGGTTTCACCAGTGGTTTTCCACATCTTTTAATACTATGTTTTCATATGTTTTCGGGAAGGTAGGTATCCTTATCCTCCGTTGTATCGCCACAAAATGGTCGGTTCTTCATCCTCACCTTGACAGCCGTCCAAGACAAGTTACGGGTGACGCAACTTTCACCACTATAAAAACCATATACTGCAGCACCATATAAAACCATTGTATACTACCATTGTTGTATCCTCTTTGCCATTCCCTAGGTCTATTCTCAAAGCCATTCACCATAAAATGGTCGCATCTTTTGAACTTCAGTTACCATTCTGTGGTGGAAATGGCGTCGGTTGCTTTGTTCCAACCATCTCCTCAAGGGGTCACCCAAGCGCCGTCAAGCTGCTAGTCCCAGCAGGGCAGTCCAAGGCATTTCCTCGCCGCAAAGGGAGGGACAGGAGCCCATGTCCAGACTGCCATCCTCGCAGAAGAGGGGAAGCCTTAGAGAGGACAGTCCTGGATCGTTTTCTTGGATCATCGAAAAAGGTCAGTCACCTTTTGGACGTTGCGTGATTTACCAGCAATTACCCTCTGGTAAACTAACATAACTATGGAAAATCACCATTTTTAATGGGAAAATCTACTATTTCTATGGCCATTTTCAATAGCTATGTTAGTTCACCAGAGGGTAACACATGTTTGACAAAGAGGTAAAACCAACAAAGAAATGGATTGGATCTGCACTAATTTCAACATGTCTCTCTCGCCACGAAAGATTGGCACCCCAACGGTTGGATCGGCCGGCCCAACCCATTGCTGTTGGAAGACGTGGTTTGATTTTTTTTTCTTGGGAAAATTGCCAGCTAAACCATGCTAAACCTAGACAAATCAGTCTTGGATGATTCCCCGGCAGTTTAGCCGCATGCTGTGGCTCCCTCCAAGCCCACTTCGCACAAGCAACTGAAAGACCACCTTGGCAAAAATAACCTGGGCCGGTGTTGGGTACGGGGGTGGCATGCTCAACAATCTGTTGGCCATCTACTAGATCTGATCATTGGTTTCAAGTTGTTTAGTTTGGTCTATTATATGGGATTAAGATGGATTAAGAGTTTCCACCATCCTTTTGACCAGAACTTTGTAGAAGCCTTTGGTCCTACCACTTTTTTTTTTTGAACATCTACAGTCCTGGTCACCCAGAAAAACACATCCAAAAAAAGGGGATGTGAAAAACTGAAACCTGATTTGGAAGACAGGGATTGGTCCGAACTAATCGAGTCAAAAGAGTAAGGGATCAAAAACGAATGCCTGACAAGAAAACAAACTGAAACCTCAATCTAAGATGGCAGGCGTGTCTACCAAGTTCTCAAGTCAAAAAACATTTTTTTAAAACAAAAACATATTCATATATATTTATATCGAAGAGAAAAGAACCCCTCAGCCCTGCAGACTTGAGCAGGTTGAGGGATTCTACAATGGTCTAACATGGTCTAACCATACAAAGAAAAAACCCGCAAAAGAAAGCCAAACCAAATCAACCATACCACCGCTAGTTATGCAGTTTTGCTGGTTGAAACCAAACGGACCCAGCGAATGCGGGTACAGCATCCGATCATTCTGTACCAAGTTAAATAAAAGGAAACCACTATGGCATGGTGGATGGAAACCCAGCTTCAGAACAGTTTGCGTAGAAACTGAATATTATCTTTACCACACGGTTGAATGATACCAATGACCACAGTTTATCGGGTTCCAGCAGGTTCCGGGGGTGTACTTCTTGACGTCAGAAAATTCCTAGCCATGACCTAAAAACAATGGTCTATTCCAGTGTCAAGTTTGATCTTCAGAGACTATCCTGGTACCATTGCGGATGGCTCTGTCCCCTGAACATAGGTTATTATACGCCCAGATGAATTTTGATGTGCTCCACCCCCAAAAAATACAGATGGCATGAAATGGCTATACCTCAATCAGCGGGGCTCCCGAGGCCTGCAGCCCCCGGTGAGCACCGAAAAAAAACTGTGGGTTTTATGGATGTTCGTTGCCCAAAAACATCCAAAAACTACATTTTTTAAATCCACTCAGTCTGTGTCTTGCGACGCCTGCGTTCGAAACCAGCTCGAAAAGCCACTTTGGCGAGCTGATAGTGATGAAATGCTTCCAGTTTTGACTTCACCTCATTTGGGTGGCATACCTGCTGAAAGCGACGCAAAGCGATGCAATGCAAGAACTAAATATGTACCGACCCCTGTGCACGCTGTGGCTCGGAAGTCACGCGAGTCGCCGCCGCTTTGTACTTTGACTCACGTCAGCAACTGACGCCTCTGGATTTGTACGGCAAACTTTGGCCAACAACTCTCCATCTGGCAAAACGAGCTGCAGATTTGGGAGGTTCACGTTCATTTCATGGGCAATCCTTTTGTGCGTCTCCCAGGCCGAATCAACGCCCTCTACGGTCAAACGAAAGCGTTCTTCGCCAGCCATAGTGGAGCATATCAGCGTGACTGCATCACCCTCGCCCACAAACTCTAGTTGCAGGGC
This sequence comes from Symbiodinium sp. clade C Y103, assembly GCA_003297045.1. Taxonomy (NCBI): domain Eukaryota; class Dinophyceae; order Suessiales; family Symbiodiniaceae; genus Cladocopium; species Cladocopium sp. clade C. Next base: position 338,742 of record BGPT01000245.1, on the reverse strand, counting down.
TTGGTATCGGCCACATGTCAAATCGCCAACGTAGCAAATTCCCGGCTGTGGCGGTGGAATGTTGCATTGTCCCTGATAAGCTTCTCCGATGGCGACAGCACAGCCATCACTCCGCAGCAGCACTGTATGAGACTCGCCTGCCGAAATCTGGGTGTAGACCGTTCCGTCATCCAAAGGCGGGATGTTGCATTGTCCACCTAGATTGTCTCCGATGGCGACAACACTGCCATCACTCCGCAGAAGCACTGTATGACGACCACCTGCACAAATCTGGGTGTAGACCGTTCCCTCATTCAAAGCTGGGATGCTGCATTGTCCTGATCTATTTCCTCCGATGGCAACAGCACCCCCATCACTCCGCAGAAGCACTGTATGATTGCCGCCTGCAGTAACCTGGGTGTAAGCCATGCCCGTATCCAAAGGTGGGATGTTGCATTGTCCATATTCATTGTGTCCGTTGGCAACAGCACTGCCATCACTCCGGAGAAGCACTGTATGATCAAAGTCTGCAGAAATCTGGGTGTACGCAATTCCCTTATCCAAAGGTGGGATGTTGCATTGTCCACGTTGATTGTCTCCGATGGCGACAACACTGCCATCACTCCGCAGAAGCACTGTATGACCAAAGCCTGCAGAAATCTGGGTGTAGGCGATCCCCTCCTCCAAAGGTGGAATATCGCATTGTCCATTGTCATTGTTTCCGATGGCAACAGCAGTGCCATCACTGCGGAGAAGCACTGTATGACAATATCCTGCAGAAATCCGGGTGTACGTCATTCCCTCATTCAAAGCTGGGATGTTGCATTGTCTAGATCCATTTCCTCCGATGGCAACAGCACGCCCATCACTCCGAAGAAGAACTGTATGAACCAAGCCTGCAGAAACCATTGCTACAATCGAGGCCAGTTTGATATTAGATTTGATGTGTTGGTATGCCATGTGCGGAAATTGGTATATATGTATAATATGCGATATATACTCATATGCACACCCACACCCACACACATGTATCATATATATATATATATATATACATACACACATAAAATGACACAGATATGTATGGGAAATGACTCAAAAATTCTCAAAATGGAATGGCATATATACTACAGTGAGCCCTGAGAAAAAAAAAGCGCATGAGCCAAGCCTGCATGGCAATGCGAATTTATAATTAATGCGAAGCTGCACCGGGAAACCGAGTGTGCATAACCATAAGCCTGCCAAAATACCAGAATTGGCTTAAGGGGAAATCAACAGGAAGACCTGATATTTGGGGATCAACACCTTGCTTTCCTATACTCCCTTAAAATCTTAAATCAATCCATTGACTGTTGCTCCTCTTCAACTACACTACTATCGGTGCCGTGAACGAACCCCAGTAGGGCCCTATCACTGCAGGAGGTTTCCAGCAGGTATGCCACAATAACATGCACAACATGATGATAAACCCCTAGATACGTCAACCTCAAGAAACGAGTCAGCACTTCGTATAGACTATGTCAGAAATATCTACCCTCGAAGGTGGCAAACGTGGGAGCCACCCCCTTGACATGGTCGAACTGCGTGCTGGACCGTCCTGGGTCAGAACCCCATCCGAAGCTACAATTTAACTGTGAATCCGCTCACCATCCAAGCAGTGCTAATCTTGGATACCCTAATCATTGTCTTGACCAGGGTGCTGGTTGTGCTGGTAAAGCTGCTTGTTGATGCTGAACTTATTCCTATTTCCCAGTCAGAAGTATCAGAATTAGTCACCTCACTAATTTGTGGGTAAAACGCATAGATTACACTGGGAAAATAAGGCACATCCATCCCTGCTGGGACATCCAACTATATCCAACTAATTATCCCATGGGCGGTTTAAGCGCGGATCTGTCATCTCCTGGAAAGGTGGGCATAGGAACAATTCCCAACAGGGTGGGCACCACCACTCCCCAGTTCGAAGTTGGTTTATAAAGCCATGGTATATCTATCAAAAACAATACCCTCTGGTAAACTAACAGTTTGCTGTGGAAAATCATGATTTTAAGTTCGCTAAATCATCGAACTAAATGGTCCATTTTCCATGGTTATTTCTAAGTTTACTAAAGGGTAGATCATAATTAATCCCTATGGATCACCATCATTCATCCCATTAAAATTCCATGAAAAGCAGCATTTTTCCATGGTATATATCGATATATCAGAAACAATATATGATAAGAACCACCCCCTTTTGCTATAACGGTCAGCCATTTTAAGTCCGGCTCCTTCAGCTGTCGCCGAGAAACGGAGATGTTGAGCCACTGCAGGGTGACCCACACCTGGCTGGCTAGGAAATCCACGAAACAATTGGTGTTTTATGGGAAAATCATTTATGTATAAATGGAAATCTCCTATTAATGGAGGTTTTAATGGGAAAATCTATATATAAATGGGAAATTGTTCAGCAAACCATGTTTGATTACCAGAGTGTAGCTGGGATGTACTTCGCGCGAGAATATTTTGGGATAAAACCCTTTCATAGATATTAGGAAAAGCCAATGGACAACCCATGAAAAGCCCACGGTTTCGGAAGGAAATTACACAATTTTGATGGTGGACTTTCCACATCCATGCGAATTTCTCTCCAGGGCATCTTATTTTAGATCATCTGAGGGTAGTTTTATCTATAGTTCGATCTATAGTAAACGAGGTTTACCGTGAAAACTGCTGGGAAACTGCATGATATGATGTGTTTATATGACTTCATATGACCCCACCTGGAGGATCGTCCCATGTTCTTTAACTGCTCAGTAACCGGAATCATTTACTGCCCATTTAAAAAACCTGACATGTTCATCCCGCAAAACCAGGATCCAGCTTTGGAGGCTTGGTTTTTAACCAGTTCCTCATCGGGTGATCCACTTGATGTGTTTTCTGGGTGGTCATGGGTTGTCGCCCCAGTTGTCTATGGCTTACCCTCTGGCAATTTCACAAGGCTAGGGGAAAATCACCATGTTTTATAGGCAAATCATCTACAAACGGGCCATTTTTGATAGCTATATGTAACAAATGACCCTCTGGTAATTTAACAGTTCGCTGTTGAAAATGGCCATTTATAGTGGATTTTCCCATGAAACCTGGTGATTTTCCATAGTTATGTAACACTTTACCAGAGGCCACCGGGTCTCAACCATCCACCCGTTCCCAAGGTGGCCGCCACGGCACCGTCCACGGGACGTGAGGAAAGGCCATCAGCGCACAGACCACGATGACGACGCTGAAGCCAGCGCAGATGGAGCGGAAGGCCATGAATTGCAGGGCGCCTGGGAACGACACACGGTTCCACAGAATTGGCCTATGGCCACACTATTTGCTTTGGGATTATGCCTCTATATATACATATATGCATATGTATGTGTATATATCTATAGATATATATATATATATTCATATATGTGTGTACATATTTGTGTATATATTTGTTTACTTTTACATGATGTGTATATATATATGTATAGGTATGTGAATAAGTATATGAACATGTATATGTATATGTATATGAATGCGTATATATGTATATTATGAATATGTAATATATGTATATGATTTTATCATATCCTAACTTAGGGGGGTTGTACCATGGGTGTTAGCCTAATATATTGAGAAGACCAACTGCACCAGCAAGAGTCATGGGAAATCATAGGTCTTGGAAGCAACAAACTAATGGTTACTCTCCGGTAATCAATTGTGGCAATGGAAAATCCTCTATCAATGGAGGTTTTAATGGGGATTCCGTATAAATGATAGATTTCCCTAGGGTAAGTGGTGGTTTGGGTTGGTGCTTTGGCATCCTGCAGGTGCCAGTGATAATTCCTTGATGGGCTGATGAGTGGTCTGGAAGACCATCAACTATGAGGATTGGTGGTTTCTAACAGGCTTTAAACGACCGCGTGTGTGGTTTCGAATCATCCCAAGTAATTTTGGTGTGCGTAAAATCGACCGCTTGCTATTCGTGGGGTGAAATTCCAAAAATTGGTTGCCTCCAAGTGATACGAAGGGACGAAGGGTGGGCTGACTCAAAAACCTATCCCATTGATCCCATGCCAACGTGTGTAGGTTGGAGCAATCCAAAGATAGATCAATTGCACAGCTGGAAACTGTGCAATCAAAACGAATCAAAATGGCATGTTTATGCATGTTTCACATCTTTGATAACACTGGAATATTTGGGGGGGGGCCTAGGCATGATAATCCCTTCAAGGTTATCATTGCATTTCTAAATTGCCAACAACCTTATTGCCTCAATGCTATCCTTCAGTGGTTCGGCCAGTGAGGTTTAAGTGCCGAGAGGGCTTGGTGTTGAATGTTCAGATGTTTCAATGCTGTTGGGACTATTGGGATACTTCCTGTTACAAACCAGGACCATCACAAAAAAAATGATGTCCTTCTGAGGTTGATAGACTTCAAACATATGCGCATATTGTGTGCACACAATCTATATAATATATATATATATATATATTTACAGTTTGTGTATATATATATATATATGTATATATATATATATATATGTATACTGTCAGATACTGTCAGTGGAATCTTCCATATCCATCAAAATTGCTAGAAAAACAATTGTTTTATATATATATATACACATCAACACTTGATAATTATTCAATCAATATGTCTAATTCACATATGAAAACTCCCATCTTGAGAGTCCATAATTGGTAGAGTTACACATGATTTCATCATGATTTCTACCCTCTGGTAATCAAACATGGCAATTGGAAATCCACGAACTAAATGGAGGTTTCTAGATGGGAACATCCACTATAAATGGGTGATTTTCCATTGCCACGTTTGATGGCCGGAGTGTATATGATATAACGTATACACATCAGTTTTCCATCTCCGCAACGAGTCACCCCGAAAGAAACCAAGGCGCTGCACACCACCAGAGCGGGCACCGATTGGCTCAGCAGCGCTTTGAGGAGCAAGAGCTTGGCCGAGTTGCCTTTGCGATGCTCATAGAGCGTCTCGTCCTTCTCCTGGGAGGTGGTGCTTGGAGGTGGCGATGTGTCCAATGGAAGGAAATCCCATTAATGGGATACAAACAGCAAACTATGAAAAGTCACCATTTTGAAGAGGTAAATCATCTTGAAGTGGCTATGTTCATCTATGTTTCATGGCTATATGAGTTTACCAGAGGGTACACGATGGGAATGGCTTTATGGTTTCAATAAGTTTCAAATAGGTCTCAGTAAGATCGATGTTCTAGGCTGGGTAGCACGCAAGGTTTGTGCCGTGCTGCGAATCCAATTTACACACCAAGTATGACCAACTGGGTCGTCCAGTCACATATTGAAAATTAAGGTGATGGCTCAGAACGTTTCACCCTTATACTTGGATGGTTTTTCGCACTGAGTACATTCTCAAGGGCAGTTCCCATTTGGCACAGTACCCAACATGGTGGCCGCTGTAAAGCCACCCACCAACCGAGTTGCTCGAATGAAGAGCATATCCTTGGAGGCCATCACCACACTGAACCAAGGGGATCCGCGAGTGAAGGCACCAATTACCATGCGGTAATCCAATGGGAAATCCCCTATCAATGGAGATTCCGATAGGAACATCATCGAACTATTGCTGGTGGATTTTCCAGCAAGCCAATGGGCTGATTACTCGAGGGTAAGTCTGAGTCCATGGTGAATCGACCAACAGCAGTGGGCATACACACAGCGATTCATGCTCATGCGAAAACGCGGCTACAGCCGCTACAGCCATGGGTTGTTGTTCATGGAACTGTAGCTAGATAAACCCCCAGATTTGGAATTTCAACATAAACTCTGGTTCCAAACCACATTTTCTCAGTTCTCTGAGAAACATTCGATATCTTTCGATGATATGGGGCCAGTCCGTTTGTAGTTGGACCATTGGTAGCCCAGTGATTAAACCTTTCATTCGCAGTGTGAATCTGCATCTCATAATTATACACCACTTGGCCCACATGTAAGCAGAAAAAACACGTTAGTAACATCCTATTCATTTCATACCCATGGCACCAAGGCTAGGTTTCAACCAACATCCCTAGATGTCCCTGGTGGCACAGCCCATGGCAGCCAGGTCACATCCAGAAACGGCCCGAAGAGATCGGCCCAGAAGCGCGAGATGCCGCCTGCCGCGGCACTCTTGGAGTCATCTTTGGTGTAGCTGCCAACCTACCACCGCTGGAGCTCGGGGGGGACTGGGGGGAGCTGCAGGTGGGTCTCAAAACCAGACCTAAGGTACACCAAATATATGCAGAATATCGCGGAATACCGCAGTTGTACCATGGGTTCCAAAAATTATGGACAACTTACTAGTTGGAATGCACCTATAGCTGAGCACTTTGCAAAGTTGCCGGAAAAGTAGATGATGTGGATCTATGATGATTTATGGTAAATGTATGTAAGTGACTCTAATGCTTTGATGGGTTTAGAAACAAACTTGCAACTGGGGTGGCACCCTCAACCTGGCTAGAAACAGGTGGGCCATCCCCCACTTTGCACAACAAATAAGATAACACCTCGATGCCCATGCCATGAATGGCATGTGTATACCTTTTGGCGTTTCTTGAGCAAAACATGTTGAACAAAAATATCCCAGCACAATCCACCAATATAATATACTATATACAGTAAGTATATGTAACATTATGTAACGTATATGGGACATGTGAATGGTTAATCATCCTCAGAGGCAACTCATATATATATATATATACATAATTCTGAAATTCTGTCAAGCAAATCTAACCATCATTTCATATGACTTAGTCACGTCATTCCAGTGTTAGAGTCAGCCTTAATGTTCAAATAAATAAATGAGTCACTGTACATATGTCATGGAAATATGTTTTGGGCATCTTAATTAATGTAGTTTGATGGGTATTTAACATAGCCATGGAAAATCCCCGAGCTAAATGGAGGTTTCTAGCTGGGAAAAGCATCCAAAATTAGCCAGCCATTCCATGGCTATGTTCAATAGTTTGATGATATTTGATGCCTCTCCCATCCCTTCCCCCCCTGCACCTCGGAGTGGAAACTGCTGCTGGCTCCCATGGGTTTCTCGCTGGCCTTCCGCTGCCGCAGCGCCGAAGACGACGACGAGGCCGTCGAAACCTCCACCGCGGCGCCGGGCTCCGGCGCGTCGCCGTCCAGCTCGGTCTCCTACGAAGGGAGGGGGAAAGTGGAGGGACTGACTTGGGACTTGGGAGCCGTGAAATGGCATATAATATATATAGATATATATTTATATATATTTTTATATATATATATGTATCTGTTGATCTGTCTAGTCTAGCTGTCTAATCTAATCAAATATATTCTAATCTAATCTCTCGATTTAGTATAGATGGAGGTGTCTAACGCTGACTTATTTTCAATTATTGTCCTGTAAGTTGAAAATCTGTCGCCGTCAATGGCGGTACAAGGCTGAGTTCCTCCAGTTTAGGTACCTGAATGGGCCGAATGGGTCATTGAAAATGGCAGCCCACCTCCACACTCTCAAAACAGAGCAGGATTCCTGACTATCTTCCAGAAAGATCCGCCCCCACAACCAATAACAGGGCCCAACCATGCAGGGGCTCGGTCACCTGCAACCATTGAATCATAGCAAGGGTCTGTTCAAAATCCATAGTGATCACAGTATTTGGGAGATCGAGTCTGGTGGAAGATGTTGGAAACTACAGAAACCCCACTATGATTCCGTGACCCAATTGTAAATCTAGTCCATGACACCCGTATTTTTGCCGGCGAAATCCAAATCTTTGGCGCTTCATCCCATTGTTTATGGTGAAAAGAAATCCTTCTCTTCCTGGTGACTCTTTGGTTCCCCCTTTTTTGCTGGTTGTTAGGTAGTTAGGTAACACCAAAAAAATAAATGGCAAACATAATTTCATGATTACCCTCTGGTTATGACCAACATAGCCATGGAAGCCATGGCCCATTTATAGAGGATTAAACTAGTGATTTACCTATTTTTCAGATGGTGGTTTTCCATGGCGAACTGTTAGTCATAACCAGAGGGGAATTACTAAAGTCACTGACCAATCCAAGGGTTTCTGCAGTCACCACTGGGATGCTAGGGGGTATGGTATATCACAACATTGGCCATATTGGCCCTATTGATGTGGGATGATCATCTCCTTTCATAGGAAAATGATCCTAAATGGAAAAACCGAACATAATAGGCATGAATAAACATCTTATGAAAATAGAATGATGGCCATCCTAACTGGACCATGGCACATAATATGTCCTCCCTATCCATTGTATACTCTTTGAATCTCTTTGACATATACCCACGATATTTCCCACACTTTGTCGTTGATTGAGTCCCTCCATTGTATTGCCATAAGCAAATGTGAACAACAAAGCCAACTATATCAAAAACATTCAAAGATCAATCCAAAAAGCTGGCATATAATTCATGTGGTGAGCCCACCCAGCTATTGTAAGTTGGTTTCTAATCCCATTCACTAGTTCGTTATATTCCCCAAATTCATAGAATCCACCAACTTATGTGCGTCAACTTAGTTATCGAACAGTGGCCTCACCTTCTACTATTAAAACCAATGATTGGTTTGCCAGAGGTTTTCAATCCATGGAACTACCCCCAAGTCATCCAGTCATCCTTGAGCGTCTCCACCTCCTCTTGCGACTCCTGGGGAGGTCGCCAAACGACGAAAAAAAACGGGGTCTGTTTTGGATCAATTATAGGAACTAAACCATCGATAATCATGATATATCGATATATCAATATGTCCATGGATGTTAAATATCTCAAGGGATGTTAATTCTATCTTTGCCTCTGTTTTAGGTCAAACATATCAATGGGTGTTCCTATGAAACGTAGGGTTTCCGTGTAATTATTCCTTTAAACCTATCCAATGATTGCACAAAGTAAATTGACCTCCATAGGATTTTTTGAAGATCGGATGAAACCATCTTGGGGCTCTTCTGTTACTTGAAAGATGTGTTAACTAACTGGCAATAACTTTTAGTAATCAAAGAGTTGCCAAATATTGGGCCAAGGGGCCAATACTTAATACATCCTTTTTATAGGTCACTTGCCTCGTCACGAGGTCGTTGACAGCCAGCTCCATACATCATTTCAATATTGAATCTGTCTTGGAGCAAACCGGTCTACCATCCTCAGGTTTGATGTGTTGTTGGAAGGATTTTCCTGCCACCCTTGAAGGTCACTGAAACACGATGTGCAACATTTTGCAACCACCAGCCAGTTCCAGATTCCCATGACAAAGGTTTAACCCAGAGGTACAACTTGTCCAAATTGCTGACTAAAGGTAAGGTGTCAATGGAATAATTGGTGAATTGATTCAAGTGACCTTCTGGTAGTCAAACTTGGCAATAGGAGGTCACTTGGGGTTCCCAGTGGCACTAGACAACACCCTTTGCAAAGGGAAAGTCCTTATTGATAGATGAGTTTCCCAGCTAGAAACCTTCATTGATCACCGGAAGGTAATGAACCCTTTCGGATGGCCAGAACTAGCCCTCTGGCACAATCGTTTTCCTGGGTTGGTTTCAGCTGTTTAAGGGATAACCTATACTGGAACCTGTGGAAAATATCGTGGTTTCATGTGGTTTACTACAATTTTCCCTTCAACCGCAGATGGACCCGTCATTGACATGGCTTGGTACCCAAATGACTGCGGCCCAGGGGTGAACTAAGATAGATGAGGAAAACCCATGGTTTCCCTAGGAAAATCATCTACAAGCGGTGGGTTTTCCACATCTACATCAGTTTACAGAAGTGTAAGTACAAAAGGATCCAAGGCGCGTCACACGAGATGGAGGGCTTTACCATTCAAACTCAGCTTATTATCTGGTTTGGTACATTTTTTTGTGAACAAATCCCCGCACTTCTGCTGGGTGTTCATCCCCAATGCAAACACATGATCACATTATAGGCAACAGGAAATACCCCCCATGATTGGCCCATGATTAACCAAGCATTCACCAACCATCAACCAATTTTCAGCACCACCGGTCCTGCATGAGCCTCTGCTTGGACACCGCTTCATCTGTGGAGGTGATCATCTTCAACTTACGCAGGTACCTGGTGTGGAGTGGATACCCTGGGGTAAACGTTTAGAAAATACCCATAGATGTGGGAAAAAAAAACGATGCTTTCCCTACCCCAAGAAATGGTTTCAATATGTTTCAATATGAATTACCGGTGGTTTCCCCCCAAAAAAATGGTTTCAACCTTTCCAAGATGGTGCCATGGCCAAAAATCTCTGTCGAATTCCCCTCTTCCAACAGCTCTACCGTGCTAGCGCTTGGGTCACCGTCGATGCAAGTACTCCACCACCGCCTTATCGATGATGCTCTGAGCCTGTAGCCTGGAGACGCGGCAAGGATTGGTATCATGCAACATATCATGCAATCTCTCTCTCTCTCTCCACAGATCATGCGAGAAAATAGGTCATTTAAGATCATTTAAGATAATTACAAACGATGGGCATGACGTACTGGTAACTGGAGTCATTGGATCGCATCCGCGTCTAGTTTAGAAAACGCATACGTTTGAATCGGAACTGGACATCGCCCATCTCAACCGGCAAAAAACAGCGAAGCGAACCGCCCGCCTTTTCTGCGTCTGGAGCTCCTGCACCAGCTGTTCGCCGCAGTTCCGGGTGAATTCCTTGAGAAGCCCCGTGACCTCTGTGTGGCCACGGTGGATGGGAATGTCTCCATGAGTGGTGACAAGATGGGTGGGTTAAACATGGTGAAAGAATGATGTTAATTTGTAAATTTTAAGTGGCAAATGATGGCAAATGTCTAATGTCCTCTAGATACTTAGTGTTTTTAGTATGTGGTCTATTTCATATACCTTGTTTTTTTTCGCAAAGCCATCTGTGGGCCAGAAATGCTGTGGCCCTGGCACAATGAGATGCTTTGGAAAGAGTTACAGTGACATCAGGCCTTCCTCGAAGTGAAATGCTGCGCGGGCCACTGCAACAAACTACCAGTTTTCCGTGACTTAGATCCAACTCAAGATACCCTCTGGTAAACTAACATGGCTATTGAAAATGGCCATTTATAGTTGATTTTCCCGTTCAAAATTGTGATTTTCCAAAGCAAACTGTTAGTTTACCAGAGGGTAGTATTTATAATTGGATCATTGAATGTCAGAAATTGGTAAATGAAGTGGGGTTACTTGGTTGCATCCCTTGCAATCTCTCGAGATCAATTCGTTGCGCGCTGCGTGAAAATCCAAGTGGCTAGAAGCTCATTGACACCACCTTTCAAACAAATGTGCTCCACCCGCGCTTTATGATGATTCTCCTCCTCCTGGGTCGCTGGGCAAAGCATGGCAAAGCATGATCAACTCAACGAACCCCTCCAACAACCACCCAGAAACATCATGAAACATCAAGGTCGATCTGCAACGGCTTGAACTTGAAGCTGCAGTTAGGATTGCGAATAGGATTGAATACGGTATAGCCATGGTGATCACCTCCATGCTTTTGCCGGATCACCCGGCTCCTCCTTCTCCGTAAATGCTGGCCGTTGCCCATCCCAAATGGAACGCAAGGTGTTCAGCTGCTGCGTGACGCGCGAGAGTTTGTTCAATAAAACCTGGCAGCCATAGTGGATCCATGACAGCAACACACCACAAAGAGGTAAACGTTGGATAAATTTAGCATAGCCAAATCCTAAAATCATGATGAGTTGCGCTTTTCGGATATAGTTTTTCTTCTTAATTGCCATATACTTGATTAGCAAAGGTGAACCAAGCAAACTAACAAGAATTGCTGGTGTCACCATTGTGTCTTACCTGAAACAACTTGCTACTAAATTATGGTTGAATTGGACAGAAATGGAACATGAACATGTCTACTGCTATGATTAGCTCAACATATTTCAACAAATCCCAACACCGAGCTATCATTGGCAACAAGCTTCGGCTGTGTCCCCTAATGTCAAATGTTTTCACGCGCGTGGGTCAAAGCACCACCGATGGCGCCATCTAGTGCTCCTGATATCCAACGTGGTTTTAAAGAGATTTAAAAAGTAGTTGTCGCATATGTCATATCTCTAATTACAGACTAATTGCAGTGTCTTCATTGGAATGAGCAGGGCGGCAACCACTTTCAAATACTGTAACATTCATTTCGAAAAGTAAGCACGTTGTCTCCAGCAAATGTGTCATCTTGCAGCAGTGGTACGCGCATGAATAGGCTAGCTGTAGTTTGGAAACTATGTCAAGGTTGCGGGTGCTGTGTACTTTGAGTCACCTCGGCAACCAAGGCTGCTGGATTGGCACGGCAGACTTTGGCCAACAACTGCCCATCTGGCAAAACGAGCTGGAGATTTGGGAGGTTTATCTTCAACTCACGGGCAATCCTTTTGTGCATCTCCCAGGCCGAATCAACGCCCTCTACGGTCAAACGAAAGCATTCTTCGCCAGCCATAGTCGAGCATATCAGCGTGACCACATCACCCTCGCCCACAAACTCTAGCTGTAAGGCTAGGTGTCTGCTACAGGTCAAATTTCCCACGTAGCAAATTCCGGGTTCTGGCAACGGAATGTTGCATTGTCCCTCTTCATTGTCTCCGATGGCAACAACACTGCCATCACTCCAGAGAAGCACTGTATGATCCCTGCCTGCAGAAATCTGGGTGTATGCCATTCCCTCATCTAAATGTGGGATGTCGCATTGTCCATCTCTATTGAACCCGATTGCAACAGCACTGCCATCACTCCGGAGAAGCACTGTATGATCCCTGCCTGCAGAAATCTGGGTGTATGCCATTCCCTCATCTAAAGGTGGGATGTTGCATTGTCCATAAAGATTGTTTCCGATGGCAACAGCGCAGCCATCGCTCCGGAGAAGCACTGTATGAAAATATCCTGCAGAAATCTGGGTGTATGCCATTCCCTCCTTCAAAGGTGGGATGTTGCATTGTCCACGCGTATTGTTTCCGATGGCAACAGCGCAGCCATCGCTCCGGAGAAGCACTGTGCGATGAATGGCTGCACAAATCTGGGTGTAGACCGTTCCCTCCTTCAAAGCTGGGATGTTGCATTGGCCACGCGTATTGTTTCCGATGGCAACAGCGCAGCCATCACTCCGGAGAAGCACTGTAAGATTTTCCCCTGCAGAAACCTGGGTGTAAGCCATTCCCTTATCCAAAGGTGGGATGTTGCACTCTCCATATCGATTGTCTCCTACGGCAACAATGCCGCCATCACTTCGGAGAAGAACTGTATGAGAATAGCCTGCCGAAATTTGGGCGTATGTCAATCCTTCGTCCAAAGCTGGGATGTTGCACTGTCCACATTCACTACCTCCGATGGCAACAGCATTACCATCACTCCGGAGGAGCACTGTATGACAGCCACCCGCAGAAGCCATTGCTCGAATCAAGGCCAATTTGGTCTATATTAAGATTTGATGTTTCGGTTTTCAACCTGCAGAAACGCATCATGAACATTTGGGTGCCGCTACTCGCCAAGTTTCGTCCAGGTCAGCGGCAAATTGGGAGTACTGGAGTGCCAACAACACCAGGATAAATATGGATTCAATCCTGTGAATACTATAGTTCCATTCCAATCCACAACCCCAACATAGCCCTTATTTCCCTCTTTATGATGATGATTTCAATTGGATTTCACACATCAAAATGGGAAGAGATTCTTTTTACAGCAACAATAAAAGAGTAACAATCCCCATCGTCCCCATCGTCCCCATCGTCCCCATCGTCCCCATCGTCCCCATCATCATCATCATCATCATCATCATCATCAGCAGCAGCAGCAGCAGCAACAGCAAGGAAGATATAGCCATCGACAAACGATGGAGTAACATGGTTAACCCTCAAACCTGCTGTTTTCATCAACAGCAATGGCACTCACAGCCTTCTTTCAATTTCTAGGCCATGTCTCCCAGCATCTCCCAGTTCCCTGCCTTTGGGCAATCCCCCCACCGGATTTTGCGCTAGCGCTATTGCAAACAGAATTAATGTTAAAGCTGGCAGCTAGTGTCCCAATGAGAAATGGGACCGATAAGCTTGTGGAATCCAATGGGTGCTATATGTTTTTCTGGATGCACGGCGAAGGGACATGCACCCCCGTCTGTAAATTCGTGCAATGGCTATCATGATACCTATCCAATGGCTATCCACCCGTGGCATAGATAGGCATTTACAACTTGAAATCGGTAAATTGTGAGACATCCCAAAAACAACATATACAGGCATATGCTGTCAAAAAATGTCAAAAATATATTGATCACATGTACCAAAAAGAATAGTTTTTTCATGACTATTTATATATCAAATATATTATTGTGTGTATTGCATTTTATTGCTTTATCTAAATGTCAAATCTCACATCACTTCAGTTCTCAGCATGTTCCACGGCTGCCCATGGCCACCTGCCGCTTGGTGTCCCACATCGACAGCTGCACCTGTCCTTAACTGACAGGTCTTGGGATGTGGATTAAAATTTCCACAGTCTATCTATCAATCTGCTTTTCAACTTCCCCCTGTAAACGTTTCTTTGTTGAAACAAAAATGAAAAAAGGGGGATGACAGTTATGGAAATTGTACGCGTAAATCAATACATAGATATAATATATTTATGTGTTACATCTGTATGGGTATCCACTGGATTCAAGTCTGCAACAAACCTTGGGAATACAATTAGATTGCGAAATATTTTTTGTGGACATATTCAAAGAAGGTTCTAGAGTCAATTTGAATTTACAGGATGTTCTGATACTCGACGTATCCCATTGAGGATTGGGTACATGAAATGTATTGTCAATTATCTGGAGCTGATGAGGGTACTATCCAGCAAAAAATTGAATGTCGCCACCACCAAACACAAAAGAGACCGGGAAGTTTCCACCCTGGGGCAATGAACTCATCTTTAATGGCTTAGAAAATAATTGGTCAAAAAGTGGGGAAACCCCTATTGCTGGACAAAGCTGCTTGTGTTAATTCACTTCCCCAATGGTGTCGGTTAAACATTGCCAAATCTCAATTTTCGTGAGTGCCTCCCGTGAATGGAGAATGTTGAGCCTATTTCATCAAATCTTCCGTGTGTTGCTGTTTTATCCGATGCGTTCTCCATCAGTTTTCCTGTCCTGTGTTTGGATCTGTTTGGCATGTTTTATTTCCTGTCCTTGGCTGTCCCCCTTTGTTCCTCAACCAGTAACCAGAGGGAAAAGAAACACCTATGAATCAGATTGGGCACAAACAACCATACTGTAAATTGAAATGAAACCATCCATCCTCATTCAGCATAATCGCAGATCCACAACAATAAACCAACTCAAATTGCGGTTTTTAGATGTGTTTAATGGTATGTGGCCCTAGTTGGGACGATGGATATTAACAGCCCCCAAATGGGTCTCAATAATCTATGTAGATCCCACATAAACTGACCCATCCACACTGAGACTTTTCACCTTTCCCATTGCAGTAGCCGGGTCTCGGCTGGTGGCCAGCTTTTCTGCGTACCACTGAGCTCGAAAGTCGAGCAACGCCTGGAAGTGGGGCCCAGAGGTGTGTTCTCCATGCTGAGGATCATGGGATCTTGATCAATAAAAATCCGCGTATTTTCATTGTCCTTTCCCATTTTTGAATGTAAGATTTATATACCGTATACATGTTATCAAGAAACAATGATCTCAAAGAACACAAACTTGGTTGTCACCATCTTTTACATCTGTCGTAGGCAACAGCAGTGGGATCTTCTAAGCCAGAACGGAGTGTGACCATCTGCCGCGGTAGAACGGGGATCCAACGTGGCAATGGGAAATCCCCGAACTCCACGGAGGTTTATGGCTGGGAAAATCTTCTATTAATAGGGGAATTTCCAGCCTTCCATGTTTCATTGCCCGAGGGTAAGTGTCTTTTGCAGTCTCATTCCTTGAGGTTTTGGAGTTTATCTACTTTAGCAGTTCCCAAGTGAAAGGATCCTCAAGCACCACCTGCTAAAATTATGGCAAGAAAAAAAGTATTGACTCGAAGAACCTGGCAGAAAAATACATACAGTAATTTTTGTATATTTTGCCAGGCTGCTCCTGAATAACTATACTTTTTCTTCTGTCAGGATACTCCTGAATATATCAGAACATATCAGAACCATGAATGAACATTATAAAACCCTTATAAAACCATTATAAAACCTCATGCTTTCCCCATCTTTCGCCAGCGTTTCGCTCACCGTTTCGTCCCTGCGACGGTGTACCGAACGTCACCACGCCTTGCGTCGCTCGAAGTGCTCCCGCAGATCCTCGTGCCAACGCTCCACCAGGATGCGCTGCATCAAACACGTGGCGAAGACCAAGCAGTGCACCACGTCCTGGGAATCCATGGGATGATTTAGATGTGATTCCAAATGATTTTAGATGATTTTGAAATGATTTTTGAAATACGCAAAATATTGCAAACGCACTATTAATGATATTGATGGCTAACATCAGTTTATATGGATTATTGTTGGATTTGGATGGATTTAACAATAATGGATTTAACATGATTTAACCATCAACAATGAATAACCATCTAACATGGAACTAACACTTTATAATGTATATTTTATGTTGTATGGATTTAACCCTGAATTACTGATAGTGATTTAATCATCAACAGCTGGAGAATCGCTGGGATGATTGTTGTCGCCTTAAGCATCCATCAACTCCAACAATCCAAAAAACATCAAAAAACAAGAAAACCTGGATGTGGAAAATTTCGAATCTCAATTCCGAACATGTCCAAACTTCAACTTTCAAAAGCATGATCCACTACACTTGGTGAGTGTTCTTCCACCCAGCACCACAGCCACAAAAGACATCCAACCACGACCCGTTGCCGCCGACCCGTTCCGGCGGCTCTTCCACTCCTGGAAGGCGCCTTCACTGAGGCCACCCGTTTTCAGCATGCCGAAGCCTGGGCATGCGAATCTCCCAGAGATTTCACCAGGAAAAAGATCGACAGTACCATACCACAGTACTGGAAGGTAAAAAAATAAGTTGTTAAGTTGACAGTATCTCAGGTTTTTTCAAAACAGTTCAACCAAATGAGATGTAAGGCTTTCTGAGGTAATCCCTTCAAGAAGAATGACCCAGGCACTCTGAAAAAGTGCGCCCATCATCCAGGTATCACTGGAATCACCTTAAGACGTGCGCTGTGATCGCGGGAAGGGAGTGCTACGGAAGCACTCAGAAGTGATTCACTGGTGGGGGCATACCTCTACCTTGGAATTCGGAAAATGGCTAGCGATTATACATGATAATTCATATTCACTCAGTGAGCAGGTGGTTTTCTGGGAGTCAAGAATACGGACCCTCAGCCATATTGGTGTGGAAAGTAGCCGAAAGCCAAAGAAAAGCCAATTCAAATGATAAGTTTAGCCTCCCAAAATGGAGTGAATGAAAAAACGGTTTGCCGGGTGAAGCAAAGGGCTCACAAAATCCCACCTGGGAATGGCAATGCTCGGCTTGATGTCTTCTTCTTTTCTGTTTTTGGCATTGAAAACCTTCGGCCTCAAGGCATTGAAACTCTTCGGCCTCAAGAGAAATGATGATCTCAACGCTGAAAAAAATCTTATAGAGTACAAAAAGTAGATAGAAGTCCCTCCAAAAAGTAGGCTTCTCCAATGCATCACGGTGGATCAGCCAGGGCACTGCCCACGGTCCTCGAATAGTGGAGACACTGCTCGCCGCTCAGAAAGCGTGTCAGATGCATCTCCCCAGGGGCTGGGCCTGCGCCAGTTCTTGGCGACTGGCCCGGGGATGGGTTGAGTCCTGGAATGGTACCTTCATGGACCCAGAACGTACCGGTACCCATTGCAACCTACAAAACACTAAGTGCCTATATGGCTTCAATCCATCCAAACATAACCTGGTTTCTAAGTAGGCTAGTGGATTTGATGAGATTCTGGACGTGTATGATTACTGTATACGATATTCCACGATATTATATAGGATATGATTCGGGGGCCCAGAAATTAGTTGACAGATGTATGGCGATACTACACCAACATCGCTTAAGTGAACACCAAAACTAGAAAGAGGGAGAGACTCATCACTCATCACCTTTCCAGTAAGGGGATAGATCCAATATCAAACTAGGGTTTCTACTTAGGTCTCTAGCGGGGCTCAATGGGTTTCAAAAAAAATGTGAAAATTGAGTTTTTAGATATAGCATGATATAGCAGTCAGTTGCATTGCAAGTTCCAAGTGCAATAATTATACGAATATGATCACGACGTGGAAGTTTGAACCTATCATTTGCAAAATTTCGGGGATGGTTCATACCGTCCATTCCTAGTAGCGTTTGCTCGATTGTGAGCATGCTTTATCCTGCCTGTTCATACTTTCAACATCGCCAAACGGTAAAGAATTCGAAGCCGTTTCAGCTTGGACACTTCGCAGTTAGTGCATCCGACCCCCCCCAGACCCATCCACGCCGTGCACCGCCTTTTCTTTTGCATCATTTTGGTCCAAAGTTTCGCAAGAACTTGCGAAACCTACTGCGTCCTGCCGCTTGCTAAGCCTACTAGCTTCTTATCGCTGAAAAATCGTGTGGTTGCAGCAGCCTTCTCAGAGCCGAGATGTCGATTTCCAACTGGGCCATCTTGGAGGATGATGGCAGCCGTCGTGTTGGATGGCGTGCATGTCGATCCATGTTCGCCATGCTCTGGTCGTTGCGAGTGATCGCAGCCTCAAGAGGGAAAAGAAGCGTCAGCTTTGAGCATCTGACTTCTTGGTGATGTAAGCAATTGCTTCTGTCCTTACAGTCTTACAGCCTTTGTGATTCTCCAACCTCTAAATTTCAAAGGCATTCACATCCTGCACATACCAAATTCAAAATCTGACTTCCAAATCAACGCCAAAAACACGCAAACAAAAACAAACAACACCCAACAAAAATCATCAAACATCACTACTTTTCATCATAGCTCAGTCAATTTTCAGTCACTTCTCATGGTTTTTCACATGTTTTCATCACCCATGCATTTCGCACCTGCCGTTTCCTCAGCCGCGCGCCATGCGTCCCAAGCCCCGCAGCGGCTCCGCCGCCATCGGCTCCAGCGCCGCCGGGCTCGGCGCGTGCGGCGCCGCGCGCCGCGCGGCGTCGGAGGAGCTCCGGAGATCCAGCGGAAGCGCTGCGGCCACGGCCGCGTGGAAGAGCTCGGAGGCCACTCGCCACTGAGCTGTGGGGC
Organism: Symbiodinium sp. clade C Y103; assembly: GCA_003297045.1. NCBI lineage: Eukaryota > Dinophyceae > Suessiales > Symbiodiniaceae > Cladocopium > Cladocopium sp. clade C. Next base: position 319,527 of record BGPT01000245.1, on the reverse strand, counting down.
AGTTCTGCATTGCAGCACCTCGGGGGATTTTTTGGGAAGTTGAGGACTTGATGGGAATACCATAGCAATGACATTGAATTGATGTACAATAGTGGTAAATCTAGTGGGAACAACCATATACAACCATCTCTCTTGGGGATTAAGTGGACAATCATCAAATATAATAAGGTGAGCAGGTCATTCTCTAAAAAGCTGGCCACCTGCTGCGTTTTCCTCTGCCGTCACCCGGTTCCCAGTGTTTTCGTTCAGCAACTTCTCCCTCCATGATTTTCCCATGGAAACTTCACATTTTAAATGCCCAAAAAATTGATGATTTTGGGGTCCCAATGGCTTATAGGACACCCCTATTCCCATGACATCCTCATTACATCTCATAATATCCCCAACTATAACCCCATAAAATCTCAGGAAGAATCACAATTTCCCTGCCCAAAAGAAGCAATATGTCTGAATAAAATCCCAAAACTCCCACTAAAATCCCAATGCCATAAACATCACCCTAAAACATCCTGCGAAATTCCAAAATCCTATTAAATTCCCGTAGAATCACCCCAACCTCCTTAAAAAATCTAGAGAAAAATCCATCCCATTCCCATTTTGGCCGGTGAACTCCACACCTTTCCCCAATGGTTACCACGGCACTGACTGCCGCAGCGTCCAGCTCCAGCGCCCCTTGCAGCGATGAACGCAGCAGCGCCACGGTGGAGCGCCAGGGGCCGCTGCTGAGACCCGTGGTGAGGGATCGGAGGTTGGTGAAGGACCTGATGGCGCTTTCGAATTGGTTGCCATTGGTCAATATGAACGATTATGATGGTCAGTACTGATGATTATATGACAATAATAATAAGTAATAATGATATAAATAGGCTAAATAATGTACACATCTATATAAACATCCATATGCTAAGTGGGTTGGAAGTTCCAAGAGAAAGTTGAAAGCATCATTTGCCCAACCGCCTCCCATCCACCCGCCCACCCTGTTCAGCACTCCAAGAGTAAAATGATGATCCTTCGATGACAATGTTACCTCGTGCTTGGATTCCAACTGATCGTCCCAAAGTTCTACCTGACGTGGCAAACACATCCACATAGCAAAGAATCGACCGGTTTTGCCTATGCATAGCATAAACATCCATAAACATCCATATTAATAATTAATGGTGATAGTGATCATAATGCCAATTATTGCCAATACTAGAATCATACCATCCATAAACATCCACAACCAGCCAGAAATCAGCATTATTAGCCCCATCTAATCACATTCCAATCCATAAACCATCCATAGTATCTGCCCCCACTCCGCCCAGGCACATCCCCAGCACTGCCCTCCACTGCTGCGCCCTTCCCGCCGCGCCCAGCGCGGACACGTCGACGGACTTTCCGTCGGCGCCGAGGCGCCCGCGGCCCAGGGACGACAGCAGCTGCAGGCTGAATGACCAACGGCCGCGCTGGGACAAACAGCCTGAGTTTGGATGTGGTGTCCCCAAATTTTGATGAGATTTTAATGGGAGTTCAATGTCAGTTTAATATTAGTTTAATGAGATTTATAGATTTATAGGTTGGTTTCAGTGCGTTTTTGGTGGGTTTTGAGGTATTTTTTTGAAGTTTGATGTATACATGGCCAATCTTGGATGCTTTGCCAACTTTTGATGAATCGATTGCACAAGACGGGTGAACCAATTGAATTTGAATTCCATCTTGGTGCATCATCCAACAAAAAATAAGTAGGATGTTGAACAGCGAAATTGCTGCTTCACAATGGAAATTCAATGTCAACTAATAAGCTTGGGGTTTTGAGCAAACAAAACCAAAAAAAAAAAAAAAAAATCAACCAAAACAAATGGAGAATGGGAGTTATCTTCCAACAAAACCTACTATCAAAACGAAGGATCAGAGGATGACACATGATGACACATGATGACACTGCTGGTTTATCATCCAAAATGAGGCTGCCCTCGCGATGTCATCGATGAACGTGGGCTGTAAACCAGCAAACATGACTGATAGCAGCACCCTGCCCAACGCACAACATAGAGCACGTATCTCAATTATGTGTTCCCCATAATTTCTGGAGTTCCAACTTTGCACACTCTCTTTTACGGGTTGCGGTACGTGGTTATATTGTCATTACATCACCATTTTTCTTGAAGGTATCTCATCATCTCCCGAATTTTTGCTGATTTCGCACCATGTTTATAACATTTTTCCATCACCACTTTCACTCCACATCCCACTATTTCCTCAGGCTTGAGCCCCAAGCAACTCATCAGCACGTTGCAACTCTCCATGCTCCGCTCGCGCCGTGAGCTCTGGTGGATGGCGCACTGCCACAACGCCGGGCGTAGGAAGGACGTCAGAAGTACCTGGCGGCGACACCTGGGAGATGGTGATTGATACCCCCGAAATAGCTTCTTTGTAGGGAAAATGATGGTAAATGACTGGATTTTGAGATAGCCTATTTTCAGACAAACCCCAACTGTTAATAATAGTTGATACCCTCCAGTAAATGAACATAGACCCTGGCATTCATCGGGGTGGGATGAATAAGTTTGCACTCAAAAATGTTGATTTTCAGGGTCTAGGTTAATTTACCAAAGGGAAATAGTCAATACACAATAGTTACAATAGTGATCAATATATAATGAATATTACCATCTGGTTATTTAACATAGCCATGGAAAATTGCGAATTTTTGGATGATTTTCCCATTAAAACCTCCAGTTAGTGCGGGGATTTTCCATGGCTATGTTAGTCATAACCAGAGGGTAGTGATTTATTCCCTTGGTGATTTCATCCATCAAAAAGGTGTGTGTGTGTAGATGGTGATTGATGGAACTATAAATGGCTTGATAATGGTCAATAATGGGATGCTTAATGGGTTATTATACCCTCTGGTGTCATCATTGCCATGGTTGGAAAAATTATGATGTTGATAAAGAGAGGATTTTCCCAGCTTTAAATCTTCATTTAGTTCGGGGATTTTGCAGCCAGCCACATTTGAGTGCCGCAGAGTATGTATGACCATTTGTTCATTTGAAATGCCACATTATCAGATGGAACATACTCTATCATTGATATATTGCCCAATAAAAAAACAATCCTTCCCATTCAAACTTGAGATATTCCAGCCATGTGAATAGACCTGACGGTAATTTGAGAAGCATCCATAAATCCGAGCATCGATTCTAGTTCCAGGTAAGGGATCTACATGGTCCGTTGCTCATTTTCACCAATCCCAAGCAGTGAGATGTCGCTGATGGATCAGTTGCAGGATATATTAACTCAGGGATAGCTTCCGGCAATCAAACGTGGAAACCCTTAGTATCTCCTCAGCTCCTGATAGGGAATGCTTGAAATTTAATAGGGAATATGGATACCTCATAGCTTCTTAGCTCCCTCCTGCCAACTAGATTGTCTATAATTTTATGTTTATAGCTGGGAAATTCATTGAACTAAATGGTGGATTTTTGTTAATGGCCATGTTGCCATGTTTGACCACCAAAGGCTAGGAATCATGTCACTAGAATCGTCTCAACTAAGGCCTTGAAGCCAACCACTGGAAAACCTTAGGGCATTCATCAACATGAAGGGCCAAGGGATTTCGCATAGCCGGATGTAGAGCACATCCATCTACTGCAACAAAATTAAAAAGAGCCTAGCCTCCGGTAAAGAAACGCGGCAATGGAAATCCACCATTTATAGATGATTTTCCGACTAAACCTCCGCTTAATTGCAATGAAATAGCCAATTCAATATCCTATGGGTTCCCAGTGGATGGGTTTGTTGTCATTAATCTTCTCATCAATTGTTGAGTATTCCCATAATTTTGATGGCTAACCAACGAATGAACATAAACACCAACCAACCATTGCGCTTACCCTCCGGTAATGTAAGAGTTTGCAATGGTACAAATTGCCAAATTTAGTTCTATGATTCACCTATTAACTTTAACACTGATAATTGATAATGGTGATTTTTAGAGTTTTCCAGTCATTACCAAAGGGAACTGATATTTCCATACATTTCCATTACTGATATTTCCATACATTTCCATTGGACAATTCTTGGTTATACTTTTTTCTTGATTATATAAACCAACCATTGGCTCTTGGCTTTACCTACGTAATATATTCGATGGTTATAAAAACCCAACTGTTGGTTACACACTTTTACCATCTTATACCCCTATGTTTGATACAGTTATACCCAGTAACAACTCTTGGTAAATTTACGTCGTCAGATTTTAGATGCTCCCCCATGGCCCAGCCACACCAAGCACCACCAGGATGGCACCTGGTCGCTGATCTGGTTGCCACGCAGCGAGCAACCTTGCGCCCTCTCCTGGCGCTGGAAAACTCAGATGGCAAGCTGACCATTCACTAGTGATACTCATTGGATTGGTTTAAGGGAAAATCTACAGGAAACCATGGATTTTCCCATGAAATATGGGGGTTTCCTGTAAATTTTCCCATTAACCAATCCATTGAGATACCCATTGACACATGAAGTAACGCAGTGACAAACATGGTGGCCTTCAAGTTCCAGCCTCATTTTCATCAAACTATGTCATTCTATAACAAACTAGAAGATAACAAGTCACCTCTAACTCTCCTAATATATCTTGCTGGTTTCTTTCTCACTTCCTAGATGCTTCGATATAGATACGATTGTTCCATGGCTTCCGAGGGATACATCAGGGGGTACATTCATCCATCAACACCTATCAATGCATGATGTTTTTTTAATAAACAAGCTGCGCCAAGATAAACTTGCTACCAACCATCTGGGGATATAGCAATCATGATATATCCAAGATTGACACCGATCATCATTCTTTACCACCTGGTATATATATTTGCCAATATCCAATATTCTGGTGAATATACGAAATAAGCCACAAAGGATCCCCAAAAACAAAATCAAGCAACATTCCCTTGAGCAATCAAACATGGCTTGCTGGAAAATCCACCATTTAATTCGATGATTTTCGCAGCTATAAACCTCCAGTTAATTCGGAGACTTCCCACCTAGCTGCATTTGATTACTGAAACCTGTCCAACCACTAAAAACTATTCACTATTATTAACCATTATTAACCATTGTCATCCATTACCATCCACTGTTATACACTATTATTCACTATTATTATTCACCAAGAGTCACTATGTTTAACCACTGTTAACCATTGAGGGTATCCCCCAACCATCTTTACCTTCCCATCCATCCCCACCTCGACCGCGAGTGCCAGCTGCCACTCCAGCACTGCCAGGGCACTGCTATGTGTGGCCTCTGACGCTCCACAGAGAAATGTTGATGTTCAAGTGACACTACCAAACATGTCACCAATAACCGGGGCTTATATGGGTTGAAGGCAATTATAGCCAAAGTGACCGGCTACAAAGATAGTTTTCCACAATTCTCCCAAGTTCTACTGGTTGGACTGGTTAGATGTTGAATGTAAGACATCGAAAGACTATGAAAACACTTGAATGAACACTTCACCTAGCTTCACCTACAAGGTGACCCTCACTTTTTCAATGATCAACTAGGCATAGGTACCCGCAAAGTAGATAGATAGGCTTGATTCTCTCCAGTTGTAAATTTCTCTGGAGATTTTTGCGGCAAAAACACAATCCTAATCGTGAAATTCAGGACAAACCCGCAAGAACATGGCTAGTCACAAAATGTGACAAACAACTCCAGATCAGGGGCCATGTGCAAAAATTGTCATTGTTTCTTCCAGCACTTCAAGTGGCGCAAATGTCTGAGATCGTTTTCTTATTTAAATCAAATATCTCAGATGAATATCTTATCTACGCTCTGGGTATTTAACATAGCCATGGAAAATTGCAAATCTTGGATGATTTTCCCATTCAAACCTCCATTTATGGGGGACTTTCCATGGCTATGTTAAATAACCAGAGGGTATATATTAAACCTAGCATCTCCAGACTTTCCACTGGCAGACTTGGAATCTCTCAATGGATCTTCTTCCAAGGCTCCAACACGGGATGTAGAAAGCTTCGCCGCGTAGCTCAATGCATAGAGACAGTGCCAAGAAATGTCACAATGCAATTGCTATTTATGGCATTGTGAACATATGTGAATATATAATATATACATTTGAAACATCACAATTTGCTGATAAAAGAACACCAGTTCAGAAAAATAACCATGATGGCCGTCATCAATGCTTCCAACAATCACCATAATTAATCACCATCAAACCACAATTAGCACCCTTTAAAGTCCCACAGATTCCCCATAAAATCCCATAAACCCGCATGAAATCCCCATGAAATCGATTTTTTTCACCCGTCACTAGTGAAATCCCATTCCATTTCTCCCACCTTCCAGCACCACCGAGCGTCCACATCACCCTGCAGCGCCCTGCTTCCCATGGACCTCAGCAGCTGCATCGCCAAACGCCAAAAGGCCGCGCTCGCCAGGGCAGCGTTGCAGGTCACGAGGTCCCAGGGAGCTCCACTGGAGTCCTGGGATTTGTTTTGAAGATTTGTGGAAAAATCTTCTAATGGGTGGTTGATGGATGTGTTTGTGGATCTCATGAATCGTTTCACGGATGTTTTTGAGATGTTTTGGATTGTGTTGGGATTTGGGGTTTGCTGATGCATGTGTTTGTGGATTGTTGATCTTCAGAAATGGGTGGAGTCCCGGAGCTGGAGACTGGAGACTGGAGGGAGATATTTTACAGATGTGTACGGTTTTTGACCTTAAAATGGGTGATACAATTGGGAATATTGGGAAAAAACAGGTGGATGGCACCTGCAGTTGGGAAATTGGTGATTTCAGCACCAAAGAAGGCGAATTACGAATGAACCATAGGATTTGAAACACTCAAAAGGAGAATCCACCGGACGTTCAAGGTACTATTCGTAGTGGGATTTACCCTTTGCTAATTAAACGTAGCTATTGAAAATCGCCATAGAAATAGTTGATTTTCCCATTAAAAATGGTGATTTTTCATAGTTATGTAACAGTTTACCAGAGGGTAGAGACCAAGTTCTATGACGATTTGGGGCTGACGAGGCTCCATGGTGCCCAAGACATCGAGGCTTTGCCGCCAGTCCGAAAGCGATGTCAGGAAGGAACCAAAGGTGTAGCCTGGGACGGCTATGGCACGGAAGGGGAAACATCATGGGGGTGAATGGTTTTTAATGTTGTTGTCATCAAAAATATGGGTATATAGAAGTATTATCACTGTATATATAATATTACCATGTATATCCATGAATAGCCGAGTATAACCATGTGCAACCATGTATAGCCATGTATAACTAACCATTGGTTAATGTGAATGTGATAAGATCTATATCATATCTGCCAACTGGGAACGTTCCATTCATCTAAGTGGATTATAGTTTTAGATATGATTATTTGTTGACTATTACCCAATATACCTTGGAGTGAAGCGATTGGAATATCAACCATTACTCATGTTGCTCTCAAGCAAAGTAACATATGGAAAACCCCTGTTATCCGAACAAATTGATCGTCCCATGTTAATTGGCTGGAGTGTGTGTGTGTGTGTGTGTGCGTTTTTCTGCATATTCCCTCCTGAAAATAGGTGATAGTATAGTATAAAGTGCCTTGATCCCAGAATGTCCCGGAACTGGTTTAAGAGATTTGTTGGGGAAAGCATAGTATATTGCAGTAACTCATGCAACATCCGCGGCTTTCTGTAAAAATCCCAATGGCTTGTAGATACTCTTCACAGTAGGATTATCAGTTCATAGCTGTGGACTCCAATCTGAACATCAGGAAAACCATATCGAATTAAAAAAAGGGTCAAGCTCTATGGCGGAAATGATGCTTCAACAAACATGGACATATCACGAGAAATATTTATAAATTGGTGGATGTCATCAACCAAAACAGGTCGGTTCACCAACATGGTTTCTGCGGCACGTCCTATATCATTTCTCCCTTTCAATTTTCAATCATCATCATCATCAAGTTTCTATTTCTGGGACGCCTGTTCGATTGTCAGGTTTGATTACCATCTGGCAAACCGTCACAGTCTCACAGTGTTCTAACTGGAGAATCATAAAATCATGTTATCCATGTTTTAATAGGTAAATCAACGAACCCAGTGGGGCCATGTTGAGGGTACCAAGTCGTTCGCCCAGTGGCAGTTACTCCGAATCTTCCCAACTCTCATCTCCTGGAGGCGAGAGAACGATCGCATCTTGGCGACCATAACTTGGATATTGCTCCGGATGGCCCTAAGAAAAAATTAAAACACCTATAGATGGATTCCCCAGTAGATGAACTACAATAGTATATCAGTATATCTAATTATATATCTATAGGGAATAGACAATAACTCCTATAGATTCCCGAGACATGGGTTTGGCCTTTATCAATCCACATTTACATTGTTTGTAAAATCATTGATAATCATGGGGTTTTCCTAGGAATGCTCCAATCGCCCGCACACATCGAAGCACATCCTGCAGAAATTTGGTGGCACCCTGCCAGCTGCCAGCCGTGCAGCTCAGTGCTGTGCCATAGCTCACCACGCTAGGAAGCACCTGGGGGCCGTGGACGATGATTCCCCAAAAGTCTGGCAATTCATGGGGATTGCATGTTACATTTATTGGATATAGGAGCCAATCTGAGTTTCCAAAACTCGTCGACTCTTGGGTTTAGGGAACTTGGTTAACTCTGACAAATAGCCAAAGTATTTGCTGGAAATTGCTGGAATATTGGTGGTCCAAATATGTTGGTTATAGTCATAGTTATACCACCTCCTAATCCCATCTCCCAGTTCATATTAAATCTTATCAAACAGCCCCAATTTCTCGTCCCAGTCATATGTGATCTTTCAAAAAACACGGTGACTCTGGAGGGGGTATCTTCGATTCCAACCCTACCAAATCTCCATGATCTCTAGTTTTCTCCCCCATCTCCCCCAACCCCCATAGTGAACCAAAATAAATCATAGTCAACCAAGATAAACCAGATAAACCATAGTAAAACCGAGATCACCCACATAGTAAACCATGGCTAGCAACCATAGTTCTACCATCATAATCCAAAGGTTCACCCCCAGGGATCCGCTTGGCGCGGCTCCGCCAAGCCACAGCCGTTGTTCCAAACGCCGCGAAGAGCTCCAGGGCCATCTGCCAGTCCAGCTCCGTCAAGGCCTTCATCGCAGCGTTGCGGCTGATGGCATCACGCTGCACGCCTGGGGGTCGAAGCACGGGGGTTCATAGGGTTTCATCGGGTTTTATAGGGTTTTATAGGATTAACAATGGGTATAAACCAAAGGGATGAGTAGTGTTCTTAATGGGTATATATCCACTACCAAACAGAGGGGATGAGAAACATGTTGGTGATGTGTTCTTTTAAAATGTTTGGTTGTTCAGTAGTTTTTTTAAATATCATCACTCAGATGCACTAAGATTATGTTGCCAACATGATTTGAGGTCATATTTATAGGATGGTTTGACATACCATCCGCGCACAGCTCAGCTAAGCTATAGATTTATGATTGGAACCATGCTTCTCTCACGTTGCAATGTAGTTTTACACCTTATATATCTATTTATTTATTTGTTTATCTATTTAATCTTATTTATGTATTTGTTTATTTATTCGTTTATTTAATTTACAGTATTTATTTATTTATTAGTCTTACCTCTCTCTCTCTCTCTGTGTCTCCTTTGGCACGAGGCACAAGGCATTTTTGGACTGACATCAATATAAACAAACACACACACGCACACATCATATGATTGCACAGTCTATATACACAAATAGACAGATTAAGTAGATACATAGATGTTACTTTTATCTTTCAAAAATCATATCATCTAACATATCTAACATCAAAAACTTCTGCCCACTGACCATTGCCCCCAGTGTTCCAGGGCCTTGCTTGGGCATTTCGCCAAAGCTCCACAGCGCGAGGCGCCAGTCGCCATCGGCCAGGCGGCGAAGAGACGTGTTGTGGCTGACGACGTCGGACATGCCTCGGGACGAGAAGGACTGGAAGTGGACCTGTGGAAGTGGAGGATATCTTTATATGTATGATTATGTATGTACATATATATATATATATATACACACACAAGATATAAGATATTATTAGATATTATACATATATAGTACGTGCAACACCTGGGCAAAGCAGTGAAATCATGGGTACATCCCTTGAAAATCCTCCAGCCTTTGACCGAGTCACTTCGCTCCAAGGCTTCAGAACAGAAGGACAGTGCTACAGACCAGCGCTCCAGGCAGCTGAGCGTGCTGTTGTAGCCTGAGATGGTGTGGATATTGAAAGAAATGCTGGGGATCGAATACGAAACAGGGGTAGCAATGGTTTCATAGGGTTTCATAGGGTTTGAGAGGGTTTAATATGGCTTAATACTCTGTACATTTTTATGACTAGCCAAAATTGGTGAGATTGGTGAATAGTGAGCAATATTGGCCAATATCGGTGAATACTATAGTAGGTAGTATGTGGATGCTAATGTCATGGGCCTTCAGCCCTAACAATAAGGGAAATTGAGCAGCAAAGTTAGGTGGGTGCAACCCATTGGTGAAAAGATGTGAAGAGTGGTTCATGCTTGGAGCCAGGAACCTCAAGACACAATGGGTCACAATGGGACATTTTTTTCCCGGAATTGGTTCTCGGATGCTCTCGGGAAAACCATACATTTGGCGGTAGAAAACAACGGTTTCCTGTAGGTTTTCCCTTTCACGAGGGAACTCTGAGGTGCAATCCCTTGACCAAGCGGCAAGTAACATCTGCTTGCAAGCCAACTTCCATCAAAGCTTGAAAGCTCCTTCTTTTGGGAGGAGTGGCTTCGTTTGAACAAACTGAGGTAAGAGGCTTTCAAAACGGATTGAGGGACTGGGGACCCCGCTTCACCAAAAAATTCCCACGGCTTCTCCTCAACGCTCGTTGCCATCCACCCCCTTTGCAACTGCTGGTGCCAACCACGTCCGTTTCAATGTGGGCACCTTGCGGCTGGGGGAGCTTCTTAACCCATCAAAAAACACACATAACGTCTGGAGAGGATCCACGGCATGATCTGATGGGATCCAAGTTTTACATAGTTTTGCGTCTAAAGTATGCTAATGTGATTATGATGAAAGCGCTTCTTTTCTGGAAAGTGTCGCATCTAACCGTTGGCCGCGGATTTTCGGACGTGGCTCACCATCCTACTTGTTGAGATGCAACGTCCAACCAGCAGCCAAATATGGCTATGGGATGCTTAAAACCCCCGGAGGTTCCCGGTTTTTGTGGTTTTCACTGAGAAAAATAGCTGGGAAAGAGACGTTAATCCCCCGAGCCTAGTTGAGGCTTCAACGTGGACATAGCCCCCCAGCCACTTGCAATGAAGACCATGGTTTTTGCTGTGGAACCAATTTTCTCTTAGTCTCCGTTGGCAACTAGTTTGTGGTACGGGGCCATGTCACAAGATTGGAAAAACATTGACCATGTTTAATAATTTAAACGACAAACGTGGGGATCTTCCTTATCTCATTGGATTGATTTAATTAAGGGAAATGTACGGTTGAAACGTGTTGAAACCGTTGCTTTCACAGTACATGTAGGAGTTCATGCACTAATTTGTCCCATCATATAATTCTTGGGGCTTATCTAAGGGCGGCTTCATCATCCACTACTGGAGGGTCACTGACCGGTTGGGTCATCCCCAAGCGTGGCCTGGCATCGAATGTAAGATTTGCAGTGCTCGTTGCCAATGGTTGAGGCGTTCACACGCCGTGATGGTGGCGTTGTAGCTGATCACATCATGCTGGATCCTTGTCAGATGGTCCAAATCGGTGGCTCCAGGTGTTGTTGAACTTGACTCATTTCCAGACACCCAATGATCGGAGGATGGAGTAGGGGTGTCTGACAATAAGGCATCCCCCAAATCCAATGGCGCATCATACCTTTTATAAGAGGCTATCTATCAGATCCACGTCATGCTTGCCATGTTTCACTACCAGAGGCTATATTCCAATTTTACATCTTCTCATGTTTCTCCCAGTTGAATCACACTTAAATCCCTATAAAATATGTGAAATTCCCCATAAATCTCCATAAAATCCCTCTAAATCACCAGTTCATGCCCATTGAACCCCCATAAATCCCAATAAATCCCCTATCTGTCAGGGCTGGCACATCGCACCTCATCGTTGGCATCGCCGCCGCTAGCAGCACCGCTTCCCTCCAGTGCTGTTTCCGGCCGCCAGCGGTGATGGCTCGGGTGCAGGAAGCTGCCGAATGGCGCCAGGGTGGAGAAATCCCAACGGTTTCGATGGGAAAAACATGGAAAATCATGGGCAAAAATGAGAAAATATAGGGGATAAACTGTAAAACCAGGACAATCATTGTAAAAAATATGGAACAAATAAACAACGGATACAATATGATACAATCATCTATGGGTATTTGGGGAGAGTTTCACTTTGTTTACCAACAAAAATGCTGGATTCATGGGATATAGTTCGAATATAAATTCATGAGATACAGTAACTGTAATGGGTACGCAGTGGTATCATCAAACATGGCTGAGAAATACCCGAACAAAGTTTGGCAAATGGGCATATTCGTGCGGGAAAAACATCCAACTAATACTAAATTGGTTATTTTTCAATACGATGTTTCCTAGCGGTTTCGCGTGCCAATGAATTCTACAGAATTCTATGAGTGAGGTTGGTAGAGAATCCATGACAATCAAAGGAAGTGGTGGAACATAAAGACAACATTCGCACATGTTTGAGAATCATACACTCAAAAGGAAGAAACTTGCAACTCTCCAGCAAGAGTGATGACACAACATGATGAAACCAACTGAAATAGAGATCCCATATCTAGGCAAGCATATCTGATTTTTGTTGTATGGTCAAAGGGTCTCACAGCAAGAGCAGGTGAAGAATCCACACTGAACCATGGGCGCCTGTCGATATCTGTGCATCGATGGCATGCGCACTGCTCCTGGCCTCGGCACGTGTGGCCAGTGGCAGAGAAAGTTGGAACCATCGGTCCGGCCATGTTCAGTATTCCACCAGGCTTAGTAAGGCTTAGTATCATCAAAACATATATTCAAACACATGCCACTACAACATAACATTAGTGACATTGGGAAACTCAATTCCCAGCTCGCTATCTTGCTTCATTCATCAAAGCCCAGCCACCATGGCTCATCATAGCCACGTCGCCAGCCATCGCGAGGTGACGGATGGGATCAAGGGATTGCTGTTGGGTTTTTTGTTGCGCGAAGAGGGGTGGTTTAACTTGGCAAAATCTGGATTTTGTTGGGAAAAAGATGGGAGAGCCTGAAGATGATACATTGGATATATCACTGGATATGAATGGAGATATACTCGCCAATTATCTCCAGTTGGAATCATCACAATAGGTAGGAAACATCTTTGAAACCATCAGCTATATGCTGTGTATGGTACTTTTCGCCCAAAAGAACTTGGATCTTGGAGACCCGGCACTGGCGGAACGCTTGGAGCGACGTCAGAAAGTGTGCTGAAGAAACCGAGCCGAAACGACTGAGCAATTCTTGATAGCACCACTTTTATCACTATGACTTTCCAGAATTGCTGAAGTGTTGATGTTTTCTGATGGAACCGCCAGTGCTTTGTCTCTAGCTGCTGAACTTGATTTTGACCAATGCGTTTTGACTGACTTCACCAAAAAAATAGAGGTTCGTGCTTGTACAAAATGCCCACAATGGGTGATGTCAACCCAAATGATCAAATCCATTGGCCGTTGAATTGGAGGTTACTCTTGAAAGGCAAATCATCACTATCTGAGGGAACCTTCCTATTTCCTACTCAAGCGTAACCAGGGTGTACTAATCCAGGGTTGACAGGGTACAAGAGTGAAGGAGAACTACAAATGCTACTACAAATCATACAGTTGCAAAGTCCGTGCATGTCTAAACGCTGGGTTCGTGTTCAACCCTGGTAATCAAACATGGCTTGCTGGAAAATTGTTCCCAGCTATAAACCGCCATTTGTAGGGACTTGTCCATTGCCAAGTTGGATTCCCATCTGTGAAATTCTCGTGGTGGCAACTAGATCCATGGAACTGGGAGAATCTCAGAAGTCTCTGGAGAATACCCTCCGGTGTCATCAAACGTGGCAATGGAAAATCCACCATTTATAAATAATTATAGATAAATGTCCCATCAAAACCTCCATTCATAGAGGATTTTCCATTGCCACGGTTGATTACCGGAGGGTACCTGAAATGAATAGGAACTAAAGATTTCAATCCTAGCTTTGTGGCTTGGAATCCCAAAGAACTAGGTCCGAGAAGGTCCTTGGATCCCATCTCTGCAAAGGGCACCTGTGAGTTCCAAGGAGTACGGACATGGAAAGGAGGGACACTGGCAGACCTCAGCAAAACATAGCCTTTGAGGGAGCTGCTTCTTGAAGGATATAACTATAATACAGTACAATAATAGTATAATCATATCTAAATAATTATAGAATAGTCAATTTAAGTAAGGAAAGTGGAAATGTTTATCCCATCTTGGTCCTGCGATCGGACACTCTTGAGTATTTGTCCAGGGTTCAGCAATTCCCCGCCACGTGAACAGCTCTATGCAGCAAACCAAACAAAAAAAAAAAGGCAATACTACCCTCCTGTAAACTAACATAGATCAATTTGCGAGAGAAACCGTGGGTTTTCGACATCTATGGTAGTTTACCCCAGGGTAATTCACAACTTTAGGGGATTGATGCTTCTCAGTATATAGCCAGCAATGGTGCCATACTTGTGAGGCCATGAATTTGCCGGCTTGTCTGGAGATTTGGAACCCCACACTCCCAGGGATCATCATAGAATATGTATAATTATGTCTAGTGTAATCATCCATGTTCAAAATGTGTATATATATATATATGCATAGTATTCTTATTATTATTGTTGTTATCATTATTATCATCATTATTGTTATTAGGTTATTATTGTTATCATGCAATCTGATAACTTCCCCTTTACTAGTTCTCTGATTACTATACTTAAAAAAAAACATTTCTGCATCGTCTTTCGGAGAAACAAAGGCGTCTGCCCATCCAATGCTCACCAATTCCAAGAGACACAACAGGCAACGATGACGATGAAATTGAAAATGCCCACCTCAAATAGGAAAACCATAGGAAAACGATGATTTAATGGGATTTTATAGGGATTTTAATGGGATTATAATGGGATTATAATGGGAATACCCTCGGGTTGTGACTAACATAGCCATGGAATATCATGGAAGCCATGGCCCATTTATGGATGATTTGTGATGATATACCTATTATGAATAGTGATTTTCCATGGCTACGTTAAATAACCACAGGGCCTATAGGGTATATTGCGGTGTTGAACTCAGGAGTTTGAGGGTTGAAACATGTTGAAAGCCGAACCGCACGAATGTTTTTCAGCGTGTTCCAGTTTTGGTGGCAAATAAAGGTTCATCACATTCTCACAACATCCATGTTTGCAAGATAGTCTTCCGCACTCCTATTCTTGCTGTCACGTTTCGAACCGGAAACCAATCCAGTGACGGATTTGTTGATGGTTTGATGGTTCAAGTTCCATGTTCACCCGCTTGGGACGTGAAGAGTGGCAATCCCAAAAATCTGAACCATAGCAATATGATCAACATTTCACTCTTATACAATGTCGACAGCTCAAATGATGCTCTTCCATTGAAAATTTGGACGTTGGAAAACTCATTGCAGAAATCTTCCAGGATGTCGTCAATCAACATGAAACACACATGTTTCACAAACGTGGGCCCAGGGCGGGCCCAGCACCTTGGGTCAGCATGGCAAAAAGGCCATAAGGTCAGGGTCGATGGGAACACTATATACATCTATAATATACACTATGTGATATAGATCTATAATGTAGATTATTATAGATGTTGATATAGATCTTGAATGATCTTGATAGATTGTTGCATCATGTTTGAGCCCAGAAACCGCCCGGGCGGGCCACAAGATGGCTCGGGCAGGGTTGCTGTAGAGGGTGGCGTTGGTGGCGGAACTGCTGGTCATCAAAGCCATCCATAGATACCTGAGCTGCGCCTGAAATTCATGTGTCATCCATGTAAGGGTTTCCTAGAATGGGGGTACCCAAAAATGGATGGTTTATAATGGAAAATCTTATTCAAATGGATGATTTGGGGGTGCCCCTATTTTAGGAAACCACCATGTGTCATTTAGCCTCTGGTAAGCCAACATAGCTATGGAAAATACCACCATTTGAGTAAAAAAATAAATAAATGGGCCATAATTAATAGCTTTGTTAAATTACCAGAGGTATGGTATATGGGGAGATAATCAACAACGGTGGTTTGTAAATAGTGATTTATAGCGGGACAATGGAGATACAATTGGGATATAATTGGGGTATAATGGGGATATTTGATGGGATATCATGGGAGTTACCCTCCTGTAAACTAACAGTTGGCGAACTGGAAAATCACCATGTTTAAATCCGGTAAATCAACTGTTAGTTTATATGGTGATTTTCTATATGAACATGTTTTATCTGGAAAATCAACTGTAAATCAACTATAGTCTATAGATGGTCCATGGCTACCACAGCTATGTTGGTTTACCGGATGGTAATTCAACAGGGTTCCATGCAGTTTCATGGCTGGGGTCGATGTACAAAATATCTCTACAATGGGAACATCAAGGGAATTGTCTGCGGGATCAGCTGGGAAAATTGTGGTCAATTAATGACTCACCCGAAACTTGCGGCCAGCTAGGGGGATGATTCCCCGACTTCCCCTATACATTCATCATCATTCCAGTGAGGTCGCAGTGAGGTCGTTTGAATAACCATCACCTAATTACCGGGCACCTTGATACACCGCCGTGAAACCCGGAGCCCAGCCACCCGAGCGCCACGATGTTGAACGTCCGCTGCCAAAGAAAGGCCACAATGACCGAGATCCAGCAGAGAATGGTGGAAACGCAAATCATGAAGAGCTTCCTGAGGCCCAGAATCATAGCTTGAATCACTCTTGAGATCAGAGATGGTTGAAAAATTGTGGTCTTTCTACTACTAACTTGGTTTTGATATGGTTTAATGTGGTTTGAAATTGATTTATCAGGCCCACCATGTTGAGGCTGATCTGTGTGTTGAAGGGCGAAATTCCCCATCCATCCCTGATCAAATGCCCGGCACTTCCCCCGTCGTTGATCCAACGGATCACCATGTCTCAAATCCGACTGCTTCTCCTCTTCTGACTCACTCCTGTAGCAGAGCTATAGTGGCCATGGGTTAATAATGGTTTATCATGGGTTGAGAAGGGTTAACAATGGATATTCAATTGGGTCTTTTATGGGCTAACCTTTTTGCCATTTGTTACAGGAAAATGATGGATTCATGGAGTTCGATGATTTACCTATCAAAATTAGATTTCCACAGCTATGTTGTATGAGGGTATGGGTATTGGGGAAGGTTGACAAGCCCGTATTGTTGGAATAACTCCGAAACTGCGATTCTTCGATTCTTCGGTTTGTGACCTTTGGGGATGGCAGTTGGATCACTCCAACTTCCACCCTTCCACTGTGAAAATCATGAAAAACCTCTACACCGCTACATCACCTCTCCACTTTCACCCATGAACAGGCCAGTCCTGCTTCCAAAATCATTCAAAGTCTACATCAGACAACAAGCTCCATCAACCCAGTCCTGCTTCCCAGTGGCTCCAAGATGTACTTGAAAATCAAGTCACAGAGCCTCTGCAACCAATGCGAGCGCTGTCCCGTTTTCTCCGCCTCCTCGCTGTCGCGGGGCCGATCCCAAGAGGTGTGCAAGACCCAGCAGAGGGCGAAGAACAGGATGAATTTGGGCACCTTGGAAGATTGGCACAGTGGCTCCCGGATGGTTTTTTTTTTTTTACTTTTTTCCATGGGATATATAGTGGGGATATACAACTGGGATATCTTTTCCAACTAACCATATAGTTAAAATTTGTAATATGGGGATATAACCAACTATAAATTGAGGACATAATATGAAGAGTGGTAATACAACGACAGTTGGAACGGGTTCTTGGCAACAAAATCCCCTTGTGGCTAACAATATTCTTTGTACTGCACGTCCTGAGCCCCTAAGCTGGAAATAAGCCATTCTTGGGAAATTCACCTCACTCACTCGTTCTTAGTGTGAACTTATGAGGTCCGTAAAATCTGCCATAGTTGGATGAATTCCCGGCGGATATCCATAGTGATGATCGTTTACCAGAGGGGATCTCCATCATTTGTTGGGGATGTTAATGGTTCATTGGATTTGAATTGGTGGTATTATGGGATAATTAATATACCATCAAATTTCATGTTTGAAATGGTTTAGGTATAACCTCTGTTAACTACAGTCTGTACAGTGATAGGTATACATATAGCATCAAGTAGCTACATCACATAGACCATAGATATTCAAGCCATAAATCATAAATACACAGGAGTATCCCAATTATACCAACAACAAACCATTGAATATATAAAGATACACCATTAATCACATTAATACAACATCAATATATCCATTAACAGTTACATATCCATTGACATACCATGACATATAACATTAATATGACATCCAGTATTTCCAACCCTATGTATACCATGAATGTCCCATCTCCCCTTCATCCCAAAGGCCAGGAGACACGGAGACCACACTCCAAACACATCCAGTAGACCACATCGCGGCCGCAGCGCTGCCGTTGGGTCAACCAATCCGCCTGCGAAGCGTCGGTCTGTCTGGGTGTTTTTTTGTTGGGAAACATGGGATGTTCCTTGGGTTTTCATGGTTTCAATCGGATTTAGAATTTATGTCATGGAATTCACTGAGTCGGATGTAAAAAATGTCAAAATATGGGGAAGATACCGCCCGGTAATCAAACATGGCAAGTGAACATCCCTAAGTTATCCTAAGTTGCAGATGATTTTCCCATTCAAACCTCCGTAGTAACCACGACCCCAATGACTGGGATGCTGATCCTGCCTGCTCGAAGTCTTGCGCTTGCGCGTGCCCGGTGATGTTCCGTGGGGTGCTGGGGTTCCAGGGGTCGTAGTTCCTGGAGCTGAAAGATTGACTTCCAAACACTTCAGGACCAAGGAGGTTTCTGAAGCATGAACAAAATATCTCAAAACCGACGGAAATTGATAATTCGATGATCGTAAAAATTATATACAATTCATATCCCTGATGAAACACATTGAAAACCACCACCCAGATAAACGGACCTTTTGACCTTACACACACAGACCTTTTTCCCCCATAAAAATAAAAGCTATTTCTCCTACTGGTTTGGTTGTCAGGGAGGTCATTCCGTGATTCAGTGTCAGTTTTAAGTGTCTCGAATCCACTTTCGATGCACGTGGTAAAATAATCCATATATGTGTTGTCTCCCCAATCTTGCTGCCAAAAGCCGCAGTCCCATCCTAGCTCCCTAGTTTGCATGTCCATCCCCAGATGCCAAAAAGGCAAAGGCATTTGTTTAGCGGTAGACCAAGAAATCGTGAGGAAGAAATGGTTCAAAATACAGGTTTTCACGGACTGCCAATCCTAGATACCCTGCCTCCCAGAAATGTTTCGGTGATTACTTATGATTAACAACTGAACAGCTGTAGCAAGACACAACTTAAAGTTGTCATGAAGTCTTCATCCAACATTCTGATTTTAAGCAATAGGATCCACCCCCAAATTTACCAGTGATCTGGGTGGTATGACCTAGAAAAATCCATATGGGTCTGTCTGAAAATGGATGAAAATACCCTCCAAATGGTATACTTTGATGTACTTTTACTAGGGTATAGATTGTTACATAACTATAATTCTTTCCGAAAATAGGGGATAGCCCCAATGAAATTGTCATGAAAAAATGGGGGAAAATGAGGATTAACCTATGGATTATGGGGGGTACCCTATTTTCCCAGACCCGTCCTGCACATCTCCCATAGGGCAATGGCGTCGGGCACGGGTTTGGCAGAGAAGCCTAGCCGATCCGCGCCGAAGTTCGGAAGAGAACGTCTGGTCTTTTAATGGTATTATTGGGTGCACCAATATTATATTGAATGATGATATTCCAGATATTGGGTATTGACTTACATTGAGAATGATGATATTCCAAATATTCGGTGAGTATTACTATTAATGGTTACAATATGGTATTTAAGTTCTTTTGACGAATTCTGGAACACTGTTGATAATCAAGTCAACAAAACTGGCTAACTATTCTTCAAACAGTCCTTGCTGCTCATCCCTTCAAATGGGATGCCATGATCCGGGCTGACTTTCAGAGTGTGAAGTCGAAACCACCAACCATTCAGAATCATGGTGATGTGGGGACTAAGGTTTCACACAAATACTGGCGTTGGACTATGTTGCACTTAATTCTGCCGAAGATGTCCCAGTCAGTACTTGTAATTAGCTGCAGTTTGTTTTAGATAAATCATGCACTTACCCATTTGGTAATTCAACGCCAGCATGAATGGGCCATCGTCATCCATGGCTGCCATAGGTGAAACCACCCAGCAGTTCATCCACTTTACGGTCAATCTTTGATACATAGACATAGATCTACTATGAGGGCCCCAAATCACGAGACCAGAATGTCTATGGTTTTCGGGGGCCAGAAACGGCGCCGCAGCCGCGTGACTTTTGCAGACGCGCGCCAGGTTGCAGCTTTGGCCCGGAGGGTTGTTGCTGCTGTCGTCATTGGCTCTCGGAGTGGAGACCACTAGTAGATCACAGNAGATCACAGCGCCCCGCCCCAACATACCCAGCCCATCATGATTGAAGCGCATGGGCCACGAGTGACATTACCATTGCTTGTCGAGAAACACGAGTTTACCTCATTGGCAGCGTTCCTGAGATTTTGTTTTT
>BGPT01000245.1:262415-298270 GCA_003297045.1 Symbiodinium sp. clade C Y103 | reverse complement strand
GCTTCGCATTTTCTTTTGCTTCTTTCGCAAGCTTCGTGCGTTGCAGCGCAGCCAACCGCAGCAACGACGTCGACACAGCAGTCCCAAAAGAGAGCCCAGTTTTTGGCAGGATTCCGGCCTCGCGCACATGGGCCCTCGTAATATNCGCAGCCAACCGCAGCAACGACGTCGACACAGCAGTCCCAAAAGAGAGCCCAGTTTTTGGCAGGATTCCGGCCTCGCGCACATGGGCCCTCGTAATATACTTATACAACAACCATGGTGTGAAGATGTCAACATTTGTTCAGACTATACAGTCACATCCGAGAGTATCAAAGCAGCAGCTCTGAGTCTTCATTTCGAGGTCTTGATCGATCGCATCAAAATTGTGACGCAATTGCAGTCGCAGCTTGTTGACTTCTCAGCCATCAACTTGGAGCATTTGCTGGATCCCAATGGTGACAAGGCGCATGAGTGGCGCGTGAGAGATATGTGACAGGGCCACCGCACAGAAAGCCCAGATCAAGTTGATGAGATACCTACTCGTATGTCCTGTATGGAAACCTCCCGGCAAATGTTCAAGTCATTTCAAGTCCGCCAATTTCACAACATTCTGTGTCGAGGCAGTGTCTCATCGAGAGTTTGCCACGTTCCTGCCGCAATTTCACATCAAGGCCGTGCGTAAACGAGTGTTTCAGTCATATCCATTGATGAAGTCACTTGAGCTACATTGGTTCGTTGAAGTTCGTGTATGTTCGGGTCATTTGGGATACAGCATGATACAGCTAATATGAGTATTCTACCAAAAATACCCGGCCCCGGCACGGGTTGAAAATAGCTATAGATCAACCAACCATTCTGATGGGATGGCCACTCCTCAGGTGCCACCGTGGCAGGCCGCAGCGCTTTACGCAACTTCGGCCGCACGAAAGGACAAAGGACCAATGAAGTGATGACCTGAGCAGTGCAGAAAGATACCCTGCCCTTTGTTGAAAGCATGGAGTCTGTCATGCTCTGACCCTCCATTCTGGATTGCAGCATAGTTTCTTCATATTGACGTATTGATCACCCTAGAGTAGCTTTGCTTGGTCCTAGCAGGTCCTAACATTTCAATAGTATGAAGGTATGGTGATCTTCAATAGTATTCAATTAAAATCCAATTAGGACCACATTTCATCGATTTTCAGAGTATGCTTCGGATCCACTTCGTTGCGCACCGAGGAAACCATGGCCACCATGGTGGATCAAGACCCCATCAACTTGGACAATACCATCCTGTGCTTGGCGTTGCATGGCGATGTTGAAAGCGGCTTCCTGGGGCGATCACCTTGTAGAATTTAGATGAATTTAAATGAATTTATTGGGTGTGTGAAATCATGTATGTATGGCATCAATATGCCTATAATACCTGTACTATAATATCATTGAATATGTATTGACATGGCATTTCTTATTTCTGTGTTCATGTTTCAAGCCATTGATGGGAACTGCAGGCTGGTCAGCCAAGATCCTCCCAAAGCAGAGGATGATCCTTGTGCGGATGTGGCAGAAGCCATTGGACAAAAGATCTTGCAATCTGGAACAACCCTGGCTGGTATCTTCAGATCCTGGGACCAGGACGGCATTCTGCACATTCCCACTTCACTAAAAATGAACAGGTGAAAAAACGGTGCCCGAAAACCATGGTTACGAAACAATCAGGACTGTCAGCCACATGTAAGGGATGCAAGGGTCATGAGCCAATTTGATAACTCTTGGGAAGCCAAAGATCTGGGAGCCAACGATGTCAATGTTTGCAGGACAAGTCGGGCTTCCTTTCACTGGCGGAGCTGAACAGCGGTCTGCAGACCCTGACTTTGTCTCACAGCTTCAGTGATGCAGAGGCAGGAACATGGCAGGAACCACATATTCTGACCACTTTGAGAATTAGTTTGAGATTATTTGAGTACAGTATGGACCATATGGATATTGAATATCTTTGAATATCTTTGAATATCTTTGAATATCTTTGAAACCCACAGCTTATCCTGAGATTGGTCTCACAGTGGCCAGGTCTCAGCTTGCATGACCAAGATCGATAGCCTCGGGAAGGAAGATCAGCGAATCAGCATCTTCGAGTTCATCAGGGCACTGGCACCCAGGTGGCTAGGCTGGTGGCATTTCAGACCCCTCAAAAAAATCAATGCCTAAGATAGCCGGTGAATGGTTCAGGTTGAATCATGACTACTATGTTTGGGCGATGATTTGGTTCTTGGATGATTTTGTGGTGATCTTTTGGATGATTTGGCAGGGGTTTTGCTTGATTTGGCGCCAGGCATGTGACCCTGGAGTTACAACGCTCGATGATTCGGGAGGCCTGAGAAGGGCTGCGCCAGGAATGGAGATCTTGATGTGATACTATGACTTTGATGTAGATATATTATATATTGATAATATATGATACACTATAGAGGGGTAATTGTGTGTTTGTCTTGGTGATATCATGGCTCTATGATCGCATTCCTGAACAACATTTTGTTGGAGACATGTCACACGGCGACAATGAGTCCTGTCGGCTCAGGTCTTGAAGCGCGTCTGGGTTTGTAGACCCACGCTGCTGTCCGCACTCGGGGCAAGAGACCCCGAGGCCACCAACAAGGCGAGTGCAGGGCGACCCTGGTAATGATGGCACTGGAATAGGTTGGAAGATCCCCCACAAAGATACCTGTTAAATCTCACCAGATATGGAATGATATGGAACACCCTCCATTTGTAGATCATGTTCTTCCAACCGTGGCTTTCCATATCTATGTTCATGAACTGGAGGTAATTGGAGGTATATGTTTTTCTTTCCGCATTTTCCCATCAAACGGGGCAATTTCACCAGGTTTCATTAGGAGAGGAGCCTTGGAATTTTTTGGAATTCGATACGGAAGATTGTGATGTGATTGTGATAGATGTCATCAACCAACTGCCATTTAAGAGGACCAAACCTCCAATTGACCGTCACACTCCGCTTGATCTGCCATGACCAGGTGGACTGGGATGCCTTTCATGACTGCGTCCTGTCCTCAGCGACTGTATCTCCGCAACGAAGAGGAAGTTGTAGGAATCATACAACAAATTTGGGATTCACATTAGTCACTAAGAATGTTTGAAGCCGCAGAAGAAGACATGTTTAAAAAAAAGATCCTTTCACACCCAATGCTGCAATCACAAGTTCCTGACCTGGATGCTTTTGGCACACGCTGCGTCCTGCGAAAGCAACTGCAAGCCCCAAGGCTGTGCGCAAGTTGAAACTGTGGGTGAGCAAAGTCACAATGGATAAGAAGATATAAGAAGATAGAAATACAATTACTGTAACGATTAACAGCGATTAGCAGAGTTGGCTGATCATCCCAGCTAGTTCTAGTGAGGACCATCACGATACTTGTACTGAGATTATACTGATCACTTGGGACATCAGTGCAAAGTCGATGATCTGACGCGAGTTCGAACCTGAGGTTCGTGAGGTCAATGACGCCATTCATGACATGGGCCTACCTGTACTCACTCCTACTCAGAAGCTTGGTAGAAAAAATACATAAAAACATAATATATATATATATATGTATTATAATGTATTATATATATAATATGTATTATATATGTATACATATATATATATATGTTGTATGTATTATATATATATGTTGTATGTATTATATATATATACATATAGAAGTTGTCTTTTTTTTCTTGTACACCATACTTATCCAATTGAACACGAAGGACCACCATCCAGAAAGTCAATGGTCACCATGGCAATATCACTTACACTTTTGCAAGGCTTCTCGCTTGACTGAAGCGTCCTTTCATTCCTGCGATTCCTCAGGATCCAGGTGGTTTGCGAGATCGCTGCTGCCGGCAGAGAGGATGTGAAGTACAACGAGTTTGTGCTTGCCTTGCAAGCAGTCAGCTCTGATCATTGCTGTTGTATATTATCACACGAGGCGTCAACTCTTGCCAATGGAACCTGCTAATTTTATTTCAAAACATCATTAAACCTCCATATTTTGCAGCATTTTCCAGCATTTTTCAACCACCACCCGAAGCACTTTCCGTCACCCCCAACCGCAACGCCGCACCGAGGTGCACGGCCTCCATGTGGAGGACACCTGGTCGAGCGGGGCGCCGATTTTGGGGCCACTGGCAGTGAGCAGCTGCACCGCGTGGCTGGTGAAATTGGCAGGTGGGTCCCGGGATGGCCATGGTTGCCGGGTTGATGGGATGGAAAGATGGCCACATATCAAGATATATCAAGGAAGATCGGAAAAAAATGATTTTGGCGCTGCATCGATATATGATGATATATGTATACTATAGGATCTATAGGTATTCCATGTGTATTTATTTTCCAAGTAAGGATGCTTACCTGCAGGGACAAATTGGGCGTACCCTTGTGAGGGTAGCCCTCGACTATTTCCATAAGTATTTTGCGTAAGTCTATATAGCTTCATGATTCATAATGCAATGTTGCATACTCAAGTGGGTAGACACTGGCTTTTGTTCTTGCATCGGTTTCAGGTTTGATCGTCTGATTGTGTTGATATTCTATTTGTTGCATTTTTGATATGGTATTTACCTGCAAACTATTGTTGCTTTATATTGCATTTACTTTGTATCCCGATCGCGGGTACCTCGCACCATACATGACAAGGATTTCACTGGTGTTGATGCTGTGCGCATAACGTGTAAACCCATTATTGTGAGGACGGGGGTGCGCTCAATTAATTGGGCATTTTCAACCAAATTGAGCGTGCCCCAATCCACAAACCAGGGCAGAAGAACTAACACAAAAAACATGTTTGAAAGGACACGGATGCAGAAGCACCATCCAAACGCACACGCAAAGGTGGCAAAACATAGAAAACGCAAAAACGTTAAGAGATAGTGCACTGGAATTCACATGGCTCGCGACTGTTTATGATGATATGTGCACATATATGTTTTTTGGCGTGGTCAGACCAGTTTTCTTGTGGACGGGGGAGTGTGAGCAAGGGTTCCATACTATGGGTGGATATGAGGAGGGTCGCAGACTGTCACATAATGATGTCACATGTATCTGTGTAAACGTATTCATACAAATATAACAGGCTTACGACCACTATATATTGGGAATATAGGGAAATAGTTAAAGGGGTACCCTCACAAGGGTACGCCCAATCGGTCTCTGGTGATTAGATGGTGGTTGATGGCTGATGATAGGGATATATCATGCACTATCATGGGACAGCACAAACTAATATATGTTTTTGTTAGATGCTGATTTATGGTCTGCGGCTCCCTGTTGTTCACTCCAGATTTGGGCCCGCTTGACAGGTTTCCTTCCCTGTTGACGCTGGGCAGCTCATATTCCATTTTCTGATCGTGCACGAAGTGGCACAGTCAGATATGAGAATTGTACAATAGCATCAATAGCCAAGATAGATCAAGGTAGTGTCAGCTTCAGAAGCTGAGGCCAGTGACTTCGGTGTTTTCTATGGCATTTGGATTTTCTCTAGAGTAAACGTCTAAGCATGAGCGAAAACCATAGAAAATCGATGGCCAGCTGCCATGATTCGCCGATTCCAAGCCAAAATTTCTCAGTTCAAAACCCGAAAGTCGCTGGATACAATGCTGCAACGCTGCCTCAAGCCTCTACCTCTTTCAGGTTTTGAGGAAGGGCAGCTTTCCTGGCAGTGGCCAAGGTGCTACAAAGCAGGAAAAAAACGTGCGTTTTGGATCGTTTTGGCACTTGGTGATCTTGGTGCTCAAGGTGATGAAGTGGTCCTCCGGTGCTCTTCCAGTCTATCAGATCTATCAGTGCCAAGGTCGGCAACAAGCGTGACTTGAAGGAGGAGCGCCAGGCCCAATGGCGACTGTATCGCGTGCTTTCAAGACTGTTTGCAACTGGATCAACGATGATAACAACATATAACAAATAAATGCAAATAATGTTGAAATTGAACCATGTTGAAACCATATTTTTTTCTGCGATAGTTCATACGTACACTTTCAAATTGGTTTAGGCACATTTAGAGAATATACACATAATATATATATATATATGTATATATATATATACTTATATCGATGCTATGCATGTTCTGCGAGACCTGACGAGATGCAGTTCATAAGACCTACATGACACAGGTTTCTTGGCTTTCTGGCAAATATAGTATGCGACGGTGCACCAAATCCAATGCATGATATCAACAAATGATGTGTTCGAACAACACAGAGTGGTTGCAACGTTTCCACAATGTTGCAAATTGTATCAATTTGTCATATATTTTCCATTGCGGAAGACAACATGTGAGGTTTCCAGCTCCTTCCGTTGGGCGGTGCAGCCAGGTGTCCTTTTTAGAAGCAAGCAGATTTGCGCAGGAGAAGGAGCAACAGATATTTCATGCCCGCAGTCCTCATTTTGGGCACCAGCGTCACATTGATGCGACCCAAACATTGGCAAAAACCATGGGCAAAATTTGGCATGGCTGGGCTGCGGGGCTGGCCAGGACATCTTGTTTCTCGAGACCAGTGCCCTCACTGGTGAGAATGTTCAGGACAGATTTGGCGCCAGCATCTGTCCAGGTCTCCGGACTGTTCAGGAGATGGTAGGAGCATCCTGCAACTCTGACGGCTGCAAGGACGTCTTTCACACTCTGGCGCAGCGCATCCTCAACAAGGTACTGTAGAACAGGAGTTGCAAAAGAAAGCAGCTTTATCATCTCCAATCATTCCAATCATTCTTTCTACATTTGCGTGTTCTCTCATTCTTTGGTTTTCTTGGCTGATGACCGCTTCTGGAAGTACTGGATGCTGCTTGCTGCCTGTGTCAAATGAATACCACCACCATTCAGAAGTGACAAGGGCTTAACATGGACTTTCATGCTTGCAGTTCCTCCAATCCCTAGCACGCCAGAAAGATGCCAAGTTGTCACCCCCGGTCAGCTGGAACCCAATGGTTGCCATCCTGCGACAAGGTTGAGGAAGGCATTTGTGATATCCCCGAGTCGAGGAGTCCCCTGGGTCTTCCATGGTCTTCGAGAGCAGGGGTTTCAGGTCACAGCCAGCCATTTTTATCACCACGAGGCCATGCTTGGAGGTTTTGTGATTTGTTTTGCCAATGCTCGACATCAGCAATTTGTGGGCCAACATTGCAGGACCGGCGGACAGTCGTCATCTGACTTCAACCGCATGCCCGACAGGACAGTACGAATGATCTTTGTGACGAGATAGAAATAGATAGAAGAGTACACCAGAAAGGGGTGGTATAAACCATCCCCAAATGGTAGGTTTATTGTTGGGTTTCCCACATTACAGAAGATTGTCAAACAGTCAGAGGAACCTACAGTAATGAGTAATGAGTAATGGAAGCAGAGCTCCACACAATCGCAGCACCTTCGCCAGGAGTGATCGGCCAAGAGGGGCAGGGTTTGTGACTCAGACATCACATTATGGTCATGAGGGTTCGTCTTGTACATGAGGTATACCGGTAAATATATACCGGCATACTGGTATGTGAATTACATATCCCAAACTGGCATTTTTGCAAACGGAGAACATGATGATCTACAGCTGGATGTTTCGGGTGCCCTAATTTT
Organism: Symbiodinium sp. clade C Y103; assembly: GCA_003297045.1. NCBI lineage: Eukaryota > Dinophyceae > Suessiales > Symbiodiniaceae > Cladocopium > Cladocopium sp. clade C. The sequence continues at coordinate 290,687 of BGPT01000245.1, read as the reverse complement.
CTTGACAAAGCCATGTATATTGGCCAGCCAGCATAAGACACACCGCGCGTTTTGGAGCGGAGGTTTTGTCGCTGTGGTGTGCCTCGATGTATGGCTGGATGACCCAACTGACACCAAACTGAGCGTTCTGCGCTGTGGCCGCGGTGAATATCCCACCCAGATGGGGCGAAAACGAAAATGTCCAGAGATAGAGCAGCAGATTGCGACTGCTTCAAATGCTCCAGCATTTAGATGTCAAAAAAGTCGCCCGTGACATGGTGTGCAGTCATGCAATTGACCTTTGAGGTCGATTAAGCATGATTAAGATTGATCAAGTATGAAAATAGTAACTAGTAGCCTGAAAACATATAGACAAGTTAAATCCTACTGAAATAGTGATCAATTAATACCAATTATTTTTCCATCTTTTTGAGGATGAATTACTGTAAATTAAAATGAGATCTTCTCTTGCCGTCCAAATCATGGCTGGATCAAGCTGCGCAGCCTCTCCACAGCTCAGAATGCAGCGGCCTGCTTTGAAGATTGCCACTGTCAGCCCAAGTCCCTCAGTGGCTGCAGAATGTTGAAGGGTAGACTTGATGCACTGCACCTTTTGCATTTCATACTGGTGACATTGGTTAAAAATGCGATCATCAAAGAAACACTGTTTGATAATGTTTGATACGCGCTGTGCAGAGGGATTAGAATAGACATAGATTAGATGTGGTGTGTCTTGCAGAGAATGGCATTTTCATTGTGGGTACAGTGAGCTGATTGCGAGAGACTAGATCGACGTTGTTCGCGCGTGCGCCGTGTTCGCACTGGCGCCGCTGGCACCTCCGAGCGTGACAAAACACTATCGAACAGTTGTGCAGTTGGGGGTTTCGACCTGTTTAAACCGTAAGAAAAAACCTAACATATGAAACATACGACAATTTTAACAGGGAAATGTTGAAGCCTTTGGTTTAGGGGAACTCCACTCTTGGACAAACCCACGTGGGTGAAGGTCAGGCATTTGGCTGCAAACAGTTTCAACATGGGTCTCGTCCTAAACTTCAAACAAAGGCAACAAGGCTTCAGAAATGTCCTCATCCATCACTGACAGCTCAGAGGAGCCTAGATGCAATCCCAATGCAATGGCCTCGAACCTGTAGCCTGTAGAATTCTAGGAACAAGAAGGTGTCTTTCGGCCATTTCTTCAAGGACCTTCGATGTATGTGTGGATTGTACGCAGTGTCAGGCATGGCATGTTCCACAGGCTACATCCGCATTCTCTGGATCGTGTCCACATGTGATATTTTGATATATTTTGTTCTGTTCTGAAAAACATGGTTTATTGCTGGATGCACAACAGTGCGTCTTCAAGCACTTTTTCCAACTATGCAGGAAAAAGAGTAAATACAAAAATCAAACGGGGAAAGTTTGTGCCAAAATGGTGCAAAATGGATGGGAAACATCACACATTTTTTAAGTGACACTTTTTTCAAAAACCCACAGAAATTATTGCAGTTTCGGACGAAAGCACTTCTTCTGCGTTGCAGGTATGTTCAATATGTTTGCATGCATGTCCAGTCACTTGGCACTTCCGTGCTGCTAGTAGATATAGTTACGATAGTATGTTGGTATTCAATGTTTGTGAATTGCTATTGATATTTCTTTCTGCAGTTTCTCTATATAGGGCAAAGTCAATGCGAACTTTCACCCTCAAGGTTTTATTTGGGACGAGCGTGTCCTTTTCGTTGCTGCTTTTGCGATCGTGGTTTTCAATATTTCTGGAAGAGACGCTATTCTCAATGCCCGGGCACCCAAAGAGACAGTGTCAGGACAGTCGCAACCTTCTTTGAAGCTGTCTCTGTGATCCAGGCTTTGACATTCAGCAGACCGTGAGCAGTTGAGATGTTGCTTTGCCAAAAATCTCCAAGTCATGAACAGAAATGCGAGACTAGCACTGTGACTGCCAGAAGATGACCGAGTCGTTTGGCTCAAAAGATCTCAAAAGCCAGTGAAATACAGAAACACCTTGAAATACCATGGATGGCCACCGGCGCGCTCTTGAGGATATTTGGGAACTATATAACGAACTCTACTCTTTGGATTCGAAGCTTGTGCCACCTAAATACAATGAACCTGCTGAATTGGGTCCTGATGAACAGTTGGAATCTGATGCTGAAGAATCAGACACATTTGTTGACTCAGAAGGATGCTGCGGTCTGTCTTGGCACGTGCCCCACAAGGTTTTCAAACCACCCTACGGTCCAGACGTTGGGGCTTTAATAAAACGTAAAATAGAAGCTGGCCTGGTAGAACCAACAGAAGAGAACGACTTTTCAGAGTACATCCTCCAGGACATCAAAGATACACTGCAAGATGATGCCTATTTCATTGGCTTCCTTGCAGCAGTATCAAAGTACCAAAGTTGGGGTCAAGTCCTTCATGCCGCATTTATCATTTTCATCCTGATTTTTGCCATTGCTTGCCAGGGTTCTATGATTTGGTTCATGAGGTGGGGCCAATCACTCCAATCCAACTCCCTTCCGGCTTGGAATGATCCACACATCATTTTGGAACTATTCTTGCCCAAAGATGGCGATGTTTCAAGCGATCTCAGCTCTTGGATATTGTTCTTGGGATTATGCATTTTCTTTATGCAGATCGTAGAAGAGGAGGAAAGAGTGCATATCTATTTGAAAGTCCTGAACAACTCGGAGTGGCTCAACAAGAAAATGAAGCATGAGCTCCACTGTAGCATGCTCCGCGCAGCTTTAGTTTTCTGCCTGAAGTGTGCCAAAGCTGTTATGCCTATTCTCTTGAGGATAGCGGGAGTTCACACTCTGTTCTGCTCATCGCGCAATCTCGAGCTGGTCTTGAATTGTACGGCTTTGACCTTTGTCTTTCAGCTTGACGAGATTGCCATGAAAGCTGCTTGTCCGCGTCTGACTTATCCATTGCATCTCATGCGATGGAAAGTCTCCCTTGAAATTCCGTTCCTCCTAACAAAGATCGACAGATTTACCAGCTGGGCAGGCGTATGGCAGACTTCACGTGTTGTGGCAATTTCGATGTTCGTTGGATGGTTGTTTGTGTTTCGCCGAGATGTTCTCCTCCAATACTCTGAAAAGCTTGGTCTCTGAGAGAAAGTTTTGAGCCTTTGCTATCTTTGTACCAGGCGCACATGAGCAACAACCACATCAAAAGCATGCAAATGTGTGGAGAAAAAGGTGTCGGCAGATGCTTGTCAGCACAGAAGACCATGTCCCACCATCATACAAATGCGTGTTCTCCTTTTATAGATTTGTTTGTGTTCCCCCATGATGGAAATCCGTGTTCGAGATTATTTTGTCATATTTTGTCAGTTATTTCTTCAAAGGCCATTGCGATTACGAAAGGATCCAGACTTTTGGTTTCATCAGGGGACTTTGTGTCATGCAGGTTCAATGTGGTGTGCAATTTTGGATGGCGTAGTGGACAGAATTTCAGAATGACATCAAGTGACCACATGGAGGAGTAGTTGACTCACAGCATTCGCACATGGTGAGAGATTTGATTGGGTGGTCTTGACAGCTTGGGTGTGCTTGAATGTGATTGCCGAAATTCCCTTGACACATGGATCAAGCTTGAGGTTTTGTTGCACGAATGGTGTTGCAGTGGGTGCAGTAAAGGAAATTTATCACGATCCAATGCAGCCCTGCCAGCAGTTCCAGTTCCAGTGGCCAATCGGAAAGGCTCAAAGTCAAGCTCCAGTCAGCAGATCACACAGCAAGGCGTCCCACAGGGTACCTTTCTCTCCTCGGCGCCACCATGACATCAAGGCGTGGCGGCGCTGAAATTTTCCGTGGCCAGTTGAATCCAGTTGGTCTTTCGCGTTTCCTGGACCTTTCCACACGAGGTCGCTGTAATGCTATGGAAGGGGTGAGGCTGGAGCTGAATTTGGGCTAAGCGGTGATGTCTTGCTTGTTGCGATCTGTGATTCTCCAGGATATGATGACCTCGGAGATGGAGGCCAGGTATGCACTCTTTTGGCGCGGGAAGTCCATTTCTATTCTTAAACAAACTTGGATTTATATATTTATATACAATATATATATATATATTCCATCTTGCGGTTTTTAGAAGAAAGTCTCAGCACCTGCACAGGCTGCAGCCGCTCCGCATGACCAGAGTTTGGACCTCGACAGAAGCAGAGCAAGGCCCCGGGCTTTCATGTTCCGATGCGGCTTCCGAGGTTGTGCAGAGACTGAACCACAGCATGAGGACAAGGAGGAGCCATTGTCGGAGTTTGATACTTCAACAGCTCCAAATGAAAGGCGTTTCCTAAACTGGGACACCCATGTCACCCCAAAACCACGTAGCGTATGTCATTCTTTATCGGGAAACCAATGGTTTAGGGATGTTTAGGTTCACCCCTTGTGTCAAAACACCCATTTCCATTTCAGGAGTACCTCTCAGAAGATTTATATCTTCGCGTGAAGCAGCTGGAGAAAGAGAAGGCCCGGAGGGCCATTGGTGATCCTGGTTGGTCGATCTGCGGAGTGGTCCAGGCTGAGCTACAGCAGCGCTTAGATTTTGTGGAAGCTTTGGTAGGCCTGGTTCGATGGCCGGGGACGGCTTGGCATAACTTGGGGCAGTCTCCATCATGACCTGAGGCATGTGGCCATGGTTAAAAGATTTAGCATCATTTGTGCCATGGTCAACAGATGGATTATGTATGATTGTATATATATATATACACATATGTCATATGTATAATAAAAGTAAGAATGATCATAATAATAGTAATAATAATAGTACAGCAATTAGAAAAAAGTAATAATGATAGTAATAATATCCATTCTTCATGGATTTCATAGCAATTTATGATAGCTCCGAACAGAAGAGCTTGATGGATATTAATGCTGTCATTGTATTATGTTGTATTCATGTTCTAGCAATAGATTACTTCATATTACTTCCCTGTTTATAGATGATAGATATGGCATAAGAGCACCATCATCAATCTATTTTCAGGCCCGACGGAGGCACAAAGAAAGCTGATGCAGGAGCCACGCCGATGCGTCGCCCTGACCGGAAGTTTCGTGAGATGGATGGGAGTATACACTGTTCAGGTAAATCAATTCAGGTGATCATACATTATATTGTTATACACTATCCTATATATATACCTATATAATTTTACTGTAATACTATGCGTTATTCAGGTGAATTACTTACATTTCTACAAACAGGCTCAGTTTCTGTAGCTTCTGTTTGTATCGCCGAAAGAAGTGAACGTAGTTTTGAGCAAGCAAATGCAATGGCCTCATGATTCAATCCAATTTCCAGAGCACGCCGTATTGCGCATAGTCAATCAGGTGTTCTGATTCCATAGCATTTTTACACAGGAATCCTCACCAGACTGATGTATTTGGATTCAGCAAGAATGACAAATGTTTCACAGCCAAGAATCAAATGATAAATGTTTCACAGCCAAGACTCACATTTTGCTGTTATTTGTTGGGGATCATTGTGAGCCCAGCAGCGGGTAGAACTGGATCAGGAAAAGCTTCTGGCAGCCCGAACGGCTGCTTTGCAGGCCGTGCTTCGTGTCAGCAGGGAGGATGGGTGATGGGTTTGTCATAGTTTGTCCCCAACAGAGTGGTTTTTATTTGATGTTATTTGTTGCAAACACAGGTATTTAGGACTTCCAAGATCTTCCAAGACTTGTAACTTGAGTGAACGTTGGTTCACTTAGAGACCGCAAAGAATAGTCACCTGCAGCTGTCGTGCTTTGCTTGGGTCAGCATACTTCGCAGTGCAGGATCGACATGGAAGTTGTCAAACCTGGCACATCATAAAACGAGATATGATTTTGAGTAGGACTGGAATCTAGGTATGATATATGTCATATACATATGCACACACATATATTGCTGGTATAATCTGATATATTGATATATGAACCATGAATATTGAAGATTAGAGACAAAGAAAACCTTACTGCAGCAGAATGCATCTAGACTTGGATCAGCTCCATTCAACTTTCTCTAGACTCTTAGCCTCGTAGTTGCCTGCTCTGCGCCCATGGCGCCGGTGTTCGTTGCTGGCAAAACATCCATCCAGGCTTTTGACTTTGACACAAAGAGCCTTTGCAAAGAGATTTAGCGGCACAGTGCAGATTCAGGGAAGTTGCTCCAAGATCAGCATACTGGTTTGTCTGAGAATAGGGCAATTACCCCCAATTTCATTGGTTTTTCATCATTTGCCCCGCTTTAAATAGCCGATCACTTGGGGGATGTTAGTTGGACTCTACAAGCAAGAAACAGCTGGCACGGCGCTGGCGCAGTCTGGCTCAAGCTGCCTCAGCTAGCAATAACTGCCCCAGCTGTTTGGTTGTCGGCAGAATGAGCTGCTTTGATGGCTGCTTTGGTTGGTTGTCAGGCAGGCATGTGGCTTCCATGGCTTCCATGGCTTCCATACCACTTCCATGTCTTCCTGGCCACATCAGCAATCTAAAACTAGAGCAATTCTGCCAAGACCCTCCAAGACCAGCAACAAAAATGATGTTCTCGGAGTGTTCACTCCGTTCACTCTGCTCATCATGGCTCACCATGGCTCATTCCAACTGTTTCGATTCGCAGATTGTCTCAGGTGCCAAGAAGAGCCAAGCGAAGTTGGAAGATGAGCCGCAGTTGATTCTACCCACAAGCAAAGAGGCTTTCTGGCTGAAGACAACTGAAGGGGATCTTATGGGATTCTTTGAACATTTGTCCTTGGGGTCCCATTTGCAAAGTGGCTTTGAACAGATTAATGATCACCTACATTGAGGTATATACGACTGGGGTATACAATGATTATTAACCGCTTCCAAAGTGAGATGCACATCCAAGTAGATGACAATCTTCTACATACGGATGGACATCGCATGACAGCGCATATCTTAACGCAGATCCCTTGTATTGGCAGCAGATGTTGGTATTGGTTTCTTGCGGAACAGCCCTCCAGCTAGGATGATCTCTGTCATAGTCATAATCGTACAAACACATAAGTTCTTTTCCCAGTAATATGTTTTTTTTTTTTTTAACATATTTCACAGAGTTGTCACAGAAAAAAAACATGTACTGTACTATCAACAAACTATGAATATTCATTAGATATTTCATAGACATTCATAGAACTTTGATGCTTCACGTATGTTCAAATGACAGGATGCAGGACGATCATCCTCTCGCCAAGGATCCAAGGGTTTCTTGGCGTGGAGGCGGTGCTCAGATGGCCATGAAAAGATGGGGAACATGATGACTATGACAAATCCATGACCATTTCTGGCACATAAAACACAAAATAATGACAATGAGTATTGCTTATTTGTGACACATTACACGGCAAACGCATGATTATGCATTAGAATCATTAGAACACATTGACACATCAATTCCATGGGTTTGGATTTTTCTGTGCGTCAGTTTGAGGTAATGAGTTTGCTGCCAATCTGGACCGAGTTGATTGCTGAGGTTACAAGACTGAGAGCGGAAGGTTTCACTATTCGGTAACTGGCTGCTTGGTTTGATCCTGGACATCGCTTGAGCATCCTGCGAACTTTCTGACTTGTTTCTGAATGTCCATGGCATCTGGCTGGTGAGGCATGCAGCTGCCAGATTCACCCATCAAAACAGGTGGTGTGAAATACTCCATCACTGGCATGCCCTTGTGACCCAGGGCTGGGTCCGGGTTCTCTGGGTCCATTCTTGGGACTGTGATGCTGTGGAGAGGTCTCTGCAAAGCTGGGCCAGGTACGGAGAGGAACAGGCAAATGCGAAGGCAGCGCCACCAAATAAAAGGACGCGACTTTTCTTGCAACTGTCCTGCCATGACGTGATGTTTTACAGGAAGCAAAGCAACATCAATATAATCAATGAATTATTTGAGGGCATCTCACGTTGTCTTTCATGTGTAGGGCTGAAGGAACTGAAATTTCTACCGATCAGCTAGGAGCGGCAAGTTTGCCGAAAACAGTTCAAGCGGCAAGTGGGGTGCAAGCAGCACGAACAGCAACAAGTGGGGGGCCAACAGTAGCAGCGGCAACAAGTTTGGCAAGAGCGGCAGCAACATTTGGAACAGCGCCAGTGGCAAGCAGTATTCGAACACAGGCCTGGTGGGGGCCTCTTGACATGCGCTGACTAGCTTAGTCAGCCAAATTTGTAGTTGAATGAACTTCAATGAAAAACTTGAATGAACTAGTGGGAATCCATGCAATTGGTTTGTCTGAAATGAGGGTACCTTACCCCAAGAGAATCCATTGTCTATCATCATTGTCACCATAAAAAATGAACAGAAACTGGTGTATCAGCCATTTTGGAAGAGATGAGACGTTGTTTCAAAATGATGCAATGCCGTGGGTCAAAACCTAGGACACCATATATTTTTTTGGGGGATGAAAATCAGCAGGTATTTTGATCACCATCCTGCCAGAACTTGAGATGGCCAGGGATGCCGATGCCTGACGACCAGATGGACCAGCAACAGCGCACCAGGTATTCCGTCACGGGAATGCCATTGCTGCTCGGCACTGTTCGGCACTGCCTGGTGGTTTGTGGAGGGATTCCTTGCCTTCTTTACGAATCATGGCGAACATAGAGTTGCTTCATCAATCTTGATCAACTGTGAAGCAGTGCATCTATTTCTTGAGGAAATGAGAACGCTTTCCATTGGGCGCATGTGGGCAGGCATCGAGAGGCACTGGACTTGGCATGGTTAGAGTCACTCCAACAGCAAACTTAGATCTGACATGTTGGCAAAACATAGTAGCACTCTCTGAAAATTGTTGCTGCAATGATTTAGCTGATTGGCTGTGACTGCGGGATTCTGTGTCATAAGCCCAAGTGTGCTAAGTCAAGAGAGGTAACGCAGCAAGTGTCCTACTGGTTTCTACTGGAAAGAGGTGAACATAGTCTCCAGTACGTACAGCCGAAAGCTGCAGTGCATCAGCCTCTGTCAGTGGGAGCAGCTTTTTTGGAGGAAACCTGTCCATTGAGAATTGGAAAGTGGACACCAGCGCGGGTGCAAAAACTACTTTTTTCCAAAGGACAAGGATTTCTTGCGCATGATGCGCATGAATACCGACCCAGAGTCAACAAAGTAAGTGATCGGCGATTTTGCCCATCAAACATCATCAAACATCTCGAAAGATCCGCAAATTCACAAGCATGTCAATTTTCTTCTTATCATTCGAGTGTAATCACGGACAGATATAAAGATGAGAAAGTTTTAAAGGTGGTCTGCTTTGCGATGCAGCAGGGGCTCTAAGCCTCCGCAAACTTAACATGAAACATAATTTTCCCACATTTCTTAAATTCCACACTTTTCTTCAGCACTTTTTGCCCAAAGAGTGCCCCGTGTCTCGTCATCATTGTGGTCAAGTGGCTTCTCTTCGAGTGTTTTCAGCGGCCCCAGCGCGAGGATGGGAGGTGACGACGACCTCATCGGAATGGCCGTGGTTCGCAGAGCTTTGCCGAGGTAGGAATCCATCTCAAAGGACTTTCTCCTCTTGCCTTGTGCAGATTCTGCAGACAAAGCCTGAATCAGGCAGAGGACCTTGGTCCCGGAGAGCTGGCATTAGAGATCCCACACGTTTTGTCATCCTTTTTAATCCTTTTTCCACCTTGCAGTGGAATTTTAATGATTTGTACCAGGGTACCAGTGACTTTTTACTGTGGTATGTGCTCGCATTGGGCAAGCGAAAGGGGTTCCGATGCCAGAAGCTCTCAATTTTTTCACCAGTTCTTTGTTGCCTCCAAGTCCAATCCGGGCCAAGCTTGGATGCACAGCACAGAGCGAAGCCCCCCAGTGTTGGCACATGAGCAAAGTGGGGCATCAGGAAGTCTTGGGTCATCATTATGATTATTATGTGTTGATTTTGCCAAGAACCACCGCGGCAAACTCAGACTTCCCGTACTCCCCAAAGCCAACGCATCTCTTGAAAGTCCAGCTGACCCTGAGGGTTACAGCTACTGTCAGTTGAGCTGCTGCGTAACCTGGAATATATCGGTCATGTGCGTCGTGTCAGTTCATTCAAGATAAGTACTACTAGATAATGGATAGCAATGGACAATCATTAATAACAAGAATCTGATTGACCCTTCTAGACGTCCCAGAACTTGGAAGCACTTTGGAAGTATCCTATCGATTCCTATCGGTCCTACAGCCTTTGGAGTTCGTTTCACCGGGCGACGCAGCTTTTTTTTGGACAGTCTCGCTGAGACGCCGATGATGCTGCATTTGAAGCAGCCAATGCATGTAGATCGGAGACGAGACACGAAAATCAGGCCCGGCAGGTGTGAATCCAGGCTTCTGTACTTGGGAAATGGCTCGAACATGTTCGAATGGATTCGGTTTCGGAATCCTGATTTCAAGACATTTCAAGACATTTCAAGCATCTTCGAGTAGAAGTGACCCCTTGCATCCAATGCAGCTTCCTTGTTTGATCTTGTTTGCTTGTCTGATTTGTTTCGCATGCTGAACCAAGGACGGGTGAACTTTCGGAAATTGGTGATCTGCATGAGAAGGACGGACCAGGCAACGGGGAGGATGGTGACAGATTCCGTGGATGTTCCCTTGGAGGCAGGTGGAAGACCCTTTCTGATGAATGGAAGCAATGGATATTTCAGGTCTCAATCCCATACACAACCACACATGACTTCGCCGTCTGGGTTCTCCATTTCAAATATGGATGGACAATTCATAGTCAAACAATTTCCATAAATCCCTATAGATCCCTTTAAATCTAAGTTTTAGTTGCTTAAATTCCAACCACTCATGACTCATGACCAGGGAGTGTTTCCAAGGGAACTCCACACGGAAGGCAGTTTTCTGGCCCTGGGATTCGATGGACGTTTCCTCTATTCCGTGGCCGCAGAGGGTGCTGCTGCCTGGGAGCCTATTGAGCCTGGGATGGGATCGAAAGATCGGGAGCCCGGGCCGAAGCCCAAGAAAAGAAGCATGAATTCGACATAATTCGACATCGAAATCTTCGGCAGAACGTGGCAGAACTATGCAGAACTTGTTTGTTGATGTTTTTTGTGGTCAAAGTATGTCAAAGTGTGATCTAGCACAAGCGCTGCATGTGCATCTTGTACTACTCCCATGGTCTCACCGCTTCTAAGCGTTTCTTTATGATCTTTATATTTCTTTCATGTTTGGGCCTCCGATTTACTGCACTATCTTGAGGTATAAGCAATGACGCAGCATGTGTCACAAGAGTTTCTGCACAGTTGAGGCGCTAAATGAATTCATCTTGATTGATGTTCCAAATACCTTTGATGCAAGAGTTGATTCTGTCTGAGGAATGTGTGTCTGATCCTTTGATCTTGGCTTGGAAAGTACACATTTAACGTGCCCTACATCATCCAGCCAATCTGTCAATAAGTCTCGCAAACGTATGCAAAAGCCTCATACACAAGCCGGGAAAACCAATGGCGTGCCAATTTGCAGCACACTGACAGCTGCCTCTGAGGCTTTTTCAGTAGATGCCGATGGCAAACTATCCCCGCTCAACACGGTGACTTGGTGAAGCCTCAGTTTCCAGCTGGAACGCATCTTGCAGCGTGCCCAAAATGCAGCATAGGTACAATATGATCGGGACATGTGAATAAAAGTATGGTCAATGAAATGATGGTCCTAATCAATGAATATAAACCCTTCATTAGGACTATTAAATACAGTAATTAAACTAAAGTGATATAAATATACATGAAGAATATGAATTAACAGTTAATTAACATGAATGAGTCTGGATCACCTTGACACCCAAGGTGAAGTGTGATGTTCCAGGCAGCTCCGGGGGATGAGTGTCCATGGGCATTTAACCAGCCATTTTATGGGGATTTCATGGGATTTCAGCATATTGAACCATCAAAAACAGGGATTTGATCAATCATACTTAACCATGTTTTATGGGAATTTAACCATCGCCAATTGGGGATCTGACTCATGAACAATGGACATGGGTTTGTCTCAAACTGGGGATTTACTGTACCCCCAGTCTCTGGCACATTTAATGGGGGAATATCATGATCACTTTTGGAAGAATGAATTTGGGATTGTTACCGCATTAAGATTAGACATGGAGGTCCAAAACCATACTGGGGATCCCTCACCAACGATATGAAGGGTTTGATTGAACATAGGATGCCAAGCATCCTCAAGCTATTTTAATGGGCAAAATGATACTAAACTCTTGGAATGTGGGGGTATCCCCGTTTTCTTACACACCCAGTTGGAAGCCGTTCATGAAAGACATTTGAGTTGCGTGGAGGAGATTCACACATCACTGGCCCAACATGAACTTGGATTTCTGAAGACTAGGACCTGTCCGCATTATTCGCACGCTATGGAAACCATGTTCTTTTCAAGTCATCGCCCAACACATCTACTCCGAAGCGCCCAGTGGGTTCGCTGGCAGAGGTGGGGCTCATGTTGCTGTGGCCTATTCGGGTTCCTCCGGCATGGTGGCTGGTCTCAGATTTGGGTTTCGGATCAACAGCATTTTATGCAAATGGACTGAGGTTGTGACGGTTTCTGTGCTTACTGATGGACATAGTTTGATGACATTTGATCATGATGTAACTATGATGGAAAATTGGGGAACTACTGCAGATTTTGTGTTCGTGACATGAACGACTCACTGAGTTCAAAGTTCAGAACGTTGGCCTGTAGCGGACTGTAGCGCCGAAGGTTGTAAGTGCTGCCTACCATGGTGGTGGCATCAACATTATGAAGATCAAAGCGGATGGAAGTCTCTCAGAGGCACGCTGTTATCACCGTAAAATTAGCACGCTTGAATTTAGGACCAGCAGGTTGTCAGTGGACAGCACGAATCATATGTCTTGGGAAGATGATGTTTGAAGGGAAGGGCAATGAAACAACAACGAAACAACAATGCTCAAGAGTCCTGTTTTGCACGCGCCAAACAAACACATTTTCATTTTAAATTGTAAGACTTAAACTTGCCTGCAACGATCAGCCCAATGAGGCCTCTTCAATCATGCACAAAGGTGACAGCCAGGCGAATTGTGAGTGGATCTTCTCTTCGTGAGAATTGACGGTTGCCGTCTCTGGCGTTGATCATGTCATCCTCTTTGTTGTGCAAGATCTGAAAGCACCCAAGCTCTCTTGCGCAATACTCACTATACAAAGAATAGATGGAAGTTCTCCCCTATTCTTTTGTTTTTCATTTTGTTCCTTTCCTATTTTCTTCCCTAATTTCTTCCCTATTTTGATTGGAGTTGATGTTGAACGGGAGGAGGGAGTTGTCTAGTCTATTGAGGTCTTTGTACCCTCCAGGCGCATCCGCACTCATGTTTCATTGATGCCAGCGGAAAGTACGGCCTGATCCCTGACCTTGGGCTCGACAAGATTTATGTCACCCGGCTCTTCATTCCGCTGCAGCTTGGTATCCCGATGCAACAAGGGCAATCATTGGAGGATAACAAGATATAACAAGTCATAGGAAACCCGTGGAAATCCGAATATATAATTGCAGATGTTTGCGGAGAAAATCGTCGGGGTCTTGCTAACATGCGTTTGAGGTGTATCGTCTTGATGTGATTGGCGGACAGTTGGTTGAAGAACAAGTTCTGCAGACAGCTGAGAAAGCGGGGCCAAGACACATGTGTCGCTGGATCGCACTTGGCTGCGCATGTGCGTGTGGAAGTTCTTAAGTGGAAGATGATGGCAACAAAACCTGTGATGGATCCGGTACAAACTCGTAGCTGTGGCAATCTGATCGCAAATCCAGATGACAAGACACAACAACCGTCCGGCCGGGAATAGTGACCTTAGAATATCTCAGCTGGAGACACTTCCAGGCCAAATCTTGAACCTTCATGACCTTCATGAGAAGCTTGAAATTCGCCTAGCCAACCTCTTGAGGTTTCCATCCCAAGGGACAATTTGTGCTACTTGGTCGCATTGGCTCCACCTGGTAGCTGATCTAGCTGGGAGTGCAACTTGCGAGGTATGGCATCAACGAGTTGGATTGCACCATCAATGTCTATGCTTTTGGGAAGGCACGACATTTGAAGTTCTGTCATGTTCCGTCAGATATGCTCAAAATCTGCCTGCCTCCCGTGCAGGACGATACTATCCTCGGCCCAATCTTGCAGACAGTGTCAACTCTACCAGAAGGCCTTGACCTTAGTACCAGTGGCCTCCTATACAGTCATGATATGGATCTGAACATGTTGGGAAAACCCAAACTCCCACTGGTTCATCATCATTTCCTCATGAAAATGGCAATCGAGTATGTGATGTTATGTGGTAGTTTGCCCATTTCCGGACAAACTCATTGATGGTTTTTCATAGTGTTGCGATTTGTTTGTAAATAAATAACTTTAAATCCTTTTAAATCATCTAAAATCCATTTCAAAATCCTCAAAACTCCTTTGACATCCATTTATACGTTGACATCCATTTAAATTCCATGAACATCCATATAGAATCCATATCCCTGAGGCTACAACAACCACGACCATGAGAACGCCAAGAACGCAAACGGCGATCCAGCCTCCGGCCCCAACCGGCCATCTCAGACCAATGCCACGGCGGATCTCCATGTGTCGCCAGACGGGCGCTTCCTGAACCTTGGCAAAAGACATGGTGAACCAATGGCAGAGTTCTCATAATATTCCTCTGTATCAATCTATATTAGGTATTGATATCATATATATATATATATTATATTACGTATATAGTTGTAGGATGTGATAGGTACATATTTTGGATCAATTTAATAGTTCTATCATATCATATTGTATACACAGCACATCGATATTCCATTCATGGCACCAGGTATGGCTCGAACCGTGGCCACGACAGCCTGGTCTGTTTCAGCATCTCCAAAGATGGCTTGCTGAAACTGGAAGGCTTCACTTACACAGGAGGAGCTGCTGAGGGAGGATTATGGCTGAGGATTATGGCTGATATGTGCTCTGGTGTCAAATTTAAATAACTTTAAATCGATCTGGAACTATTTGGAATGGGGATAGATGGATATCCATGGGAGACTCTGGTGTCAAATTGAAGTCCCAGAGGATTACAACCAGAGTCCAGGAATTCTCCAAACGTGTCAGAATGTTCCTTGACCATGTACCGATTATCTTCCGGCGATCTTTCTGCCACGGTTCAGGAGAGCATCCTCGGAACTTTACCATCCATCCATCTGGACATTGGATCTTGGTGGCGAACCAAGATACTCGACTCAACACTGCGACTCTGACATTGTGCAGAGACAGTCTGTGAGGTTTTCAAAATGCCGTTTTCATATGTCAGAGCGCATTGCAAGCTCTGAGAAGTTTGTTTTGAATTCTTGACGATTCTTTTTGATGTCTTGTTTAAAATGTATCATTTTGACCCAAGTGACAAAAACCTCTGGCATGAGGACAGTGACAATGTGGTCGTCTTCCGCCGCGATCGTCGCTCTGGGAAGCTGGAAGACAGTGGTCACCGGGCCAAAATGAAGACCGCCAGGTGTGAGCCGTGACTGTGAACATTTTGGGTAGCTGATGATCCATTGGATTTTGGACCAACCATATTTTCAGACAAACCCATGTGGCATGGGAGTCACGATCGGTTGAAATTTTGTGCCATTTCTACAGATCTTTTGAATTGTTTTGAGGGATCCCGCAATTTTGATCCGGACATCCACCGGGCCATCGCCGGTCAGGTGCATCATCTGGGGCAACCCCAGGCGGAAGCTGACCAAACCCACCTGGCACACGGTGGCCAGCCTCACACCCGAGCAGAAGGCGTAACCGCAGATCGAAATGCGGGACTCTAATGGCCATTTTAATAGGGGAATGTGAGTGGAAATGGTGATTCAGCAGTGGATTTAGGGTACTCAGACTCTATTTTCAGACAACCCCGCATGGAAACCGTGCTGAGACCTGGATATTCGCACAGAGAGGCAGGTAACTTCTTGGCTTTGACCGAATCTCTTGAGACCACATGTGTTACCGGGAATGAAAACAGCGGCCGTTCAGGGTATCAACCTCTATGTGAAAGTTGTGCCTTGGCTCAGGATGCCAGTGGCACCGTTGCAGTTGCAGTCAGAAAAAGCCTCAGTTGAATCGGCTATATAGAACTGTCGTCGGTACAAAGGAAAAAACTACTCGTATGAAACAATAGAGAACCTGTATGACTGTATGACAGTCATGTCATGATCAATCTATTTTGATCAAGGATGATTGCTGGCAGCTTGCGCACTTCTCAAGCACTTTCTCAAACTGATCAAACTGGTAGCTTGTGTATCAGTCTGATACGTCAGTAGGCACTAGGACGTTTAGGTCCTCTGCTGAAACTTGTAAGGTGTATCATTACATGGTATGGTCCAACAACAAACTCGTCGATATCACTACACGCTTCGTCTTGATTGCATGCACAACTTCAGTCTCAGTTTTCACTTCTCAGGTCAAAGTCAGCTCAGTGCGAAGCTTAAACAGCTTGTGAGGTGGATTTTGGATGGACAGCATTTCTTCATCCATACGTTACAGTCAGGGAACCGTAGAAGAACAACAGTGAGCAACTGGAACTTGACCGGGCAATAAACGGATCTAATGATTTCATTATACTATAACATACTATAAATCCCATCATATATTCCATTACATACACCATTAATATCCATTAATTCACATGATATTTCCATGATATATCCCATTAAATTCACATTAAAGAACCATGATACCCTATTAATTCCCATAGCTACGTTACAGGTCACACAGAGAAATTTTCACAGCATTCCCCACAGAGTTGATTTTCTAAATCCTCTGGTACTCAATACCCATTTAGTTCCCGAGTCATTCTTTTTCCTGCTGGAGGGTATATCCCGTCATATCCCATTCTGTATCCCGATTCTATATGTATGTATAATATGAATATATAGTCTCGTCCGGGCTTCTGGAACCGCGCAATCGCGAATTAGCTTGGTTTAAATGGTTGATTCCGTGACGAAATTTTGTCGCGGATTTTTCTCATCATCATCATCATCATCATCATCATCATCATCATCATNCTTGGTTTAAATGGTTGATTCCGTGACGAAATTTTGTCGCGGATTTTTCTCATCATCATCATCATCATCATCATCATCATCATCATCATCATCATCATCTGCTTCTGCAAGTTCAAGGAACGTTAACATCCCCCCCCACCCCACCCCCNTCATCATCATCATCATCATCATCATCATCATCATCATCATCATCATCTGCTTCTGCAAGTTCAAGGAACGTTAACATCCCCCCCCACCCCACCCCCCCCCACCCTGCGTGTACGAAGCATCAACTGCTTCAGCAAGTTCAAGGAACGTTAACATCCCCCCCCACCCCACCCCCCCCACCCCGCGTGTGCGTAGCATTAACTGCTTCAGCAAGTTCAAGGAACGTTAACATCCCACTTTGTTGGATGTGGTTCCAGAAGCAGGGACAAGCCTATATATACATATATACATCCCGACATCCCATGAAAGCAATATTATATCCGATATTGCATTAAAGAACTGTTATATCCCGTTTATATCCCATGAAACCAGCATTTTTGTTGGTGAAGTTCGCTCAGGACCCGCCCGAAGTCGTTCTCGGTGATGCCACCGGCGTCGTGACGCTGCGGCCAAGGGATGAGCAGCTGAAGCTGTGTGCGGAAGGTGCGCCGCCGGGACGGGATTTTTATCACCAGGTGATGGCAATTTTGATGGGCACGGTGGAATATGGTGGATTTTTTTGGGAACAAAAGTGGCGATCATGGGGAAAAGGAGGTTTAAAACCATGGTTTTTGTTTTTTTTCTTTCCAACACTTCATCTAAGTCAATCTTCGCAAAGTCCATGACAGGGTCCATGACTCTCTCAGAACCTCCAAGTACCAAAGTGGATCCAACACTTACATTGCATACACTTAGTGTATGTCTCACATACCTGGAGATGCTTAGCTTAGATGGGGTAGTTGTGAGCAGCGGCTTGATGCCGAGGTGCAATCCTTCGTATCCAGAACGCACAGATCCGAATGGTGGCGAACCATATGCGTTTGGAGGTGCAGTCGAGCTATGAGGGAGTTGTACCAGTTCTCCTGGATCTGAATATCTGAATGGACTGGGCAGGGTTTCGGGTTCAGCCCAATCTATGTTTCACTATGTTTCACTCCTTCTATTGGCTCATCAAGAAAGCATCGCCACCTTTTCAGCAGTTAGGATGATGCATGCGCCCATTTTGAGGTGAGCAAGTGGGGTGTTCTGAAAGCAGCGGAGCATGAAGACATTGTGCCTCGGGTGCATTGTTGGTGAAGTTTGCGGACTTCCAGATGCTGACTGGTGAAAAGCAGACGTCAACTGGTTGGTGGTTTCAAACAAACTGAAAATTGTGATTATACTTATATTCTACTTATATTCTACTTATATTCTACTTATATTCTACTTATATTCTACTTCTATTCTATAGACTTACATTCTACTTATATTCTACTTATATTGTACTTATATCATACACATATACATATCCATAAATGATAAAGAATCTACAATATACACACAATTATTTTCCACCATTTGGGATGATGGTCCCGAACGACTAGTATTCTTCGGGGGCGTTGAAACCACTGACCAGTCAATGTTTCCGAATATATCCATCACCTTCACTCAACTTCGAAAGCAGCACCATGTCAGCCAGCTCAGGAGCCGTGCACCAGCAACGATGTGTCAGCTGTGGAATATGAGCTGAAATGAGAGATCCTTTCAGAGCTGGGTGAAAACGGATCCGCGCTCTTTTTGAGAGGTAGATGAATCTTTACATTCTATAAATAAACCCACTTACGCATATGTATGTATATATACATATATATATATAGATGCATATGTATAGATGTATAGACACTTATAGACAGTTTAGTTATGTATATAAAGTCCTATGCATGTATATAAATATACATATACATATACATGCATGCATGCATACATACAGACATACAGACATACAGACATACAGACACACAGACATACAGACATACAGACATACATATGTCGGGTTAGTATCTGTAATAATGAGCAGTCTCAACGAGTCGCAAGTCTAAACACAAATACCAAAAAACGTTTTTTTGGCAATTCTCCTTCCCTCTTGGTGACCAGTCGCATCACAGTGATCCTGATAGGCCAAGTGGCGCGGAGCGTGTCTCCCCACGAAGGCGTGGAAGAGCTCAGCCTCCTCAAGGTTGTAAGTTTTTTTTTCATCATTTTCTTCCTTGAACTAAGGAATGGTTTTTGTTCATTCTATGATAGTTGGAAAACGAGAATGTTTTTCTTCTGTTTTCAATCATCAACATTTAGGAAAGATAAGATAAGATAAGAAGGGCTGATTTGACCTTTGGATCTTTGGATACTAAACATTTTTGGGATGTTTGTGGTCCAATTCCTGAGACCTGGCCAGGTGGCCGGGCGCGTGGATGAAATGCTGCTGTTCTCTCGTGGTTTGTCGGACACCGACGCTGGACTTCTCCAGGCGAGGTCCAACAGGGGGATACCCATGGCACTGGGGTTTAGCCCAAGAAATACCGAACATATCTCAAACTATGTGATTATATGATTGGAGTTTAATTCAATTTTTGCAGTGTGGTTTACTATTTAACTCAATGGCCGTTCTCAAATGGGTGTGGTTACTCGATGTTGCCTCAAAATGGCGATGAATGACTTGGAACTGAGGCGTGCTGCCCAAGTCATGCAAGTCAAGACATGCCTAAGACCAACTTTATGATATGGGTTGGTCTAGTTTATCATCATTTTCCTGGTGGCATCTGGTGGTGGCATTCTATTTTTGGAGTATCCTCCATTTTCCAAAACAGAGCCACCAATATGTCCAGTGGTGAACAACTCCATGTTTTTGATGGTATCTGAAATCCCAATTTTTTCTCCTGAAAAGTGGCTCAACCACCTGCGGATCTCGGGCGAACCGTGGCAGGGCGGTTGCTTACCCAACTCGGAGGGAATCCTGCAGGATGCTGGGAAGCGCAGCTGAGGCAGTGTGACTTTTTCTCCAAGAGTTGCGTGAAGCTGCACGGAACTGTACATCTATTATTTATAGAAAGATTATATGGTATGTACATACATATATATATATATAATGTAGATACAATTACATTAGATTAGTATACAGTATATATATCTCGCATATCTCTCTATATGTATACATATATACATAATCATATATACATATTGATGGTTTGTATATGCCGAGAGATCCTCAAAATTTGGCGACGCTGATCGGTGAAGTCCGTGGATCCTGAGGTCAGCATGCTTGGGGATCCAGGTTTCCATCCGTGCCCCGCTGGTCCTATTGGGTATGGCAAGCTGGAAGATTGCCTCCAAATGGAAGGGGTTAATGGGACAATCAACTATATATCAACTGTAAATGGTGGAATGTCCATTAATCTTCAATCATCCTCAATCATCTTCAATCATCTTCAATCGACAACTCTATGTCTTTGCAGAGAGGCATTTTTTCCCTATGGTTTCGCAGTTTTCACGAGGTACAGCTCTCAAACCGGAGAGCCAAAGCCGTAGACCAAGATGGGGAGGGGTGAAGTGCTTGGGGACAGGGACAGGGCGAGAAAATCGACAATATGAATCAGCTAGATAAATGGGTTGCAAGAGAAAGATAGCCTGCCAGCATTGTAGGCTGCAGTGATTTGCAAACAAGGTGGATTGGATTCAAGTCTCTATTAGGGTGACTTTTTACTTGATCAACCTTTATCAAACTTCTTATCAAGCTTTGTCAAACTGGTTGAACCCCCAAGGGGCACTGTTTAGTCACAGCTCGGTCAGCCCGGCCCCGGTCACCCTGGTTACCAGGTGGCAAGCGAGAGGTGGTCTCTTACGACTCTCTTTAGAGGAAATTGGCCATCGCTTTGGCGAGGACGGCAACGAAGTCCCACAAGAGAGTTGGATCTTGGAGAGTGTCATCAGCTTATGGAAAGAAAAGCTGTTCTATGATGTTCTAGGAATATATCTGAGCAACACAATGATTACACATATATGGACATAATATATCATAATATGTGTTTTCCTTTGTACCAGTATGTGTATCTATATAAGACAACCAAATGTTGATACCTTATCAGAGCCAGTGGGATTTAAAGATCTGTTCCGGCGCATCCTCTTGGTGATCTCACTGTCCACCTGGCCGCGCTTCAGGAGATCGCACAAGACGTGGTCCGTTGTGCCAAAGAGTTGGACAAGTGACTCCAGCGTCCGAAAACGGGGCCACAACTGGGCTGGATCCATATCCATTTGGGGTTTTCAGGGGAAATCACCCAAAGTCTCCGACATTTATCAACCATTTGGATCCATTTGGGGGGTCACCCATTAAAAAACACTTGGTGACTTAGTGTCCCTGGATCCAAAGGCCTCGTGAAACAGCGAGGTACGATGCCTCCCGGCGCGTGGGAGTGGAGTTGCCATGGCATCCCATGGAGGATCGTGAATTGGAACCCGCAGAGGCGGCCTCACAGCATCTCCAAACTGGGGGAATTACAGGCAGAAGGGGAAGACCCCTTGAGGTGAACAATTGATGATTTGATTTGAGAGTTCATGCAACACTTCTTGATCTATTTGATTTAAATTCGAACTCTTTGGACTCTTCGCTCTCTGTGTGTTTGAGAAGTCGTTGAACTGCACGCTCGGCTCAAGGGCTGCTCGATATGACATATGCAAAGCGTAGCGGACTTCACACTTCATGGATCCTGTTTCATCATGAACCAATGAGCGCTTCAATTATGTTTGCAAGGCCGAACTTACACATCTTGTTACAGGATCGAGGAAACGTCTCACACAACGACATGATGTGCTTCAGGTTAGAGAGTCAAAAAAGGCCATACCTCCTCATCTTGCTCCTAGCGAAAAGACTGAAGCAATGCAAGCGACTCTCCGCGAGATGCAGCTGTCCAGAGCACGAGCTGGAAGTTTGCTGGGTTGGATACGATGGGCAACGCAGAAGATGGGCTGGCGGCTTTGGGTTCCTTGCTGGGAACATAGCAGCAGAAGCGTAGATTTCTTTTTGACCATGGAAAGCATAACTTTTTTGAAAGGTATCCTAGTTGATGAATGTTGGTGAGGTTCGAAGAAGACTTGGCTTTTGAGATGGAAGGGGAGAATAGCAGGCCAAAGTCAATCTTTAGGACGAAGTATAGGGTGCTGAAAATTAGTTGGCAGGTGACGGCAGGTGATGTGGATCTGGGATCGGGGAGAGCTGTGCTGCGAGGTGTTGGTGGTGGCATGGATTGCCCACTACCTCCACGGAGCCTTGGATGAAAACCTTCGACATTGGATGCCAGGAGAAAGATTGCTCTAGAGACAAGTGCAATTAAGTGATATTAAGTGATATTAAGTGCACCTTTCTGTATTTTGTGTCATGGTTCCTATGGACAAGCATTGGCTCAATCCAGGTGTTCGGCGGGTCCGCCTACATCTTGCGAAGACACGCGCCACTGACAGTGTGCGTGAGGCAAGGCGGGAAACAACCAGCTTCAAACTCGTTTCAAGGCAACGCGTAGATTACAATCAGAGTGGTAGGTATTCGGCTCCCTGGTTGTTCGATTTGTACTAATTTATACCAGTGTACTTCTAGTGACAATCCGTTGCTCCATTCCTGCCATTGATTTAATCAGCTCCCCCTGCAGCGCATGCAACGCATCGTCGCTCGCTGCCCATCTCTGCATATGATGCTTCTTTGGCAGCACTAGGCTGAAGGATCTGAAGGCTAATCAGCTTGGCGTAGGATGTCATAGGTACTAGAAAAGCAGAGAAGTTTGCTTGCACTGATGTCTTGCAGCTTTGCTGTGAAAAGCACAGCGACTCTGGGGCATGTGGCCATCATGTAATGTAGAGCCTTATTGGACAGATTTGGACAAGGTACTGGCCGACGTGGTATGCACACACAGCCTTGCAGCAAATCATCCTACTGGGCCTGAAAGAAATACGCTGTGCTCTGCAGTGGTCTACGTACAAGCGACAGCTGCTAGGATTCGCAAGAGCTTTGGGCTGGTGCCGCCATGTCTCTTCATCTTCAATTCTGCATACTACTTTCAAAGAAATGGTTTTACTTAATATTCTGATGTTATATGTGTACAGGGGTTTGAATCACAAGATATGAAAGTACACAAAGGTGAACACGGGTTAGTTCCACCTTTTCCGTTGCGACACATCCAAGGATCATGACGCTCCGAGACACCTCCAGGATTTCGTTGGACTGGGTTGTGCCCCAGCCCGAAGTGGCCCTGCCTGATGGCCCTGTATGTGTTTTGCTTCATGGTGCAATCCAGGACAGCTGAACGCCGGTGCCCATGGCATTCCCAGCAAACTGCTGGACTAGCGCAGCGCCACAATCACTTCTTAAAACCAATCTAAAAACCAGGTTCACTGTGCACATGAGTAATTTGGATGCCATTCCCAACCATATCCAAACACCCTTGCTTCAAAAAAATGAGGAAAACATTGACCCAGCCGCCCAGCCGGACATGGCAAGGACAGCCGCAGTTCCACCATGAAGGATTTGGCCAAAGAGTTGGCCGCACGCGGCATCTTGACTCTGCGCCTCGGACGCCTCGGACGCTCCATTTGGAGCCGGTCAAGGTCCAATAAATAGGGGACATAGCCACTGGAAATTGGGAGCTTCAAGATTTCTCTACCAGAAATGGATAGAAAATGATAGAAATGATGGATGTTTGCAGGTTCAATCAACAGAAATGAATCCAACTGGATATCTACCATGTATTGCAGGATTTATTGGAGTCGCACCACCCTAAATGGGGCATCTAAGAAAAACAACTGGGAACAGAAAACCATCGTATGGCTTTGTCCAATGATGGGGATTGCCCCCAATTGATGACCAATTGATGTCAGACCATTGGAGTTTTGGATACCCTATTTTCAGACACACCCATGTGTGCCAATGTACACGCCTAGCTCCCACGGACTCAGTCACAAGACTTTGGGCCTGGGATTTCCCCTTTCAGATCCTCAAAGGATCTCAATGGTACACTGTAAGGTATACTGTACAGAACAGTCCCCAGCTTCCCCAGGGTCATGAATCGACGTGGCTACGGAGATTTGATGATGGATGCGTCGACAGCTCGCGTTACCCTTTTCGGCTTTGACGAGGACAGGTGCCAGATGGTGCCAGATGGTGCCAGATGGTGCCAGATGGTGCCAGGGAAGGTGGAGTTGTGCCAACTCATCCTTGCCATCGCCCCAAAGGATCTGGATGAAGTGCTCCTGGAGGTTGGTCGCAAAGCGCCCGGACGTCCCGTTGCGGTGGTCGGTTTCTCGTGCGGCTCAGGCAGGGATACGAGAATCTGCCAAGCTGATGCCAAATCACTTTGATGGCCTTTGGAGGGCTCAGCCCGCCTGGTATCTCCAACGAGAATTCTAAAATCGTCCGAACATTCTTTCCATGGGTTGGACTTGTTAGACATTGTTAGACATGATTAATTGAATTATAATATAACAATATTTAAACATATACAGCTAATTTATGATAATATACAATGAATATATAATATGCATGTACTATACATTATAAATTATACATCATTATATTCATGACATTTCATCACATTACATTAGATTGGTTGCAACTTCGAGAGGTTTCGCTGGCAGATATGGGGCCTTGCGCTCCCATCTCTCAGCCTGGACGGATGAATCTTGGATGCACTGGCTATGCAGCGGGAGGGAGTCCGTTTTAGGTCGAAACTTGGGTTAGTAATGGTGAATATGGGTTATGATGGTGAATATTGGATAAAACTGGTGAATATTGGTTAAACATGATTACATAACAGTGGTGATTAATTGTAATTAAGCAATATGAACCATTAGTTATTGACGGTTTTGCGTTTCAGATGTTGTTTCCACAATGCTTGAGATGGCCATTGCCCAGATTCGAACTGCCGGGCTGTGCGGACTGTTGATGAGGCGTTTCCATTGAAGGTTGCTAAGGTTGGATATTGGAGACATCTTGACACTGTGTGAAGACTTGTGCTATTGACCACCATTCTCATTTCCATCATTAGAAAGCTGTTGGAGGAGTTCCGAACCAGGCAACCCAATCATAAACCTACCATTTGGGGATGGTTTATATTTTGTACTGTACCATCCGTTTATGGTGATTTTGGGGTGGTTCACTATGCTCCTGCAAGAGACGGTATCCTCTCGGGCAGCTGATGTTTTGAGGACAATGGACTCTCTAAGACTATCCCGCGACTTCTCTGCGTTGCCAGCAACCCAGGGATGTTGCCTGCCTTGTGTCCATTGTGTCGGCCAAAAACATCAGAAAGTGAATGCACACCGTGTGGACGTCACTTGGGTCTCATTCCAGTTCCAGATCTTTGAGCATGTCTGCAGGTGGGTTACGATCCCGGCTTTCATGTTGTGAACGCCATGAAAAAGGTGCCGCTGCCATACCGATGGGCTCGGAACCCAGGGGGTTGGCAGGGGGGCACTGGCGAGGTGGCAAATCTTTCAGCCTTCAACTATTCACTGTGACATGGGCATAGAATCTGGAGTGTTTACAGTGGACATCAGTGTACTATCGGGGAATCTGGAAATCTCATCACCATGTCCAACTTGGAACTAGATCCTGAATATTCGTGAATATTTGTCACTATAGTGATATCTCATCGTGCAAGTGGACAAAGCTGAATGGTCAACTGCCACCGAACCCAACCGCATCAACTAGCTATTCATCGGTGGTTAGTCCCTCATTTTGGGACAACCCATGCATGTTGGTTAAGATCCGCATTTCTTGTTGGTGAAACACCCCAGTTTGATTTGTTAACTAACTACAATTCACTTATATTAACTCCTCATTCTGGTGGGTTGAATTCCATTGAATGCCTATTTTCACTGGTCAACTCCCCATTTTGATTGTCGCAGTGGAATCACTATGGTGGGTGTCATGCCATTTTTATCGCTTGCTGAAATTTGACCCAGGGCTTGGATCTGGCCCTGCGATATCAGTATGTCTATCGTCATCGAGAGACCTGGAAGCAGAAGTCTCCGTCCTCGGCGGAAGTGATGAAGGCGATTAGAAACATGTTTCTTTCACAGGAGATGCTGATGGATTAAACTTAGTTATGGCTATTGGAGGATTATTTGCGCTCATTTTCGAATTATTTTTTGAGAGCTTTACACAATTCTTGCTATGTGATTTCATGTTTTCATTGGCATAATTGGAGCAAAATATTGAATGATGGCCTGTCAGTATTTGTTCCCAGTCATGGATGATGCTCTGTGCAGATGGTGCTGGATCCGGCTCAAAGCTTCGACAATGTCTACCGGAACGTCACGAAACTGTCAGGCGAAAGGGCACGTCTCGGCCGCATCTGTCTTGGTGAGAGCTGTTGTATACATGGATCTACCAAACTGACCAAACTTGCTTCAAATGTCCAACACGTAACATATCCTGAACATAATCAAGCAGTCCAACTCAAACTTAGAAGACTTCTGTGCAGTGCAACAAGACTATTACTTTTTGCCAAGACGTTCTCATTTACAAGTTCGTGAGCGAGCGTGATGTGCATTCAAGTGTTGTTGTGTTTATCCTTCACATTTGGGTTTGTCTGACAAAACAGGCATGGATTCTGGATTATAAACGGCCGTTTATTGGTGATCAATCTCCCATTCGAGGCTTGATAGGCCCAAATTTTAACAGCAGCCGTTGAAGGCTTCGGATGTAGCAACACCTGGCTGGAAAAGCAGCAGCCCTCTTTGAAAGACATGCAGCTGCCCTGCTTGCTGATCAACTCGTTTCCCGCCAGCAGTAGAGGATATAGTTACTGTACAAGAAAACACACCATGTTGCAGTTTCAAGGGGAATAGGAACTATAGGATGATCAACCAGTGGATTTGGGGAGGTTGATTGCCCATGATTGCCCCATTTTTGAACAAGGCCAATGTTGGGCGGGCGGCGTAGAGAGGGGCTGCAAGCTCCAGCTGAGGCGAGATGATCCCATTTGCGTTTGGGAAAACGTGGAAGAACATGCCTCGAACATTGAGCAAAACCCTTACTTGGCATTGGCAGAATTGCAGCCTGGCAGCATGCTATGGCAGTGTGACAGCAAGATGGAAGGCTTTTGAACAGCTTATAGACCCGCACACATTGAAAACATTATGGATGCGTCTGTTGATTTTTGCACTCGACCTGGGCGCACCAATGCTGTATCGTCCGCGCCTTGAAATTACTTCTCAGATGTCCCGTACATCGAACATGCAGACCTGGTGTCAGCTCCTTCGGATGCTTTTCGAGTGTTCTCAACTAGCATTTGTTGAACTGAGAACTTGTCAAAGACTGCCTAGCTCAGGCAGCGTGGTTCGCATGGCTGCAAGCTACTCGCCCAGAAGCCCTAAATTTGCAACATGTAACAATGATATCATGAATCGTGATAGTGATAATAATAGCAATAGTAATGAGCATGATAATAATGATAATGATAATAATGATAATGATGATAATGATAATAATGATAATGATAATCATCTAGGATTTATAATGATAATGACAATGATAATAATCTATGATTTATAATGATAAATGATATAATAGTAATAGTAGTAGTAGTAGTTAGTAAATAGTAAATAGTAAATAGTAAATAGTAAATAGTAAATAGTAAATAGTAAATAGTAAATAGTAAATAGTAAATAGTAAATAGTAAATAGTAGATAGTAGATAGTAAATAGTAAATAGTAAATAGTAAATAGTAAATAGTAAATAGTAAAAGTCATAGTAATAGCAATAGTAATAATAGTAATAGTAAATTAATAGTAACTTGTAATAGTAATGATAATGATAATAAGACTCGGCATAATCATGAGTGTAGTCAGAAGAACAATAGTAATGATCATGATAATAGTGATAGCAATGATCATTATATTAATGACAATCACACGAATGATAGTACATTGCATGCCACAATAACAATAACACCAATAATATGTAGTATACACACACATATTGTATATATATATATATATACACACATAAACACACATACATACATACATACATTACATTACATTACATTACATTACATTACATTACATTACATTACATTACATTACATTACATATACAATACAATACAATACAATACAATACAATACAATACTACCATACCATACCATACCATACCATACCATACCATACATACAATACATACAATACATACAATACATACAATACATACAATACATACAATACATACAATACATACAATACATACAATACATACAATACAT
>BGPT01000245.1:214051-262357 GCA_003297045.1 Symbiodinium sp. clade C Y103 | reverse complement strand
TACAATACATACAATACATACAATACATACAATACATACAATACATACAATACATACAATACATACAATACATACAATACATACAATACATACAATACATACAATACATACAATACATACAATACATACAATACATACATACATATAGTTTGTACAAAATATCGTGTGTGATATGACTACAGACTGTAACTTGGACGTCTGGAAAATTTAAGCACAGACTCTTTGCCAATGCTTTGCTGATTTGCTTCATGGATTTCAAGCAGACATAGCAGCAGTCCGCCCCAACGAGGCCAGCTCGGTCAAGAATAAAACGCACGGGCAGCTTCTGAAGGGCCACATCCTGGGTGGAATCTGAGTATCTCTCGGAGCATCTTTGTGAAGCATCCAGAGATATCCAGAGATATCGTTCTGCATATCTTTCTGCGTATCTTATCTTTCTGTATAGCTTTCTGTACATTTCCGAGTCTTGGCAAGTTTTTACTGCAATGCCAGTGCCAATCACTGCCACATTCTCAGCAGCTCACATGCACAAGTTGGTCGTAGCCTCGCTGCAAGAACCTGAAGTTCAAAGGCGGGAAGGAGACTTAGCTGCTAGCTTTTTCGTTTCCAGTTTCAACAGATGCATCCTGCGCCC
Source organism: Symbiodinium sp. clade C Y103 (assembly GCA_003297045.1). NCBI lineage: Eukaryota > Dinophyceae > Suessiales > Symbiodiniaceae > Cladocopium > Cladocopium sp. clade C. The sequence continues at coordinate 261,723 of BGPT01000245.1, read as the reverse complement.
GCAAAATCCCATCGAGAGCGTGGCGTGGAGTAAATTGCGCAGAACGGCTTAAGGCCTCTCATGCGACAAATCAAGTTAAGACTACAAATTGGTTTCATTTCAGCCTCTGACCTGAACAAGACAGGCCTCTAAACGAAACATACGAACCATACAATCCTCTAGCCGCAAAGTGAGCTTTGATCTATTGGATCCCGAGGCAAATCACAAATCGTTACGACGTTACATGCTTCATCCTGTGCTACATCTGCTGCACAGGTGGCCTCCCGCAGCAAGTCCGGCCGCAAATGTCACAGCCTTGGACTACAGTTAAACGATGTTAAACGACTACTGTACATTGTCCAGCCATGTCCAGCCGTTTAAACATCGAGAACTCAAGACCGCCAAAGCTCCAGTGACCTCCAGAAGGAGCTGAGATCCATACGTGCTGCTCTGCAATACCCACATCGAAGGTGCGTTCCTGAACCGCCGGGGTAGCCCTCCTACAGTCTCCAGTTTTGTAGTTTCGGGAACTTGGGGTGTTCACTCCTGATCAAATTTTGAAGACCAATTTCTATTACTCAGAACACTTGTCTTCTACACATTGTGCGTTGCGTCTCTAACCCGCAACCCGAGCTTTGCACTGGACCGAAGCGTTTCTCAAAGATCCCGATGCCAGTTCCTCCAGGCCTGATTCCGAGGATTCAGAGACAATCAACTAGTCAATTTATGAATTATTTATGATATTTTATGTCAATTTCCCAAATTCAACTAGTCAACTAGTCAAGACAGGTCAACTGGATTGGATTCGGACATGGCTGCAGTGATCGCGACGATTTTTTCATCCCGCCTTACATCCGGAAATCAAATCCAATTGAATGCAGCTGCTTGGCTATCTTATATAAATGACTCCAATCATGGCTTCTATTGGTCTGCTCCATGCTGTGGCATCTCCACAACTTGAAACAGTGGACAAGAGCAATAACAAATATGACAGCAGGCATCTGAGTTCTGCTCTCACCCTCACGGACCAGCTGATCTGCAAAGACTTTGGTCAAGGGAGGCTGTTTTGGCTTCTGCCTTGGCCCAAGCTACTGCATCTGCACTAACCTGGTAACCTCCAGACCGCCTGTGAATTTGAGAAAGAGTGCGCCAGGCATCCGGGCTTCTCATCTGGGTTTTTTGGAACCTGGAAAACCAAATTCCCAGCCGCAAGTGGCCACAAGGACCAAAATGAAAATCTGAAAAAAGACGGAAAGAAGACTAAGACGATTTCAGCTGGCCATGCCTTGCCATGCGCTGAGCTAAGATCCCAACATTGAATTTTGGCTGGACCGCGTGCAGTTTGTCACTTGCCTGCGAGGAGAGGCAAGAGAAATTGCTCTCACTTTCCCATGATACCCAGAAGCCTTCTGCGCAGGCTCGTAGCCGTAGCCTTTTTTGGTCCTCACACATCATGACATCGTGATTTGAAACGAATGAAACAGATTGTGCTTGAAAAAAGATCGTCTCTTGAACAACTTTTCCCCGCTGCGGTCTTGATGTGCAAGAAGACGGGCTTCTGCAAGAGGCCATCTTCGTGGTCTTGCCGAATGTTCTCCAAGACCTGAAACGAGCAAACTTGGCACCGTCACCGGACACCACATCTATGCATGTACTGCATATAATGTGTGTATATATTATAATATGTATACACATAAGTAGATATTAATTTTCTAAACATTCAAATACTTTCATATCTTACTTTTGTATGGTCTTGATATGCTTGTATCATTGTCAAGTTTCGTCGCTCAACCTGCACCAAGGTGTCCATATCGTGGCCATCAATGGGACCAACCTTGGTATACCGAAGGATCTACAATGGTCTAAGTATGTCTAAGTTAGCAAATGATTTCAAATGGAACTGATTGCGCTGAGATCCAGCATAGTAGAAGCCCAACTGCTCGAAGAGCTCGCCGCGACCTCTGTCTTATCTCTTGTAGGGACTTTCTCAACATAAGTCGAACATTGTCGAACTCTCTCCGCAACAGCATCATGGCCGAGGCCGGTGCTTCCCGAGCCACTCCCTCGGAATGGTACTGTCTTCACAAAGTCACGAGTGTACCTGTTGAGCCCAGTCTCATCTGACACCAAAGAGAAATGCCAACCACCACAAGCACTACCAGGCACTACCACGGTTTCTATGGATCATGCTGAAAAGGAAGCATGGGGCACTCGTCCAGTTTTGCGGCTGCAGCTGAGAGCTGGTCTGGCAAGAGCTGCTTGGTGGCATTTTTGGCAAACCTGAAACCAACACGGTACACTGAAGTACACTGAACAATCTGAACATGTAAAGAACATCTGAACACTGTAAACCGAAGTGCTGATTTCTTTGGACCACAGCCAAACTGCCTTCAGCGTCAGAAGAATGCATTGGAGTACCCAAAAAGTGAACGTTGAGGCAAGAGCTGTCGCGCATTCTGGAAGGCTTGCGAAGTCTCAACCTTGGCGATGTTGCCCTGGATGTCGAGGCCTGAAAGTGGATGCACCGAAACCCTGACAATAATCGGAGCTCGAGTTTCTGCTGTAATACCAGTTTCTCGCACAAACATCGTCGAATCCCAACCTCGAGTTTCTGCTGTGCTAGTCCCAGCCAGAGTTTCCGAAAGCGCACCCACTGGTTGCTTGACCTGCGAAGCAAACGTTATGCAAACTTGGAGAGTAGAAAATCAGTGGAAATCTGTATGCCATCCTCAATGTTTGTATCCGGCCTGGTTGTAAAAGGTAGGCCTTCAGCATACCACCAAAGATGCACTGATGCACTTCTTGGGGCGAACACACCGAACAAGATCGAACAAACCGAACAAATCTAAGATGCAGAATGTCCTGAAGTGTAAGGCCGTAGCAGAGAGACTTGACCATTGTCGTTGAGGATCACTACCTGTGCAGCTTTCCGTAGCTAAAGATTGGTGTAGCTGCGTAGCTTGATCTTTGTGCTGAGGCCACAGCGACTTTTGAGCCCAGGCCGCCAGCCTTAGCCACGCTTGGCTCACACCATGGCTACCATGGCTGCTGTCACACCATGGAGCTGGGTCCCGTGCATGGTTCATGGCTTCCCAGGCCATGCCACCAGTGATTGCTCCGTCTCCAATCACTGCAATGCTGTGTCCAGACCTGAAGGCATCTGAAGGCATCTGCAAATCGAGGCCCTTGAATGTTTTGAATTCACTCTTTGTAATCTTTGTGAGATTCGTCCAGAGAAAAGCCAGTTCCTGACGTTTGCAGTCATGTGCCTCTGCAGACGATCTTTGGCTGTTTGAAAGCCAACAGCTGCGCCTTGACAATGGAAAGAGGGCAAATGTGAACCCTTCCGAAAGGGTATGCAAGGGATATCTCGCTGCAAATGGAAACATCAGAAGCAAGAGCACGGGGCACAGCAGCTAACTTCTTGTCTTAGCTTTGCACTGATGGAAGTTGAGGAGTGTCCAGCACCAAAGGCGTCATAGACCGACCTTTGGGAAGTGACAGAAGTGACCGAAGTGACCCTTTTTTCGCGGAACTCGGGTGGACCAAGGTGGACCGTGGTGGACCAAAGCCAACTGCGAACGAGGACGCGACTCCTTGCGCTTTGCAAAACCTGAAAGACCACCTCCCTGACCTTGGGGCTTGGGGCAGGTCAGGTGCAAACCAAATTCATAATTCGTTTTGGTACTGCGGAGCAGTCTTATGTCTTTCACACAACAATTGATGGCTCAAAAGCGGGTACCAATGGACCCACAATTGTTGTGTCTTTGCGGATTGAATCATCCAACTTTAAGAATCATTCAGGACTTGTAGGAAAGCTTAGCTGACGACGTAGAGTGTAAATTCGCGAGCGTCTGCCCGTTAAAACCTCCAGGATTCAAGACTTAAGCGAAGAAGAATTGTCTGACCAATCTGCACATTCTTCGGAGCAATGTCAGTAGGCCTTGTGAGGTTGACACTGATGAGCCACGTCCCAGCCTTGTGACAAGGTTCCGTGAAAGGGAGGGAGAGCACACTAATTCTTTCACACAAGTAAACTGCCACGCACACAAACACACACAAAGCATCACAAAGCAGTATTGTCATGTTGACTGTCCTTCTGCTGTGCTGAGCAATTGAGTCTTCTGCAAATCTCATCCCGCGGGGTGTCGTACACATGATGAAGTGCAACAGTTAGCTCCACCACACCAAGTCCGGCACCTGAGGCCAATTCTGGACTCGCTGTGGACTCCTCTCCACTGTCCACAGCATCCATGAATCGTTATAATCAAGATACATAGTAGATCCTACCAAGTAGTAGATTCAAGTTTGAAATACCTTAGTAGTCTGAGGATGTCTGAGGCCTGTACCCAAATGTCCACCAGTGACAGATACTGCATCGAGAACCTGTCAATTTCGATAGCTTCCAACTGCTATGCGAAGTTCCAAGATCAACTGGTCACTGGGGTGTCATATCGGCTGCCACCGAACCCGCCTGCCATCGAACCTCTTCTGCAAGCTGCTTCAGCTCAGGGACATTCATGCTGCGAATCCTGGCATGTCATGTCATCCTCTGGTCCACTGAAGTCCACTGAAGTCGACTGAAGTCCGCTGAAGTCCACTGAAGTCCACTGTAGCTGGTGAACTTCGCAACCATCCAAATCCAGGTGAGGCCGGTGAGGCATGACTTTTGCTATCGGTTGTGTTTTGCCTCATTGCCAGACGCAGCTATATGTTTTTTGTAGATAGGTGTGGTGTGAGAAAGACCTGCAACTGTCATGTGCCACCACAATTGGAGATAGCAAGACCGCTGAGTACCCTCGTCACCAAGAGAATCCAACCTTGGTCGCACCAAAACTGCTAGGTGCGTCAATTGATGGCAGCATTCATCTGCACTCTGCGCTCACATAGCTGTGCGCAGTTTTATGACACCAATGACACCAATTTGTATCTCATGCCAAGGTAGCCACAATGGAGTTGCTTTGGGTGGGAAGTGACCTTTCTTCGGTTCCTCTTCCTTTGGAGAAGCCTGCATTGCTTTGGTGCCAGTGATAACTCCCCCTCTTGGCATGCTATGTTCACCGGAGACCCACCTGTTTCTGTCCAACTCCAAGTGTTCCTGATCGCGGTGCCCCACATTTGCGGCCTTGGGTCAGAAGTTTCAGAGATGAGCTTAGATTTAGATCACCTCACATGACTTTCCGTTCATTAACAATCTGAGAGGCCAACAGAAAATGTCATCTTCCATGAATACGTTTCCACATTCAGAGCAGACCTTGGTAATCCAGCACTGCGTCATACGATAGTCAAGTGGTCTTCCATCTTCCCATTCTGAATGGATGACCTGGCCTTCGCTGCTCCTTTTAAGGTATCATTGGTCACAGATGCTTGACTTTGAGCTGCCGCGAGCGCAAGGCGCTTGCGAAAGTTCCTTCATCGTGTCACCATGTGGAAAGTCAGCAACATCAACTGCTGGCTCAGTTGAATCATAAGACCAGTGTCCCAGGGTCCCAGTTCACCAAACTTCTCAATCCAAACGTTTCTGAATGATGTCAAGAAGTATCTCTGTCTCGACTGCACTGATGTCCTTCGCCGGCGTGAGTGCGCGGCCACAAGGCCAGCAGGAACACCCAGCACCACTGCAAGGAGTGCCGGATCAGACCCGTCTATGGAAAATGGGATTTGATAAACATTAGCACTGCAAGACTACCTTTGGACTGAATCAGAGTGAGCTGGGAAAGCGTCTGAAAATGATGCAAGAATGACCGAAACAAATCGGTGAATCGACTGAGGGATGGACAACAAGTGCTGATCTTCTGGCTTGATGAATTCTCTGTAGGGACCACAATCCTGCAGCTGACTGGACTGAGTCAGACTGAGGCTGTGTCTAAGTGGCCCTCAACAAGTGGACTGCGGAAACGCCCTGTGTCCTCTTGTTTGACAGTGGACCTGGGGACTGGCTCCATTTGGAAAACTCCCTGAGCAGGGCAGGTGGAGACAACTGAGACAACGATGCCGACATGAAATGACATGAACTCATTGCTTTCATCAAGGCTTTGGATGGCTTTGGTACGTTTTGATTAGATGCACGATGATGATAGTGTCACAGAAGGCCTCACAGCGGAGGGTGGCACCTGCAGGGAGTCACCAGGTCTTTGTCGCTGTCTCTGCCCTGACTTTTGTGGAAAAGCTGCAGCAAAGCACCTGCTCAACAAGAAGTGACGACATGGCCTGCAGGGAGGGCGGCGAGCACAGCCAGCAAATTGAAATGTGCCGCTCAAAAGGCACAACCCCTGCCTTCAAGGCCGATTGCAGAAAGTCACCAAAAGTTTGAGCCGCAAACTGCAGGAACACTGAAGGTGGCCAAGCCCACTCCATGCCTGACCGAGAAACCTCATGCGCATGTTTGAAGGTGAAAACGAATGCGAAGTCAGGGCAACTTTTCAGGGTCCGCTGTCCACGGTGCTCTGTTGCAACCACTGGTCCACTGCCTACAGGAAACGGCTCAACATATCAAAGTGGGGCGCAAATTCTATGATCTATGGGTGTCCAATGCCACAAGACTCCACAGGTCAAAATCTGGGAACACTGAGCAGACCACAAACTGCACTGCCGACGTGGCAAGCTCATGTGGTAATGACGAAGTGGATGACAACTCACCTGGGCCGCCATGTGCCACCACAGTGGTTCCGTGTGGACAATGCAATCGTTTCGTCTGCCGCACCTGCCACACCTGCCACACCTGCCTCACCTGCCGCACCTGCCGCACCTGCCGCACCTGCCGCACCTGCTGCACCTGCCTTCGTTTGACAGCTGCAGTGGCATCAACAGGACTCAGGTTGCCACGATGTTCTAACACTCCATGGCTACCTTGATCCTGGAAGGAAGACATGAAGATGCCAAAAATTATTCAACGCTGGTCCGAGCGCGGTGCTTTCGCTCGGCTCCTTCAAGGCATCCCACAGGTCTTGTGCTTGACTTTGAGGCTTCTCAAATTTAGAGTCGTTGGATGCAGGAAGGAGCAGCAAGATCTTGAGCCTGAAGTAGCAAAGGTGTCATTGATCTTGCAACAATTCACATGGTGCAACTGCCAACGCGAGTAGTGTCACACAAGCACTCATCTTATCAAGACATGCCTCAACAGGTGAGACTTGATCTCTGCCACCAGCGAGTCCACCTTTCAATTGTGGGATATGTTGCGTCCTGTTGGGTGTTGTGGTTGCCAAGGCAGGAAGCAAAGCAACAAAAGAACAACAAAAGAACAACGAAAGAACAACAGAAGCAGCAAAAGCGACAAAAGGAATAGCAAAACGTCGTGTGCTAAAACTGACACGCCACAGCCCGTGCATTTGACAAAGTCACAAAGCCCTCTGAGAGCGCCGCAGACTCTACACCAGCAGGGTCCAGGAAGCCATATGTTACCATTGCATCAGTCTGAGCATAGGGTCGAGGCCTGTAGCTCAAAAAGGCGAAAACTGGTCCGAACACACAGTGCAGCCTGCACCTACTGCCGGAGCCTCTGGAAGAACCACGACGCCAGCTGGAAGAGTCGCTCCTGTCAGCACTTCTTTTGGATGTTTCACTTTGCCTGAGAGATCCTCAACTGATCTTCTGGAAGCACATGGCAAATCTCTTGATTAAGCTCCGAAAGCTATTTTTTCACCTCATCGGGAGTTCCAGCATGCGAGAAATGGCGCCGCAGGTTTTGAGGCCTTACACATGGCAAAGTCCTTTGCTACGTGCATCCCTGGCCATATGTGCACTGTTCTGTCATTGTGGTAGCAATGTGCCAATCTGGGATATAAATTGCAAAGAGCTTGGAGACGGACGAAAAGTGGGAGTTTCGATACAGGCGGCCCAGTCTGGTGTCAGAGTGAAGAAAAGCCTCAAAATACCATGGTCGCACTGGACACACTGGGCACAGCAGGCACAAGCACTTCTGCACGCTCAACCATCGCATTCAAAGCACTCTTCAGCTGTTTTTCAGCGCGGAGAGCTAGAATCCTCCGAATGATCATTAACATGTGCCTCTGCATGTACTGCAATGAGCGGCATGTTGTGCAATGCAAGGGTCCAACTCCTGTCGAATGATTGCGCAATAAAAAGCAGAAAGTGGACCCTAAAACAAGCTATCACGGGCTACTAGACTGTTACACATTGTTACATTTGTTACTAGACTCCTAGACTGTTCCTAGTGTCATTACTAGACCTTCTGCGCTTTCAGCGCTTCGAGAAAATGGTGAAACGCCTCGGTGGCAACGACTCTCCGCGTGAGACCTCTTCCGCCAAACCTGGAGCAAGTCGCTTGGATTGCGAAGCTCGGGAGGTCGGAGATGTCTCAGGCTCCTGACAGCGTCAGGCGCAAGAGCTTTGAAGCATTCACTGTAAGATTCTGTAAGATTCTGAGTTATACTCTGTACCTCTTGGGATAGTTTCATCATCTTTCATCAATTTGATCCTCGTCAAGCTTTGCCAAGGATCAGTTCTGCTGGAACGAAATGGCATACATTGGATGTTTTCCCAAGGATTAATCACAAGAGTATATCGGTAAAACGGCGAAATTCAAAAACTGAACAAAAACAAGGGGGCCTCTTCGTAGCATCTCGAGGTTGCCACGGAGTCATGCCTAGTGACACGCTTCTCCTCCAACTCCTCATATTTCCACGTCACCACCGAGTCTTGCCGACTGGCACGTTTGCTCTCGGAATCATTGCGCATTTTGGTAAGTCTGAGTAGTAAATTCTGCATTTCCAGGACTTCTTCTGGATTGTTTGCTTCAAAGATCTCTGACCCACTCTCATCGCTGTCTTCCACCTCGACCCCTGACGCAGATGACAATTTTCGCAGTAGGCTTTTGGACAGTCTCAAGGTCAAGCGTCGCTCGGACGGTTTGCGACTCTGACTGCCTGCTTGGCCCTTTGCATCGCTCTGAGCCTCTGGGGAGGATGCTGCATCACTTTTGGCCAAAGCACTTTTCTTTGGTAGTGGTCCTGGCGGTCTTGTCATCGGCTTTGACTGTTGAGACGGTTGAGATGGTTGAGACGGTTGAGACGGTTGAGCCTGAGGCTGCAGATTTGCTATGTTTGCAGAGTGCTGAGCTTGGCATGCTTGCAGCGAACGCTTTACCTCACAGTCTGCCAGCTGCCCGGCAAGGGCTCTGTGCTGCTCTTCCAAAAGTTTGTTCCCTTTGTGGATTCTGCGCAGCTCATCGCAGACAGTTCGCAAGGTCTTGCGCATCAGCAGAACTAGCTCTTGCAACTCTGGCTTCAGGTCCGTCAAGTCTTTGGCTGATGTTGGCCTGTCTTCAACTCCAAGAAGTGAAGGCAGGGCTTGTGAAATTCCATTAGAGAGCTAACAGACGCCATAGCCCTTCACTCACAAAACATGCCAAACCGTGAGGTTCAAAACCACATCAAACTTTGGCGTGTCCAAACATGAAGTGCTGTCCTGGCAGCGCTAGTCATGACAAAACTAGATGTTGAAACTTGAAACTTTTTTTCTTGAAGTCCGTCAAAGACCTGAAATATTGCCAAGAATCTGAGCACTGTCATTGCAGGGTGAGCATCGGCCGACGTAAGTTCCAGGATAGCCGCTTGCCATGTATTTGGTCACTTTATGACACAGGAATGTCTACACTTTGCAGCACCAAAAAGCAGGAAAGATAGTGCTGCTCAGGCTAAGGCTGGCTAGATCTGGCCAGCAAACTAGAGCCCGACACGCCGAACGCTGAGCAGATCAAAAACGAATGGATGTAGCCAATGGACTCAATGGACTTCAGGTTTGTTGCAACGGTGCTCTGCAGATCTTCACGATCAGTTGAATCAATTCGACATATTGAGCTCAGATTTCTGAAGCATTCTGAGGACTTTGCTCCCATCCAATATGCAGCTCGATCTCGCTCCAGTCGCGACAAGAGCCAACCACTTGGAGGTGGTGCCTTCCAGCCTACAGTCGCACAACCGGAACAGCTTCCGGACACGGTGCCAGGCTGCGTTGGAAGCGGCTAAGCAACCAACTTGGGGCCACCATCACAACAGACTTGTACAGCTCAAATGCCTCCAAGAACTCTTGAAAGAAAGTCGAGAATCTTAAGATTAGCCAAAACTTCGCAAAGGCAAATTGAATTTATCGTTTTCGCTCCGCATTTGTGGAGAGGATTTCTGCAATCGACCTTGGCAGCACCATCTTGCTCAGGTTCCCAAGCAGTAAGCGCCTGGATTCAACGCGCTTCACTTGTCAGTTTTGGATCCTCTAAACTTGGCTCACTTGGCTCCTCTGGCTATTGTCTTCTTCTGCTTTGATGTCTTTCTTGCCAAACAAGATTGCTTTGAATTCTAAGCTATCTATGTTGCAGAACACCCAGCTTTGTACTCTAGGATCTTTACGGAGCAGTTCTGCTCTTGTTCGCCCTTCATCTTGCTTGTTGATGGACCGTTGTATCATGATCAAGGAGGCTGGATTTTTGTTGAAAATGGACTGTCAAATGTCTTGCCGCAGTAGTCGCGACAGCTATGTCCTATGATTGTCACACCATGCAGCCTCCAAAGCACGCAAACCATAGATAGCACTGGAGCTTGCTGCCACAACGCATAACCTTAGTCCAGGAGCATCCCTGGAGTAGCTGCAGTTGTAGGAGAGTAACCAGATTCAACGGCGAATATGCGTATAGATTAATACTATATAATCATATATAATGTACATATTATACATACACGTACATACATATTTGTGTATGTCTATGTGTATGCATGAGATAGGCGATAGGGAAACTGGTCAAGGCTGTAGTCTTTCAATGAATTGCATACCAAGTCTCTGATTGAAAGCATCTAAAAAATGTTACAGTTGTTAGTTACAGTTGTCAGACTTTACTTTTGATCGTCCAGGTCCCTGGAGTCTATATATTCCAAGTTCTGGTCCACATATTCCTAGACTGCTCCTGGTTCTGACTATGTGCCAAGTGCGCTGTGTCTGTTCTCTTTCAGTCAAGCCACTGAGGCGCTTTCTCAGCTGGCTCATTTTCAAGACCTAGAGCTCGTCCAAAATGTAGCGTCAAAAAAATGACAGCTTCCGTCCAAAATAGATGTTGCACAATGTTGCACATATACAATATTGCGATATATTGCGATGCTGCATCTCGCTGATTGCAAACGAGGTTCCTGCTTCAGGTAAGTATGCAGACTTTGGATTCTGAAAATTGGAATTCAAATTTCAGCCACAAGGTATTGAAGTTTCCGAGATCCGTGCTGTCTTTTGCCAAAAGCAACTCTTGCTGGGCCACGTGCTCCAGTGCCTGACACCAGAAGTCCTGGGCGAAGGAGCTGCTGCGGTTTCAACTTGCAATTGCTGATGGTGGGGATTGGTGGGGGGGTTATAACCTGGAAACTCTCGTGATGAAACTTGCTGCTCGGTGTTTCTGGCTCCATGATCCCACAAAGAAATGCAATCCACTTCTGGAAACGTATCCTGCCAACATCATTTTACCCGCTGGCATTTGGGATCCTGGTACTCCTCTGCCAAACACTCTGGTTTGCAGTGCTCCAACCTCAAAGCGCGTCCCTCAATCCATTCCCGCTCAAAAAACACATTTTCTGTCGAGGCTTCGCTGGGCGCGCAGCGCCCAGTTTGTCTGGACATCTTGGGTCCAACCTGGCCTCGGCAGGTCAATATACAGCGCATCAAAACCAAACTCCCTGACTCATCTGAGTCATCTGAGTCATCTGAGTCATCTGAGTCCAGTTCCACTCCAAGATGTAGCAACGATGCCTGACATGGGAACTGCTGTGCAACTTTAAGGTGCATGTTCCAACTTGCAGACTGGGCAACCAGAGAATTAGAGTACGTTGCATGCCGGGTTTCTGACCCTCTTTGTGAGAGAAGCGTGGCCAAAGGTCTCATCTCTTCTTTGCCGCTGCAAACTAAAGAAACCTGACTGCGACAGAACTAAGACCTGTGACAGCAATAGTAGAGGACTCACAAAGGACTTAAGCTGGAGTTCCGGAGTTCAGACTTTAGATTCACTTTGGATTCACTTTAGATTCACTTTAGATTCTAGATACTTTTAGGATCCTTTAGGCATGGCGCATGTCTCTAGGCTTGCCACGGATGGGATGAGAACTAATGTCCAGCCACTCGCAGGTGAAGGCCTGAATGCTATTGCTGAGTCGAATACCCATTACCAACTCCTTTGCAGTTTGAAAGTGTTGGAGAGCAAACTGTAGAATCAAGAAGTACATTGTGGAGCAATGTGCAATAAAGACTGCAGCATTTTTCTGAGTGAAGAGAGAGAAGCCTTATAGAATCAGAACATATCAGAACAAAAAGGAGAGAAGTGGAGTTGTCTTGAGAAGCAAACCAACTTCGTGGCACAGGGCATCTAAGTCGACTGTAGCATTTCTCATGTTTCTCTCCCCGATGTGAGGCTGCTGCAAGTTTTCTTCCACAGCAGTCAAAGCATCTCGAGCTGTCCCACCGCCAGCCTGCCAAAAGAAAACAATGCTTGGCGATCGCTTCAAAAGGGCGGCTGAGGACAGAACTGGTTGTTGAGCAATAATGTATTCGTAAGGATGCCTCGCGGTGACATGGACAAAGTGATGTGCACAATGTTTCAATCCTTGCACTTATCTGAGCGTTGGTCATCGTATTCTGGATGTTGGGTACGTAGACCGCAAGACTTCAAACGCGCTTGTTCCAAGAAATCCGACAGACATGAACCTCTGAATCGGCAATACATTCTGCAAATGCCAAGCTGATACAGCGTACTGCAAGGTGGGTCACTGCAAGCGAGGAGCAGCTACTGCCCGACAGAAAAAAACTTTGAGGCTTTGAGCCTTCCTGGTTCTATCCTTGAGAGTTGAAGGTCGACAACATTGCCAGGAATTGGACATTTTGCCGCCTGTTGCCAGCTGATGTTCTCCAAGTAAAGCTTTTGTACCTAATGCACCAAACAAGAGTTGCAAATCTATTTGTGGGAGGTCATTAGGGAGCAGTCGCCAGAATGCCTGATGATTGCATGCCATGCCATGTCTCTCTGACTTTTTTCTGCAAGGGTCACCTGAAGGTCGCATCTGTCGTCACCTCGCTCGCTGCGATGTCCAGCAGGTAGCGTTTTTGCACCTCACAGCTTTGAGCTAAGATGTTCAGCTAGCGCTCTTGATGCTGTTGTGCGGAGCAAACCCTTCACTTGACTTGGAAAAACACTTGGCTATTCTCATTGGTGGAAGAAAAGTTCCCGACGAGATTGCTGGCTATTCTGAGGGCACCTGGAACAAACTCTAAGCGGCGCAAAGTCTTCAATATTTTGGACAGCACAATTCTGACGCGGGCCTCTGTTGCTCACTCTAGTACACGATGAGAGGAGCCTACGGAAACAGTGGATATACGCTGAGAACACCTGAGAACAACACACAATACCAATGAAGGGTTATGTTTGGAATAAAAATGACAGCAAACACCAAAAGCGGATTGCACCGGATAAGATGCTCCACGATTTGAATCCACCTGGCAGCTTCTGATCCGCGAAGTCTCCCATGCACCTTTTGCACCGCGACTTTCTTGGAGGTGTTGATCAAACTCAAGGACTGAAGGAGAACTTTGACCTGACTTGTAAAGCTTCCTGCCTGGGGTCTGGGAAAAGAAGCAATGCCACGAATAAGGCGCATAAGCCTGAAATATTGCCTGAATCTGTTTGCTGAGCTCTATGAAATTCCAGGTGTAGTTTCATCAGGACTTCACAACGAAAATGTTGAGTGCTGCATGTAAAGTCCTGTGGTTTGGTATTGGCTTGGTTCAAGTTCTGCACGTTCTCTTCAAAGCACACTGACAGTTGAGCCAACAAAATCAAACCAAGACTTGTTCACGATTGATTGCACTTGGGATCCAGAAGGGAAACTGCTTTGGGAAGCAGCGAAGAATGGTGCCATTTTGCCGGAAATATGTACACTGACATGGTATATATCGGCAGCCGGTGCCGGTGGATACCGGTGGATGCCGGTGGCAAGTGCTCCAAGTGTAACTCATTGGGCCAATTTGCCACAAGAGTCACAAGAGTCGTCACTCTATCGGCAGCACGCCGAAGGATGAGTTCTTGAACTCACCGGTGCAAATCGAAAGTGAAACGGCAAAAAGGGTTCCAGACAGAGGCTCATTTCCAAACAATGTGTGGATGTGGTTGGCTTGAATCCTCTTTGAATTTCTGGCATATCCGACAGAAGAGCTCAAACTGGAAGTTTCAACGGTTGAAAAACTTCACGAATTGGTGCAGTTGACATGTATAAGTACGATTCTGGAGCATGACATGGCACGCTCATCAGTTCGCCCATGTTATCTCTTAGTATCTCTCAGTCTTGTTTTATTGGGGATGAAGACCCCGAAGGACGTGCCTCGGAGCGCACGACTCGGTGATACATGTGACTCATGTGACTGCATTCCCATCATTTCGTGGGTCCTTTCCTCATTCCTGAGCTCCCAGCTGGAGTGAAAAGCACACCAATAAATTGCCAAAGAAGTGAGACATTAAATGCCAGGTTGACCTCACTGACATTTGGCATGGCATACACTTGCCAAGGTGGGTTCGATGCCCCCTTTCACAACAATGGAATCACAACAGCACTGGACATAAGCATTCAACCCACATGGTGGTCTGGCCCGCACATTTGTTTCCAAATGGAGCCTCCTGGAGTGCAGGACTTCTCAGGACCATGCAGGATTTGAACAGAAATGGACTGTCCAAGAGTAGTGAAACTGATGAAACTATATAAGCAGCTAACTACAGCATTAAGCAGCTCCAACCGAAAGAAATGCTTTCATAGCTCTACTTTTGGCTCCCACATCAGCTTCATGGCCATCGCCCCGAATGCCACGCTTGTCAAGAATTGTAGAATCTGGAGTCGTGTGACCCAGCTTTTCCATGGCCTGGAAGATTGTTGTGTGACCCGGCCCAGAACACACAAAATGATCAAAATGTCAATTTCTTTCTAACAGCGCATGGTGATTCTACTGCAAGCAGGGTTTCAAGCACCGTTTTGTTGCCTTTTATTGAGATGTCCATGAAATCAGAGCATACTAGGACTTCTAAGCTCCAGTCGTAGGTATTTTCAACACCTGCAGGAGGATAATGTTGTGACAAGGTCCATGGACTGCCGGTCAAAGTTGGTCAAAGTGTTACAGTCAACAGAACCTCACAGTATCCATTCCAGTACCGCAAGAGGCATCAGGACTATCATCTGCTTCTCGAACAAAAATCACCACGGTGTCCTTTCAGTATGGGCACCTTGAGGCCATAGTAGGCATACATCACGACATGGACAAAGGTGTTCCACAGCAATCCTCAACATTCAAACAGTGGATCCAGTCAGGATGGTCCAGGATCCAGGATGGTCCATGCCTGGCCTATGTGCTGAAGATTCATCCGGTATTCCAACCAATTCCAGACCATCACCTGCAGCTTCTCAAGAGCTCACCATGGCACTGGTTGAAGGGACGGAAACTTCAAAAAATGCGGAACGTGCAGAAATGTGTGCACGTGCTTGTGCACATTTGGAAGACTCTATATATGTATATGTATATATATATATATGTATATGTATATATATATATATGTATATGCATATATTCCACCATATCATTGCCGTGCAGGTCATGTCATATCATATCATGTCATGTCATGTCATACCTTTTCGAACATATCATATCATCATATCATATCATTTTGCATATTCTATCAATGATATCCTATAGTATCCTATCGTACTGCAACTATAATTATACATATATATATATATGAGTGACTCTTGGATGCAAACGATGCAACTCCTTGACGTTTCTGATGCCGGCAGAGTTCCACCCTTGAGACTGCCGGGGCACAGGAACCAGTGCGTGATGATACACGTGAAGACCAAAATGTGGCGGCCTTGAGCGTGGAGCGTGGTGTGGGTTCCACAGGTCGATTTTCCGGGCGCTCCGAAGCAGTCAATGGGGAGCACATCGGAGCACATCAATCAAACGTAAAGAAAAACAACTTCCAAAGCCAAAGCCAACGACTGCAGAGAATATTTGAGAACTACTTCTGTCCACTACATTTCTGATCCAAACATATCAAACCCAGCAAGAGCTGCCTGGATGATCTCAGAATTGCAAGAAGAGTGTCAATCAGCTCATAATATTTGCTGACCTTGGGCACTTGGTCCATTCTGATCCCTCGCTATACTGCTTGCAACCACCCAAAGTAATACGACTTAAGCTGTCTGGGACGCAGGCGTAGAATGCATACGACCAAAAATAAAGAGGGCCTTTGAACAGGAATGCTTTCAAACATTGGTCCCATCTGAATATCAGACTACAAATCTATATCTGATGATGTCTGCTTGCACACAAAATGATGTAGTCATATGATATGTAGGCGTTTCACCCCGCGCTGGCGTTGCCGGGTCTTCGCAGAGCCTCAGTCTGCGCAGGCTGTCCTTTGAAGCCAACACAATTTTTTGAAACAGCCTTCTGCAGTAAGTGTCCAGCACAGCTAAGCACAGCACATCCAATCCGCATTTTCATGTCGGACTCTCTCAAACATCTCCCAAGCACACCCGACGCACATCACCAAGGACATTACGCCTCAAGCATGGGAGTTGAACCCCTGGTTTCAAACCTTTGCATAGTGAAGAAAGTGGCAAACGTTTCCAGGAGTTGAACAAGAAAAAAGAGTAGCCAGCCAAAGTATCCTCCAACAGGCTACGCTTGCTGCTGTGCTGAGATTTGTCAACTTCTGGGGCACGTGCTCAGAATAAAGTTGTGCACCACCAACAGTCTCTCAAGCTTATATCCACCCGTTGGAACCTCTCAACAAAAGTGACTCAAACCCGATCATTGAACAGTGGCTACCTACATTTACATTGCTCTCTGTTTGCAAGCTGCATTCTCTTTACAAAAAAAAAACACCGCTTCGCCACACTTGTCACTGGGTCTTGCACATATCGGGGCAAAATGAATACCATCACCAAATAGAGAACACCTGGTGTGACAACATTTGCAACACATATCCTGGCAAAGACGTGTAAAAATTCGATCGACAAAGGCAAGTCTTAGTGGTGCCTGTCACGACCGGAAAGCTCCTTGAGGAGAGCGGTGCATTTTTCCAATCGAAGTCGTAGTACATCAACGATGCCTACCTCTCCGGGATTTTGTGGCGCCAAAGCAAAAGTACAGCATAGACGATGCCAAATGGCAGAAAGATGCAAAAGCAACTGAAGTATGTGTATAGAATTGTATAGATATATTGATATGTATGCTAATACATGCACATATATGAATAGATATGAATAGTTTTGAATAATATTCGCATGTGATTGCGTTGAACTCCAACTTCCTTGCTCCCTCTGAACCCCCTCTTTCATTTCCTTCGGATTCCTTCAGTGACGCCATGCCACATCCCAGCAGCGGCAGCAGCGCCCTTCCCAAAGTACGAATGCCCCGAATGCCCTTCACCGCCTCTGTGCAGCAACGCCCCAGCAACGCCCTCACAGGTGGTGATTGCCAACCAATTATTTGAAAGTGGACCTGGCAACACAGAAAGAGTGGAAATCTGGCCTCTATGCGGCAGCGATTGCAGTGAGCAATCATCAGGGAAAATCCGGATTGAGCAGATTGGCTGAGGATAATGGAAATTTGAGATTGCCACACACTTCATGGATCGCTGCGACCTGCAACAACCCTCGTCAATCAGGCTGAGCAAAGGGATCATGCTATGGAAGGTTGGGACCATTCACAATTCACATTTTCCAATCGAAGGCAAACCGGCAAATCCATTCGACACGCGATGCTTCCGGCTGAAAACCCGTTGCTGGTCTTTGCCAGCTTCACCGCTTCACCTAGAAAGAACCTTCGGCAAAGAAGCGACGAGATCCTGACCAGATTGACACTGAAAGACTTCTGAGCTGACTGCGTTTCAAGGTCTTCAAATCAGAATAAAAAGGATGAAATAATATTGAATGATTAAACGGATTTACATAAAGGGGTCCCTTGACTCTTCATCCTCTATCCAACTCTGGTTGGACCTCACTTCGAACAAAACACGGGTTTTTCTGGTGTTTTTTGCATGTTATTATATCCTGTCCTCCAGCTTGGACATGCTTTGCTTGAAGTGCTCCCTGGACAAAGGATCGAGGCCCACAGCCAAGCTTGCTATGGCTGGTTCTGGAGGAAGAGCAAGCATCTTGAGCATCTCCTCCGAAAAGCATTGAACATTTCAAGAGAGAAGAAAAGCAAACAAGACAAAACGAGACAACCAAATGGATGAGCTTAGTTTCACACAGCTTCACCTCGTTCGAACTCTGCTCCTCCATTGAGGACTCCAAGTTCTCAGGTGCAGGAC
The DNA here is from genome assembly GCA_003297045.1 of Symbiodinium sp. clade C Y103. Lineage (NCBI taxonomy): Eukaryota > Dinophyceae > Suessiales > Symbiodiniaceae > Cladocopium > Cladocopium sp. clade C. The sequence continues at coordinate 243,404 of BGPT01000245.1, read as the reverse complement.
TGCTTTTTGGAGGCTGAACGACTCTTGCTGGCAGTGGAACCTGCGCTGCCAGGAGGGTTTGACTTGCTCAAACGCTCATGTGCCTTTGTGGGATTCTGTTTTCAGGGAAGCATCTCCTGTCATTGCACCTCCCGCCACGCTGGCCCCGTTGGTTTCTCAACAGCTGCCCTTGGACAGGGACAGCGTACCACAAAGGACATGAGCTTGATGGGGAGCCAAGGCAAATTGAGCCATGCGCCCATTCGGTATACTGCTGTACTTGGCTGGGCCTAGGCAATGCATGAGTCCAGCGTGCAAAAGGCCTCAAAGCATCCATCGCTGCATCTGAGCTGGCCGCGTGCTACCTAGGCTTGCCACAAAACAGCATGTCAAAATGTGGATCAATATCTTACTTTATTGGTCCATCATCTTCTCTGTGCTGAACGTCAAGTCCGTCATGTCATCTCAGGCTTGGGTTGAGGCTCTGGCATCAGCACCATCTTCTTGCTCAGCTGGAGGGTCGGGCAAATCGCGACCATGGCCATTGTCACATCTATCGGAAAGTCTTCTACCAGGCTCTGCTGCAGGCTGTGCAGTCGGTTCACATGTTTCGCCTTCAGCCCTTCCGTTGGCACTTCCTCGTGAGACATCGTGCACTTCGCGCACTTCATGCGATTCGTGCGTTGTCTTCGGCTCTGGAGCTTCCACTGTGTCGTCCTCCAAGCCTTTGTCATGCCCATTTTGTACCGAGTCGCCTTTGAAATCTCTATCGACTCGGTTGGCTATTCGTGGGCCAGCAGCTGGGACAGCGCTTTCTGTTAGATTTTGTGCTTTGCCTTCTCCGGGTTCCTTGCTTGCACCTGGTCACTTGCAAACACGGCAAGGCATCCACACATGGGTTTTGCACTGCGAGGTACATCTGCACTCTTGCGCACCTTCTTTTGCAGGGGAGTGTGCAGGGCGAGATAGCCTTATGATGATGCTGGACCTTAGGCTTCTGAAGATCTTTGTGAGAGCTGGAAGTAATTACAAACGTCAGTGCTTGTCACAATGTTTGTCACAACATTTGTCACTGCCATCCATGATTCAGTTGAGTTTCTGTTTCTTGCCAATCTCCCGGAAGCGGTGGACATTGGCTTCTCCATTGACTGAAAGCACCTGTCAATTTTAGCACTGGACTCCGTGGACTCGATTGACTCTGTGGGCTTGGTGGACTCTTCAGAAATCCACACCTCGTCCCCCTTCATAATGCGCCGCGACTCCGGTGCTGCCTTCCACGCTTGACAACGGAGAACTCAAGCATGCTTTTTCTGTCAGAAATTCAAGTCAGCTAAGCAAGCTCCAGAATGACTCAGAATGACCAAGGAAGCTGAGATGAAGACCTTATTGTGTTTGTCCGCCAAGCCACCAGGGATCACCTGGGCAGGTTTTCTTACTGTCGGATTCCAGTTGCTGTCGTCGACGTCGTCACCAGTGTTATTAGAGGCCTCTGTGACGACACTTCTTGTTGGATCTCGTGCTGGCCTCTGGCAAGAAAAAGCAAGAAAATCACTGAACAATCGTGGCATCCAGCAGCATCCTGCGGATTGGTGAGTAAGAGCAGGGCGCTTGCATGCGAATACCAACCTGGTCTGAAGCTGCCATTCGGTAAAACGTAACCTGCCAAGGCTGCCAAGGTCAAATGTGTCACTTTCCAGGTCAGTGACGACCAGCGTTTGCAAAGTTTCAAGGCAAAGAAGCTCTCCTCAAAGCTTCTCTTGGCATCCGTTTGCACCTGGTCAAAGCGTCTGATCTTCTGGTCTTGACAGGGTCTCGTTAGGTTCGTAGGATGTGTGCCGTATGATTTTTGAGGGACTTGAACCAGTCCAACCGCCGCAAACCATTTATTCCTGGCCTCCGGGAGGGGAGCAGGGCCCTTGTGCCACCGGAGCAGAGTAAGCCTTGAGCACCAAAGATCAGCGATGATTCGATGATCAAATTACCACAAGATGTTGCAAAATGTCGCAAGCATATTTCCAGCGAGGTACATAGTCTTGAAATGCCTTGAAAATGTCAAGCGAGATCATCTGTGTTGTAAGAGTCTATGTTGCTTCATTGAATTCCTGAGTTCAACGCCGCACTCTGTGTACATCTTGCAGCCGTTTCAGAATGCGCAGGGGCTCCACCTGTAATGATGGAATGTTATATTAAAGATTCTGAAAGTGTGCCTATGGAAGACCTGCGAGGCACCGACCTCCGGTTCACACGCAAGCAAAAGGTCACCTGGTTGCACACGCCACCTTGCAAGTGGAGACGGACTAGATTCAAGACTCAGTTGAAATGCAATTTGGACTCCAATTTAACTGAGACCACTGGCAGGGTCTCCTGATTTTCGTTCCATCTTTGAATTGCTCCCGGACCCTTAGAGGTCAAACCCATTCAAAAGATGATGCTGAGAACTTGGCTGGAAGGACCACGTTCAATGTGGATCATCTCTTCTAAGCACAAGACAATCGCTCGAACGTTCAGCACTGATGGGCTGGTTTGCCTGATCACGTTTAAAGAACATTGATGAACATATTTGATGCACCCATTTCATGTTGCAAAGCACTTGCAGCAATGACCGTTGTGATTTTCCACAAACTCACACACCGTCGAGAGACTCTGACAGCAAGAGTCTGAATGCTTTCGTGCAGAACAAAAAGTTTCTGAGCCACAGACCCTGGTGTCGAAAATAACTCCAGCCCCCAACCTGCTTCAAATGTGTCACACATATCTCTGTTTCTCAAAAGTAATCAATCCTGTCTTTGTCGAGCCATCTTGCTGACAAAGCAAGCACAAAGCAAACGAAACCAGTGGTAGTCAGAGGCAATCAGAACATCGGTGAATAACTTTGTTGAGGGCACCATAGGGCACCTTCATTTGCACCTTCGGTAGTCTTCGCAACTTCAATCTCCCAAACCTGAGAGAAGCTTTCACCGCTAGACCTACCAGCAATCAGCGCCCTGCATTGGAGCGATTTGGATTTGTGGCTCACAGCCATCACATATTAAGGTACTTTTATGGTACTTGTATGGAAGCATGCAGTGCACACTTGCTGTGTATGAATCGCTTGCCAGCATACTCCAGGAGCCGCTTTTGAAGCTGGTCGCTCAAGATGCAACACCTTGGCACAACGGCAACGTGAACGTATTCAATACATTTCAATACCAAAGCTCAAACATGTTCAAACCAAATACACACAGTGGGCAGAGCAGGAACAGCAGGAACATCGTTCAGTAGGACTGCACCATTCCAGGCACCCCCACCACTTCCGTAGTGACTGTAGAGAGGTGTTGCACCTGAGGTACAGTATGTTACAATTCATTTCAAGTTCCTCTTGGGCATACCAAATGTCTTCAGTGCGAGTAGGTCTCCGTTTTCCTTGATCATCTTCTTGGCACCGCACAATAAGCCGTGGAATCTTTTTTTCATCTGCCCCCACAAGCCAGTCGTTCTGCTCAACACGAGGTTCAGAAGGACTGCCAGCCAAGCACTGGAATGAAAGCTGAGTACAGAAGAATAATTGGGCTCGCTTCATCAAACCAGCCTCATCAGATTGCTGTTGTAATGGGCTATTGCACCATCCTTCGCAACCTGGAGAGTTGTTCAAAATCTTCAAATCACCAAGTCGACAAAACCGTGCAACTCTTTGGAGAACTTTGTGTTCTACTTTGACTTGGCAGCTTGACATCCATGGAAAATCTGAAAATATTTGGATTTCCACTCTTTTTTGCTTTTTCAAAATGTTTAAAATGCTTCAAATTTCAAATGTTGATTCAGCATACCGTAGCATACCTCCAGAACCTGCAGCTCTTCACCTCAGGCAGCATTGGGGCCGCTGGTTTGCCAGTGGGTTCAAAAGATGAGGGCACCACCGGCTTGCTGCACTTTGATGCCCAGTGGCCTCCAGGTCACACAACACCAGGTCTCATCATTTTCATCTACGACTTCATTGCAAGCGAGAAGGAAAAGCCCCAGACCTTGCATCCGTCTTGCAAATCTTCACATCAAACCTAGCCACACAATCAAATCACTATCACCACAAGAGGAAGAGTGTGAACCTGGAAAAAACTGGAAGCGTTTCAAGACATATCGTTGGCTGTGTATTTTCTGCTGGTGGAGCAACTGACAGCGCAGTGCTCGCAAACGAGTGCGGAGTTGTTCCTCTCACAGTGTCTCGGCCAACACGTCTGGCAACATTGGGATGGGTCAAAATTTGAGACGCTTGAGCCCACGAATTGTGGTCATTTCAATCAGTACACTATCCCACGTTTCGGTACCCAGTTTTGACCCTGAGATGAAACAGGCTGGAACAGGTGAATCTGCCGTGGTTCTTCAAATATCGTTGCTTGCGTTGTTGTAGATGTGACCATCAGAACGACAGTGAGCAGCATGGTGACTTGATGTGCATTGAACTGAAGCATTTTGCACGGTCCTCAAACGGTCTTGGAAGCAAGAATCGAGGCACCTGCACTAGAAGGAGCTTGGGCTGCGTTTCCTACTCGTTTCCCACTTTTTAAGTGTCCATCTCAAGTTAACCCATGCTTTTTGATCTACAGTGTTGCAGTATGTTGATTTCATCTCATATAATATGCATTGAATTTGTGCCGTCCTCTTCTCCTTCCCGAGAGCCCAACCCAGGAGCCGAATGTGCGTACTGCCCATGGTTGAAGCTCCTCCTGCCAGGTGGTGGGTACATGTTTCTCCATATTTGATGTTGAATCGGCATGTGATTGGCCCTGTTTTCTGGCACTCTTTAGTTCTGAAACAAGTTGCGCCTGGTCAAGCTTAATGTCAAGAGGCCGCACTGTGCTATCCACAGAGCGGCCAGGAGTTTCATATGGTTCAGGCTTAGTCTCTTGGGGGGCCTTGGTACCGAGCTGCAGCTGCTTCGAATTGGGTCCAGCAGCAGCAAGTAAGTGTCCCACATGAAGGCTTGCTGAAAGCCTTCGGAACCTCAAACTATGTTGGCTTGGTTCTCTTCACCATTGGCATGCCGACTTGCTTCACTTGGATTTTGAGAGCCCGACGAAATACAAACCTGCTGCTTGGAGAGCTCACGTGCAAACCTCAAAGCTGTCTTCCAATCAGCAGAACTTGAAGGGCGCAAATTCATTCAATCTTTCTCAAGCTGCTTGTGCTTGGGGTTGAGACTCTTCCTTGCGACGACGGCCATTCACAGCTGTCACAACACTCCCTGGCTGCAGGGTAGTGAGCTGCTCGTTCTGCTCGTTCAGGCCTCTCCTGAGCTTCGTCAAGAGCACTCGGTCTCTCAATCTGAGCCGTCGAGGATCAGGCAGAGAGTTCCAGCGGTCGACCAAATGGTCTTTTACCACCTGCTTGCACTGCTAGCACTGCTTGCAGTTTTCCCATTTTTCCATGTCTTCGACATGCATCCAACATGCATCTTCAGCTGCAAGGTTGGCACATGCGTTAATCACCGATGCCACGCCGTTGAAAATTCGTTGGAACAGCTTAACAATCACAACAGATCAACTTCACCACCTCCTTGACGACAATGGAGCTCAAGGTGCCAGGTTCAGCCAGCATTCCACACCTTTGATGAGTGAGGATCAAGAGAAATTATTGACAGTCGAAGCAAGTTTGTCGCACTGTTGCAAAGTTGAACTGCTTGGGTACGAACGCCGGAGGAGAATCTATACATCGCCTCATGAAGGCAACGATCATCAAAGATCTTGTTGGTCGAATGCGCAGAAGAAATCAAAAGAAAGCCAAGAAAACTGAGTCGCAAAGCCCGATCCGAATCCCAAGCTTCTGTCCCTCGCTCTTACAGATGGGTCCGCACAGGACCTACATGAAGATATTGTCAACTTGACAAGAAGCCTGTGATTCAATGTAAATCAATGTGATTCATGTTCAGAACTGCCCCTGCTTGTCACGATACTGGGTGCCTCTTCAGAAGATGGTGCCACAGATGAAGGCATCAGGACACCCCTGATGACCAACAGACCTGTGGACACTATTGAAAGGCTGCAACAAAAAGTTGAAGATCTGTTAATCGACTGGAATCTACTGCAATGCAAGCGTACCTTCACACGGAAAAATATATGCCCATGTGCAATCTATGTGCCAAGTGTGCCAAGTCTGAGCTCAAGTCACACCGACTCTCTGGGCTCGGTCAAAGCAGCCAGCATTTCTTTTGAGCCTTGTGTGATGAATCTGCATGCAAACTGCACTTAGAGGAACAATGTGAAGAGGAACAGTGCGAACTGCAAACAGAGATGCATAGACTGCGTAGAAAATGCGCATCCATCTGCAAGCTCTCGAAATGTCAAAAAGTCTCTGAGATTCTTGCCAACACTTTTGTCCACCGCCACAACGCGATCTCCCACGCGGATTGCAGTTTCTGGATTGGCCTCATAGATTTCGAGGCTGTGAGATCAGAAGGCCCAGAGGTTAGCAGCACTCCTTGCGGTCCTTGCCTCATTCCACTGGGCAATACCACCTTCCTCGATACCGGAAACCTCCAAGCTGTCGCTGCCGTCGCAGGTTCGAAGCTTGAAGCCCCATCTGCAAGATCAGTGCAACGTGTAGATAAAACATGATGAAACAGCTTTGCAGATCTCAACATTCTTGCAAATCCTTGACAAGATACAATCATTTTGTTGTGCTCTACCTGGCCTCTCGGACGTGTGCCGTGACACCCGCCTCTCGCAGATCCACGGCCAGACGGAGACCTTGGAAAAAGGCTCGGCACAATCGCGGCTAGCAACGTTCAAGGCATGTTTACAAAACTATGAGCATATTTCTGCATATCTATGTGCATACATACTAGTATCAGTATATGTCGTGAATATCTAATTCCATTTGGACAAGTATATGATACATTTCACAACCAAAGCAGTGTGCTTGGAGCCTGACATTTTCTGAGAGGGATCTTCGAACAAGAAGACTTGAAGACTCCTTCTTGTCATTTGTCACATGTGCCATGGTCAAAGGTCGTGGTTTGGCAACTGTCGTTCCACTTTATTCCACTTTCAATAGCATGTCATGTTCCAGGAAGACATTGTGATACATTGTGTAGGTGGGCTCATGGCCATGATGTTGGGAAGCAGATTGTAGCAGAATGGTGGCAAACATCGCAACATCATGGCAGTCCGAAGACTTGAGAGAGGACATCAAGTCGCTGGCTTGACCCTTGATTTCGTTCACCTCGAATGCCAGGGGCGCAACGTCGGCCGTTCAAACACCTGTTTGGTTCAAGACTTGGAGTGACTGAGGGCTTGGCAGACTCAATGATGTCGCCTTCCCAAAGCACTGGCCTTGTTGTAGTCACGTGGTTTCACAGCTTTCCATAGTAAAGCACAGCCACCAGCATCTGAAATGTTCTTAAATCAGCAATCTACCTGAGTGCTTGCTCGGCTATGCGGTTACGCACCGGACGCATTCCACCAAAGCATCCCTGGTGGCTGGGTGTTGCCAACATTGTGCACAGGCTGACTTTGCACCTGAGGCAGGAAAATGAGAAAATGAAGTACACCAAAGCTCATGTTGGAAATCTCAGTCAACCGGCCTCGTGATTGTGTCGAGATAAAGCACCATCACTGCAAATACCACAAACACGTAACCTGTAGAACGCTGCAGAACTTTCGCTCAACTTCAAGCCAGGCTCCACACCAAAACCAAGATGTGACTGGTGACATTTCTGGACATCTCAGGACAACGCTCTTTTCCGCTTCTGTCAGATTGCAACTGCGCTCCGAAGGATTCGCCTTCCTCCTGACACATGTTTACAGGTGAAACGGAACTTGATCTCTCAAATCAAGATGAAAGTCTCGCCGTCCTTTGTGAGCTGAATCAGCACTCTTAATTCGACTTTATCCACGCTTGCAGTGACCTACCGTGCAGAGAAACAAGTTGTGCTTGGATTTCTTCCGAAGATTCACTATGCACACCTTCCCCAAGAAACTTCTGGGATCAAGTTCTTCAACACCAAACACCTTGGCAGGTTTCCATCAAAGTCTGAAAGTCCAAGAAAGCATGTTTTTGAGGCATACCTGAGCCAAAAGCCATCCTGGCAAGGAGGCGCAGGACTATCACAACCACCAGACTTACCTGAGACGAGAGGCTCCACCACCATAATGGTTCAGCCTAGTTCAGCCTAGTTCAGCCTAATAGTTATAGGGTCTCAACGAGTAAGGTGCAGACGGACGCCGAGGCCAGAAACAGGGTTGTCGTGTTCACAAATTTCCTGCTTTGTAGGCTCTGCAAAATCAAGTGATGTAAACGGTCAACTGAGGACTCTTCAACCGCTTCAACTGTGTCCTGCCTGTGCTTGTCATACGTAGATTTTGCATCAGAGTCGGACAGAACGCTGTGAGCAGCATTGAGTCTTGCTCTGTTTCGCTGGTCAGCCTGACCAGCACAAACTCATTTTAGGAGCCGCTCAACTGTGTGCCAAAGCCTTGCCATCCAAAATCATCCAAAGCCTGATGCTTGGAATTGAGTTTCGTCAAGGCCTAAGGGCGGCAAACATTTCACCATTTCTTCTAAATTAAGTGCGACTAAATCCTCCTGAGCCTTGGTGGTGACCGGAATAAGGTCCTGGCCCTTTTAAATCCAGTGGCAATTTCAGCTTGCGTCGCATCCGCAGAGATGCCAAGAGTTGAATAGTGATCCTCTCTGAAAGCAAAGTGCCAAAGACTGAGAAAGAAACACAGACACCATATCAAGCAGATTCAACATGATTCAAACAGTCCAAAGCAAACCAGCCGGAAATCCTCAAAGATTTTTCTCTGGATGGTGTCTGCGACATCCTTGACCCATGCCATGTATGCAGGAGACCATGCAACTTGAGGCAAAGGCGACTTGGGCACCAGCTTTCAATTCTGTAACTTCATGTAGGATTGCTGTAAGCACAACCTGCACAAAAGGCGGTCTGGTGTCACAAACATTTTTTCGCACCAAGCGACAATTGGTGAAATCTGAGTCTGGGGCACAAAGTCCAAATCCAACCAAGGCCTCCAGTGCAGCAAATACAGCAAATACAGCTGAACATCCATCCAAGTTCTCTCTGTCTACACTCCCAGCCTGCCGTTCAATTCGCAATAAAGACATCACCATGTCTTCACCATCCGTGAGCGCACAAATGATGCCTCATGGTGTCCTTTCATTCTTCAGTTGTATTGATGTATTGGGTAAAAATTGCTACATTTTCAGAAAAGGGAGGGACCTCCTTGAGACCCACTTGAGATGGTGTATTCTGGAGCAAGTTTGATTTGCTAATGACTTGGTCACGCAGAATCCACTTGTTTTTGATAAATGTGCTCAGACTTGACTTGAGCTTGAGCACAAATATCAGGGTCGGCCTCAGCCAAGATAGAATTTGAGAGCCTGGTCAACAAACAACCTTTGCTGAGGACAACTTCTGGCTTGTACAGAGAAGCATTCAGCTTGGAGCAGCTACAAACAGCACTTTTTACTGAACTTTGCATTCCTCCCCCTCCTCGATGATCAGATCATTTGACTGGTTTTGCGCTGATCTGACAGTTGGATCTTCAAGCTCAACATAGGCTGTGCAGTCCAACCCATTTGTCTTTGTGTGGCTTCCGCTACGACTCACCTCGGGAGCTGTTGATTTTCCAAAAATACTGTTTGAAGAACTCGGGATCAGCTCAGCCTTGTAGGAACTCAACTCCCACTTGGTCAAAAATCGCGCTTGTCGTTCAGCTCCACTCCATTGAACGCGATGCCACGCCACCTTTGGACTTCGTAGCAGAATTGCCAAACGAGGCGAGCTTTGCACCTGGTAAGTACAACATGCAGCTATAGTTGTAGTTGCAGTTGACTACAACTGCACTTGTAGCTATATCTGAATCGACAGTGGATATGTATATCGACGGTGTATATTATGTATATATATATATACACACACACGTTAGTTGCATACCATCTAAATGTAGACATAGACATATATTGTATATATATATATATATTATATGTGTGTGTGTGTGTTTGTGTTTGCAGGCTATAATCATATATAGTGATGGTTGCGCTTGGACTTACAGGTATACAGGTATTGTTATAGTTGCAGTATACGCTTTGATACTTGATGTATGAGCCTCGTGCATACATAGCCCTGGTGTCCAAAACACAGCACATCTTACTGCTGTCGTGGTGGGCAGTACTGGGAAAAGATGCGTTTCTGTCTCAGCATCCGCCATAAACGCCTCCATGGTTTTGGCTCAAGCCTTGATCTTCAATGTATGGAATGATCGAATGATATCGAATGTATATCAGAATCAATCAGTGTCTTTCTGTCAGTCTCTGCATGATCTGCATGTCTCACAGCCCATGGCCTCAGTGGTCACAAAGGCTCGAAAGCGCTGCAAAGAGCAATTACGCAAAAACTTCACCTGCTGCACACGAGTGATGCATTATACAACGGCAGATTTTTGGATTGAAATCTTCCATGAATGTGATCTAGTATGACAGGTACAGGATCAGAGTAGCCATCAAGATGGGCCACACTCTTTGAAGTCAAGAAAGCCAAATATGTAAGTTGTTCACAAATTAACTGATGATCAGACTGGTTGTCCCCGCTTCCCACAGTGTCCCACACCTGCTGATCGCGGGTGTCAAAGGCAAAAGTTCGCTCCTGGATGTAAAGCCAGTCTTGGCTCAAGGCTTCCCAGACATTGTGAGCAGCTTCTTCCAGCTGCAATGCTAGGCTTTCACAGTGTCCGCGAAACCTGACCACAGTGTCTGAATGATACCCTGTTTGATGCGTCGATCGAGAAAACTGATCAAAACCAGAAGAGAAAACATAAAATGGCAAAGCATCTGCCGTCAAAAAAACATGAGGTAAGCAGAAAGTCTTAGAAAGTATCAGAAAGTGCGAGAGATCCTTCGACTAGAAACTCTTTTTCTGTAAGTACCGAGACGTTCTGAAGTGAATCGATACTTCTATCCAGAAATTTGTCGATGCTTCGCAAAGCCACTTCCGGAGCTCGTTCAGTTTGCACCAGAAAAATCAACGAGATATGGGTCACTCGTGTTCTCATGAAGCTAGATACCACATAGCCCAACTGCTGACGTGTTCGCAGTTCATTGAAGAACATTGGTTTCCAAATCTGCATGAGAAGAGCTGCCAAAGCTTCATTCTCTGGTGTTGCAGATGCTATGCTGCAAATACTCTCAACTGCACAACTGTTCGGATCCTCTGGATTTGTGCCATCCATTTGAATAATCGTGAGTTCATTGGGACTTGGACTCCGTCGGGGCAGCATTTCAACTCGAGCTGGAACATGTTTTGAATGAACCGGGCGTTCAGACTCACGAAGGCGTCTTAAAGGATCCAGTACTGCATTCAAAATTTGTACTGCATCTGCGCAATCTACATTGCCCACAATGAGACCTTCTACGAGACACTTCCCGGAACCAAAGAACTTGCAAAACAGTCCAGTGCTATCTTCTTCCTTCAGCAAACTTGTGGCCTGAGCAGAATGAGGGACACAAAAATCTTGAGCACCAATAAAATCAAAAAATATACAATACTTTTTTGGCCAGACATGGCAGAATTCAGCGCACCTGATCGAGCTCTGTGACAGATGGAGATTGAAGTAACAGCTCCTCCAATGTCTTCAGGGCCTGGACGGTCACGGTGGGAGACAAGCAAATTTGGGTGGAACTTCATGGAACCATGCATCTATAGATATCTATAGAATCTAGCGGATTTCTCTGAAACTCACTGCTTGTCCTGACAATGCTGGCCTGGTGATATGCTTGTCCTCGAGTGGCATTTCGAAGTGTGCGCTCCTTCGCATCAAGTCATCAATGAAATTGTTTTGACTGAGTCTCCCAACGGCGAAGTGGTACATTTTCTGTTTATCTACGGCTCAAAAACTTATAGAGCCCATGAACCCAAACGTACAGCGCAAGCTAGGAGTCCATGCGGTTCTTAATGCTAAATAATCGCGTGATCGTGGAAAGTCATGAATGAAAAGCTGGCATGGGATTGGGATAGGCTTTGCAACTCTTGTCAAACGCTCTCGACGAAGCAATCGTGGGAAACACTCTTGTGATGTGAGACACTCTTGCAGGACACTCTTGTGGCGGCAAATTCCTGCAGGACAGGCCTGTCAAACCCTTCTGCAAGACGCTGCTCTAGAACGCTGTTGGACGAGACTCTTGCCGTACAGTCCTTTGAGGCACCCTTGTCGAACAGTGTTGTAAGTGCTCCTGCTATACACTCTTGGAAGACAGTCTTGTTGCAACACTCTTATGAAGCACTTTTGTGGGGGAGTTTTGGAAAAAATATACGGGTGGGACACTCTTGGAAAACACTTTTGTGGGACGCTCTTGTAAACGCACTTGGCTGAGGCACCCCTGCGGGACACTCGGAAGACACCACTCTGGCGAGACACTCTTGCAGGACCCCTTTGCGAAAGGCATGTGCCAGGTTCTGCGCCTGACACGCAAATTGACATTCCAGAACCTTGTGAAACCCCACCAATTACAGCGATTGCAAAATTTAAAAAAAAATGCAACGCCGTCGCGCTTCCACCGAATCTGCACTTCTGGATTTCTGCGCGTACTCACAAAATACCTGTGGCCGAAAAGCGTGCAGTACACGTGCCAGGCACAGTATGTCCTGACATCTCCCAAGTGGTGGGTAAAAGCGAACTTCGGAGGCAGTTGCCCCCACACAGGACCAAGTTGAGCCCAATTTGTGTCCAAACCTGCCCAAGTTGCGCCATGTTGGACCCCAGTTGGGCTAAAGTTGGGCCCAAGTTGGAGCCAAGTGGCCCGAGTTCGGGTCAGCTCGTGAGTTTGACCCCAGTCGGCTTTGGTTGGGCCAAGTAAGCCCGTGTTCTTCACCCCGCATCCCCCAACTACCGTACTACTCAACTTCGAAAAGTCATCGCTGACCTGGGCAATTTTTCATATAATCGGAGTGCGGGCGATACTTGTGACGAAGCGACTCGAATGAGACAACGCGAACCAGACAGTTTGTACAGTTGCACTGATACACTTATTTAAGACATCAAAGGTTCTTAGTTTGACATGTATTGCTTGTATGTTCCCTCACTTGAGACGTTAGAGTATGATTGGCCGGCCACTTCAGCCACTTGTCAAAGTTGCAACTGTCAAAGGGACAAAAAAAACAAAACGACGCTCAGTATTGCATGACACTGCCATGAACTCCCCTCACACCCAAAAACGCGGCAGTGGCGTTTTGATTCCTGAGATTCACAAGTAAAGTCAACCTTGCAGTGGTTCTTGTGGAGCTTTCAGGAGGGGAATTGCACTTGGATTTTCTTGGATTTCAGGTATTCTCTTTACAAACAAGTAGGTCTAAAGTTCGATGAAGACTTGATGTGAACGAGGTATCCATGCTGCTTGGACCAGGCTCATGACACAAGTTTGACTGGAGGTGAAGATTGTTTGATGGTGATGACATTACGACGGTCATATGACGTCATTATGGTACCATATGGTACCAGAAGTTCAGGACGTGACCAAGACATGACCTGGCAAATCCTGGCACATCTTCACTGCTCACAAAGTTTATCTTCTGGAGCAGGGTTGCATCAGTTGCATCCTAGAAGACACCAGCAGCAAAAAACCCTCCAGCAATTTTCGCCTAAAATTGAACCGTTACCCATGCCAGTCAGCTGGCCAGTCAGAGTGGAGTAAGAGATGTACTTCACCCTGCCTTTCCGGGCAAGGTAGCAGGACAAACACTATAGTATGATAAAAACTTCAGCTAGTCCATGATCAATGCAGAACTGTGCTGCATCATGAGTTTGGTGTTGCCTTTCAAAACAACTTAAAATTTCATCATCCACCAGCCCATGTTGCTCCTGTTGATCTTTCACTTGTCTCCAGCTCTGCAAGGGATTGAGGGAGATGAGAGATTCTGACACTTTCTTCGCTAGCAGGTGCATCTTGTCCCTGAAGCCGATCACTTGCAATACGATGCCGTTGCTGCCCTCACCTACGTCTAGCTGGTACCTTGCACCAGCCATCCTCAACTGAAACGCATCCGCTTTAAGTTCTTGCTGGAGCAATTTGCAGTACAAGTGTGCCAATGCGACCTCCTTGGGCGTCCGCATCTCTGACGAGTAGAAACAAAATGCAGCAGCTGCTTTTGGTTGATCCAGATTTGCTTGCTTGAACCAGGCTCGACACCACGAATCCCCAACATTCATCTCAACTGGTCGCGATTCCTTTGGCACATGTCGCATCATTAAATCCTTCGGAATAAAACTATTCTTTCCCGGCAATCTAAAGTTTTGCTGCTTCGCAATGTGCTCCCACTGGCCTGCTTCAACAGCCATCCATTTGTTTTTCCAGTCCATTTTGATGGTGTCACACTTGAGAAACTTGCCACCATACCATGGCTCCGTGGATACGCAAAAACTCTCGAAGTCCTTTGAAACCAAACACAGCCGAGCGTTTTGCACCGTCATATGCCTCAAGATAGATTGACATCCCTCAAAATCTGCTGTGTATATCAATTGATCCGCTGCGAGCACTTGTTCAGGCGGATAGTAGTGCAGGTTACATGCAATGTCTTGCACAAAATCGAACGGAGCAGAAGCCGCTGAAGCCCCCAATTCATCTGGGTAGTGAAACTGCAGCTCATGCAGTTCCCTGATATCTGCCCAAAGTTCTTGCTGCACTTCTTTTGAACGGATCAGTGAAATGTAAGCAAAGGCCAAAGTACCCACCTGCATCAGTGTCTCTTCAGTGGTATCCACAAGGTCAACTGACAATTCCAATGTAGATGCGACACCATGGTAGTCAAAGCAATTGACTGCGTGATTTTGTGAAAGACCAGCAGCAGAAAGGGCAGCAAGCAAACTTCCATCACCCTCTTGCTCAAGAAGATATTTGACATATGCAGTTGGTTTAGACTTCCACTTGGCCACTTGCCATGGTAGGAGCCATGACAACTTGAATTGGTGAAGTTCTTTGACTGGTACCACAAAAACCTGGCTACCTGTCTGGTCCATACGCCCCAGATTGAAAAACAAATCACAAAGCCAGTCATCAAGCAACAAAATGGGAAAACTTATCCAAATCAAAAGCGCTGCTGAACAACTCAAACAGGATACAAAAATCTTCATGCAAAAAGGGCGGCTCTCCTTTGCCAATACCAGCACCCATCAAGTCGCTCAAGTCCTTCGATCTCACCCGGGAAGAAGGAACGTAGGCAAAGTACTTGCATACCCACTCTGTTAGCTCCTTCGTGGATTGATTTCCGACAACAGCCAGGGACATTCTGTCCGCTTTATATGCGTGAGCATGGAATGTTTCCAGCGCCTGGTGTAGGTTCGTCCGCAATAAGGGATTTTGTAATGACTTCGTACAACCTGAGGTCCAATGATAAGGATGCTCCGGATTTGCATCCAAAAGTAGAATGGCCCATTGTCGTCTAAAGTCATTGGTAGTGTTCATGCTATGTTCTGCATCAATCGCCTGCAACTCCTGATACTGGTACGACGGACTAAAGATTGGTGAGACAAAAAAGCGGGCAAAGCGACTCAAAGCACCTTCAAGTTTCTCCGATTGAATTTCAAAGGCAAAGCAGGTCTGCAGTACTGTGGTGACAGCATTGTGAGTACCTCCAGCTTGTTTGATGTACTCAGCAAAATTCGCATCATAGCCTGGTTGAAAGGTTCCATGCAAAAGCATATGCTCACAGAAGTGCGCTAGGCCAGGCCTCTCTTTGGGTTCATGGATGCTTCCTCCCAAAACTGCAAGGGCAGCTGCAGCAACAGACTTGTCAGGATCAGTCCCCACAACAACTCTCAAGCCATTTGCCAGTTCAAACGCAGAGAAGCTTCGGCGCCTCTGGCTATCTGTTCTTCGTTGGTGGATGTTTGACATGCAACTTGCGGTTGTACCATGCAAGACTGCACAGCATTCTATCCATCTTTGCTAACTTTTACTCGCGACTTCACTGGAGGCTCTTGAGCCACGTGTTATCTGAAGAGCACACTGCAAGTGAATTGAATTCTTGTCAGAACGTGTCTGGAGAGCTTTGTTTAAAGCACATGTCTTGCTAGAGCAAGAAAAACAATGAAATCATCTGCAAAATGTGAAGATAGGATTTCATCTGCAAAGCTGCTCACCAGGTTAGCGCACAAAAAACTTTTACACGATCGCAAGTTTCAGCAAACAAGGCATTGCTCATATTCCTCTATTACTACTGCTCTATTCCAGCTATGTTGCTGCTTAGCCAAGAAGATCTGCGTTTGTCACTGTTCTGGTTCGCCATCGTTTGAGAAATAATTGCCTTTGCTTGCACCATTGCATGAGCTTCCTTGGGCATGCCTGGAAGATGAAGCAGTGGAGGGCAGATCTGCACCTGCATTTGATCTTGTGGAATCAGTGCGCCGCTCAAGGAGTTCTAGATGGTAGAGTGGCAGAGATTTCCACTTGGCATTGTGTTCTCCGGATGCACATCGGTATCATTGGTATCCAAAGTCAAGCTACACGGAGCGGCTGGGCCTCAGCTGCACCCCTGGAATGGTGGAGCATTTCACAACATTCAGTCAAGCAACTGATAGCAGCTGATAGCAGCTGATAGCAAAAGTGCATCGTAGACCCCGTCTGCCCTGTATAAGCAGTTCAAACCTGCATTACACACTAAGACACGAAAGCACTCAAATAAACCGACTATGAAATACACTTCAAATTAAATACGCCAAGAGGCTGTGTTGGACATTGTGATGTGCTAAAGCAGTCTACTGACAAGCTTTCAGTGCGTGTTCGCTCTGGTTCAAATGGACCACAGACTGTCCGAAATGTCGCCGTAGGGGGAGGAGGCAAAGGAGGGCATTGTGAGGTTCTTGCAGTCCGCGTTGGAGATGCTGCCACTAGGTATGGAGAGTTTGTCCTTGAGAAAGCATGGGTTGTGGCAACTCGTCTTGCTTCAGCTTGCGCTTCCTCAGGACCAACATGTTGTAGTCTATTCACTGTAGCCAAGAACCCTTTGCAAGTAAAAGGGATGATGTCTTCTTTAAAAGAAGCACGACAAATGCAAATGGTCCCCACACAGCGCTTGACACAGTTGCCAAAGAGCCAACACACTGGCACACAACGACACCAGCAACAACGACGAGAATGAGAAGAAGCACGGAAACGGCGACGGCTGCGACCGCGGCGACGGCAGCAACCACAACCGCGACCAGGACAACAATCACGACAACTATATATATATATATATAAGCTCTCATAAATTTATAACCACAGCGACAGTGACGACAACGAGAACGATGGCAAGAGAAGGACGAAGAAGAAGAAGAGGAGGAGGAAGAAGAAGAGGAAGAAGAAGGAGAAAGACAAGGACAAGGAGAAGATGAAGAAGAGTCGAGCAATAACAACAAAGACAGTAGCAACAATAACAATCACGAAAGAAACAATGGGTGAATGTTTCATGACAAGGCAGTGGACTCTCCTTGCTTCGAAAGGACCACAACTATGTAGATATAACCTCTACCGAAGAGGGGTTGCTTTTGGGCCACCAGGGTCAACATTATTGTTGCACAAGGCAATACAGTATCACCTGGATATGTTCAGCTTGGCTTCTGTCAGTGCAGCGGACAAATCAAGATCTCTCTGATCTCTTTGATCACTATCTGTGTCTGGTTCCCGACATTCGCCACATTCGCCACCATCATGACCATAATCGAAGCAAAGATCTGGTTGCAAATAACTCCGGCCAGGTTGCCATACGACCTGCTGGTGGAAGCGACCTGATTGCTCCGAATCGTCTACTCCATGCAAAATCCGCATCATATGAACTGGGTTCACGTTGAACCAGTTAAAGGGGTACATACGCTCAAGCTGCTCGTATGGTAAGTCTTCATACCAAACCCTTTCCGCTGAACTTCTTTGCCCGCTTTGCCCTGTGTCAGACTGCACAATGCGATCGAAAGCCCATAAGTAGAGCAGGGAAAAGATTGAGACCGGCACTATAAACGTTGCAGGACGGCCAGCTCTGAATCCCCAATGACAAACACATCCAGCCAAGACTCCAAAGGACATCGACATCAACTCAAGCACGGAAGTGTCAAGCTTTCGGGACGTGTAAAAGGTTTCTTTGCTGAGTCCAAGATAAATGTACTTATTGAAGAAGTAGATGCCACATGCCCACATAACATCCCAAGAAAAGACTCGCCAGGAATCAAAGCCAAATAGGAAAAGACACATGAACGATGTTGCCTCCAACACCACAATTCCTGCATAGTCATACTGCATATACCACTCTGGAGGCTCGGCAACACCTTCAGCCAACCATTTACACCTTCTTTCTGTGACTCCGGACCTATCTCGAAACAGGTGCAAATGTAGCACTTGTGCCATGCCTTTCAACCAGTATAAAGGATAATACAATGGCCAAATAGCGTACGAAATCAGGGAGCCTCGCAAGAAGGCAACAAGTGCTGAACCCAGTTGAGATTCAAACTGAATTGCTGCAATAGGATCTCGTGGCACTGAACCAGCTGTCCAGCAGATTACAAAAAAATTGAATCCCATGTTGGTGAACACCACCAAGGTATACCAAGTCAGAACAAATGTGTCACAGTGCGTCTTGAAACGATAGCCCACTTGCTGGGAGGCAAACCACACCAATTGGTTTAGAAGTACATTTCCAACAGCGCAACAGCAGGTGACAAATGTAGTCAGGATCTGCTCTGGATGATACCCTCGTCTGTACACCATTTTGTACAAGAGGTAATACAGGGTCAGCATCACAACAAAGGCGCTGACAATCAGCACGTTTGCCAACAAGATCTGCTGCTGTCTGCCAGTGAGAAAGAACCTATATGTCCGACCGCAGCAGGAAAAAGTCGCTCCCTTTCCTGGTTCGAACAAGTGAGCAGCAAAGTTTGTCCAGATCATGGCAGGTGGCTCACAAGGAATTGGTTCCACTTTGATTCTGTGGCCTTCCCAGTTGTTCTTATCCAAACACTCCTGTATTTCTTGCAGAATTTCAACCGACTCACAAGGCCAGCGCCAAACGACCACTACAGTTCCTGAGTTAGGAATGGAGCGCAACACCTGCAGGACATGATCACTCCCCTCTTCGGAAACTGGTGCAGGACTGCTTGTGTAGCCAGCACCAGTCAGTTCAAGAGCACTGGCACGCTGCTGTGACAGGGAAGCAGGAAGCATTGAATCCTCGGATTCTGAGTCAGACCCAGAGCCAGAATCAGATATGAATTCAGCAGATCCCAATGGCCGTGCACTTGAAGCAGCGGCTCGCGTGGTTTGGATTGCTTGAAGACGGGCAGCCACATCAATCAAATGCTCTTCGACTAAGCACTTGATGAGCTGTGAATGAGCTCTGTAATCATACCCGATCGAAATGCCAGCGATCTCAGGTCGCCACTTCGAACTACCCTCGGTTTGGAAGGATTGCAATGACCTTTGAAAGTATTCCAATATATCTTTTTGGTTTGCAGTTTCTGGAAAACCAGAAGCAATATAAGCATAATCTGACATCTCCGCATGCATCCGGTCAAATTCATCTCGACGTGCTCCTTGCCGATACAAATGGTACAAATGCAGGAGTGAGATGATGATGTAGAGCCGCATGAGAGCTAAGGCTCTCTCTTGCGCCAAATCCCTCCAAAGGGCAGCAGTTTGAGGAGCTGAAAGGCGGTCCATACACCAATCTGTCGATATGTAAAGTAAAAATCTGGCAGAGACGCCATTTCCGATTCGACAGAGGACTGCAGTAGCCAAAAACAACACCATGGTCGCGCGGTACAACGTCAGCCCAACACCAGCAATATTAACCATGTCCACATCTAAACAAAAGATTTTTCGCAAGTCTTTGCAACTAAAGACGTTTGCTTGCCAGCGCAGAGGCTTCCAATTTTGCCGTTTCTGTGGAACGGACGCATGACACCGAGTTTGATGCAGCAATGCGCTTCTCATCAACCTGACATATGATCCGCTGTGGTATTTTTCATTGAAGTGGAGAGCCAAACCGATAATCAATATGACAGCAAAAAGTCCAAGCAGTGCTCCCGCAATAGAAAACAACACAGGCATCAAGGCTGCCGGGGTGGATTTGTTTGCCTCCAATGATGCAATGTTTTTGGTAGCATTGCTACAAATTTGACTCCGGACAATTTCATCCTGCAAAATGCAATCCGAGTCAGAATTTGTGCATTCCCTTCTCCGCAAAAGCAGGCTAATGGCGACAGCGAGACAAATGCCCAGCAGAAACCAAGCAACATGAGCACATCTCCGCAATCGTCGAAGAGTTTCCATTGCGAAGAAATACTGGTGGTTTTGGAAAACTGAAGAAATTGTTTTTAAGTTATGACAGTTGCATTTAACATCGGTCCTTTATGTCAGCTAAGAAAATGTTTTGCCCATGTTCACCTTCAATTTGCAAATTGATCATGCACCTCACCTTACGGACCCGGTGGTTATAAGCAATGCCCAAGACTGTACTGCAAAAATACAGAAAACAAAAATTCCTATCATATTGTTTGGCAAAGTACACGACCGCAAACCACAATGTTTGAATGTTATGTTTGTATCATGTTTGCTTTTGTGACATCTGGACCACGCACAAGAATCCAAACCGGATATAAAGTCAAGTCATGCAAATATTACGAACACAATCAGAGGAAAAATATAAATGTTTTTTGACTGTGAATTCATAACGAAAAAAAACTCAGTTTGGATAAACAGGAAAAATCGCACATTGTAACGTGAATTAAATCCGGAGGGCCTATCCAGTGAATCTAACCCATGGTCGCTGATGCTTGCCAAAAAAACAATTGATAGAGTATAGAGACGGTTCATGTGCTTGTTGCTATTGCCAGTCGACCGCCGTGCATCAAAAATATGGTGAATGGGAGTCATTGAACTGATATTTTTCAAGACATCATCGCACATGATGTTTCAACATACAATTTAGATCATTGAAATTGAATCAACAAATCAGTTCATGATTTTTGTTGTTTTTGACACGGAACATCAATAGTGGATGATTTGATTGATCCAGACTTCATTTGGGTTCAAAAACCACCACAACAACATTGCACAAGTTTGGAGGCCATCCCCTGAATGTGAATCATGTTGTCACATACAGTACGCGTTGTTTTTCAACACTTGCTATCATACTGGATTTCCTTGACAGTCTTGAACAAAATGCGGTTCTTAAAAACACATTGTCAACTGCAACGTCTAATTACCGAACCTTTCCAATGCCCCAAACGTTCAAAAAAAAATTGCATGTTCTGATGTTTTTCAATTACCCCAATTTCCTTTGAGTGGAAACCAACAATCCTACCCGGTCCGAACCGCGTTTGGATTTGGATGATGCTTCGACATTTGCGTTTCACTCTCCACCCAGTGGAGTCCATCGCAAACCATTTGTCAAACAAAAAAAATGGTTTTCGTTGAAACAGCCCTTCGGATGTACGATATTCCTTCCACGTCTGCAAAAGGAGGGGACAAAAACCAATCCCAAACGGAAACAAATCTGTTTGGTTGTTCTTCATCAAATATGATCAGCATGCACCGTTTTCTATACAAATCATAATTTTGAACCATGCAAACTCCACACATGCGATTTGGTGCCACAATTTTCATTCTTAGTTGCTACTTATCTCCAAACATGTGGTGTATTGTTTTTGTTTTGACCATCTAGTAAAGAGACAAGGCGTGTCACAAAATTGAAGATGAACCAAACTGCTGAAAAGGAACACGGCCGTGCCCTGCAAACAGCACATGTGCCACCACTTGTTCACAACAACGTCGTTTTTGTACCGTGCTGTCAAGGAACAGCAGCGAAAGAATCCATGGAAGGAAAGTACGAAATTGTTGTATATGGTGTTGGTATGCAAAAATCTCAAGCAAACAGGTCGACTCAACATCGCTTTTTAAAACCGCATCAGTGGTTTGGGCCAAGCAATTTCAACACAGAACATGTGTTGCCGCCATTTCCGTTTGCAAACGGTCTGCAATCATGTCATCTCCGCACATTAGGGTTGCTGAACGGGCGTAGGTTTGTTTAAGGATTCTGGGCACAATTCGGGACTTTTAGAGAGCGGCACCCCCTCAGGGGATAGGGGTTTAAAAAAAAAGAACGGATCAAAAAAAAAATATTCCTGATCCAAGGCAGGCAGGCAGGCAGGAAGGAGGGAAGGGAAGGGAAGGGAAGGGAGGAAGGAAGCAACAAAGGTCTATTTATCCATCCATCCATCCATCCATCCATCCATCCATCCATTTCCCATCCATTTCCCATCCACCTTATCTATCCGTCTATCTGTCTACCTGTCTATCTGTCTATCTGTCTATCTGTCTATCTGTCTATCTGTCTATCTGTCTCTCCCTCTCTATCTATCTATCTATCTATCTATCTGTCTATCTATCTATCTATCTATCTATCTATCTATCTATGTATGTATCTACATACCTATCTACCTGTCAATCTATCTATCTATCTATCTAATCTAATCTAATCTAATCTAATCTAATCTAATCTACACTAATCTAATCTAATCTAATCTAATCTAATCTAATCTAACCTAACCTAATCTAATCTAATCTAATCTAATCTAATCTATCTATCTATCTATGTATCTATCTATCTATCTATCTGTCTGTCTGTCTGTCTGTCTATCTATCTATCTATCTATCTATCTATCTATCTATCTAATCTAATCTAATCTAATCTAATCTAATCTAATCTAATCTAATCTAATCTAATCTAATCTNCTATCTATCTATCTATCTAATCTAATCTAATCTAATCTAATCTAATCTAATCTAATCTAATCTAATCTAATCTAATCTAATCTATCTATCTATCTATCTGCCTAGCTAGCTAGCTATCTATCTATCTATCTATCTATCTATCTATCGGTCTGCCTGTCTTTCTGTCTATCTATCTATCTACCGGTCTGTCTGTCTATCTATCTATGCATGTTTGTATGTATGTACATGTACAAGTAAATATATTGATTTAGATAAATATATATGTATAACTGTATAACTGTATAAATATATATATATATATATCTAGATAGATAGATAGATAGATAGATATATTCATATATACATACAATCTAAAATGATAATGCTCAAAAAAAGGGACCAGATACAATTATAGAATTACAAAAACGTTTAGATAACATCCAATAAAACTATTGACACCCAACAAGGTTCTGCATCAACGTACATTCTGCATGTTCACCAGGCGCATGTTGCACGATCTACAGCATTACATTGCAGGGATAGGTATTGTCATTCTGCTTTGGGGCGGAGGCTCCCGTTATTTAATTCAAATCCAAATTTGTACATTTGAAAATACATCACTCTACATGTATTGATGATCCTGTGTCCTATATGTTCGTTTAGAAAATAATAACGTCCTTTCAGAGTCGGGGCGAGGAGTTTGATTGCAGTGACAACGCGTTTCGGTTCAGTCAAGCCAACTGGATCAGTTCAGCAGGATCTAAGAACTTGGACGTCAACTTTTGCATCAAACACTTTAGTTCCTGCATTCCATCGTCAAGACTGCACCCACTATCGCCTCTACTTGGCGATCGTCGTTGGTCTCAATAACATTTTTTTTACTCGTAGGTAGCGCACGCTGGCTCACGGCCTGTGTCACCAAACGGGTAAGACAATTCAGAAAAAAAAACTCTCAAAGAAAAAGTAGAAATTTAAAAAGACAAGGCTCTCAGATGATCTTTAAGACGTAGTTTATCAAATTTGGAGAGTAATGCTCTGTGGGAGGGTACGGTACGTAGGATTCAGGGGTACGCATATATGGTGCGCAAAAACGGTACGCATGGTACGCCTATATGGTGCGGGTGGTACGGTCCGGTGGGTACGGTGGGTACGGTACATTGGGTACTGTGGTACGGTACGGTGTTACAGTCGGTACGGTAAGGTGGGTACGATGTGCCGTACCCACCGTACCCACCGTACCGTACCACCGTACCCACCGTACCGTACCCACCGTACCAACTGTACCGTACCCATAGAAAGTGTCATATGTACTTACCCGTGCTGAATCATCAGAAAACATGCTTTTCATTGCTCTTGAAACTAGGTAAGACGTAGTGAAAGTAGTTGAGATAATCGTCCAATATAGTGTTTCATTTCAAGACGCAGTGGTTCAAAGCCAGCAAAATGGCAAAGCGATCCCATGAGGTAAATTGGGAAAATGATCTCAATAGCATATCTTAAATACAAGTGAGGGAACCATTTTGACTGGTAAAACCTTCTAAAGTTTGAAGCTGGGTTGAGCATCTGATTTCCTTTTTTTTAGTGCTCGGAATTCAACATCTCTGTCTCTCTATCCTCTATTTTCCCACGTTCCATGTGTACAACCAGCGCGTTCCATTGTGCATGTGTGCCGCTTGGAGTGGCGCAATACTGAACAAATCCAGATTTCCAATTTCAATGTTGACACCCCATCCTGCGCAAACATACATTCGAAATTGTAACATTGAAACTAGGAGTCCGAAGGCTGAGAATGGAGAAAAACAGAAGCTGTAGATGCATCTCACACAGCGCAGTGGCAAATCATGCTGCGAAGGGCCGCGATTTGTCAGTCTACAGGCATGTGCTGACCTCTTCATGAACATGTTCCAGTGTCATTAGAAGAGTTTGGTGTTGGGGCAAAAATGAGAAGACGTGGCTTCTCACGTTTACGTGTTCTTTGCACCAGGTTAGCTCAGAGAGATAGAGGGTTTTGCTCCGTTTTCTTATTGATCTCCATTTAGACATTTTCCGCAAAAAAGAACCTCACTGTGTCGGCATTGAAAACGGACTTTTCCGCAAAAAAGAACCTCACTGTGTCGGCATTGAAAACGGACTTTGGTGGAGTTGGTTGAAGTCATCCGACGATTCGTTTTTACTTTGCCACTGAATGTTCGTTTGCTCACATTGCAAAGCATGTTTTACGCATATTGAATGAATATCGAGTTTCTCAAAATAGCCTCAAAATTGGTCGGATTTCGCTGTGAGCCGCGTGCGCTACCTTCAAGCAACAAAAATTAAGGTATACATTCGACGACAAAGAAAATCCCTTTCTGTGAAATTCAGGTTTGCTTTTGCCCCATGTTTGTTAGAGTGGCGATGTTGAGCTCAATCAAGTTGTTTGTTGTTCCACGGTTGATCTATGCAGGAGTTTGTGGTTTGGACTTCGTTTGTAATTTTTCAAATGTCTGTCATGTAGTTATTTGAACCATCATGTTTTGTAACAGGGAGTCATCACTCAATTTTCATTTTTCCCTCATTTCCACCTTCATCTCATTGTCGGAACCTTAATTTTCCGCCCTCCCGCGGGAGGGTGTGTGTATGAAACATTTGAACAGATGTAAAACGTCCGAAATTGGTATTTCTCATCTAACAAAGCAAAAACCTTGTTCGAGAAACTGGCAAGAAGTGGGTGGCCGGATTCAAGGCTCAGAACGAAATTCATCAAATCTCTGGGAAAGAGGCTCTCTTCTCTCATGGTAGATAAACATGCTAACGAGCTTCAACGTGAGTCGTATCACTTACAGGCTACAACCATCAATTACCTAGAATTGAGCTACCATGGAGATTTTGTAGTGACAGTGCTTACTGACTTTAGTAACCTCAAGCAACAACTTAAAGACGAAGATCTTAGACTAAATCTCTTCGAATCCATGCGTAGACGACATACAAGAGAATTCTTGAATAGAGCTTTTAGCTGCGAAAAGATTGATATCTTTGCCTACAGGTAACCACTTCTGAAAAATACATTGAGTCAGGGAGTCAGAGAGATTGCGCAGCTCTTCAATCTCAAATGGATACTACAGAGGCCGTGGGCTTGCAGCAACTGGCAAGTTGTGGAAAGCAGTTGCAGGACTGGACTCCGACATTTTGTGCGAACTGCCGCAAGAGAGGAAAATACCGTGTCCAAAACGAATTCAGTTTCAGGTTTATAGTTCGGTTTCCGACAAAACTCTCTTCAAGCAAGTTCTCAAAACAGATCACTTTCCCCAAAACCAAAACAGGAGAACCAAAACGCAGGTTTGCGTTTTCCTCCCTCAGTCGATCACGATCTTCTCAGCGCAGCATTTCTACGATCCTTTCTCGTACATGCCAAAGCAAGCGCCATGAGACCGACTGTTGACATTCTCGAGAAGTCATTTTCGTATCCAACTTCGTTCATTTTGCCTTTCTTGCCAAAACCTTTACCTTTACCTTTGCCTTTCTTTCCTTTCTGCTTGCCCTTTCCCTTGAGTGCCATGTTTTCGACTACCGCAAGTTCCACATTTCACACCACCTACTGCATCTAAATTCCAGTTTCCATCACCGTCACTTGCAGACATGTTATAGAGCAGTCTCTTCACCTGAACTCAGCAAATGCACGTTGCTGCTGTTCCCATCTCAGTGCAGTGGTTCGAAATGCTTGGTATGTTTCACCGCCAGTATGATGCAAACAAAATGTCCTAACTGCATCTGCCAAACTTCTCAGCAAAACAGCAACCAAATCCGTTTCAGCACGTGCAGTCCTGTTGCATCAATTCTACTTGACAGTGTTCCCAACAACTTGGAACATCTAGCCATCTCGAAATCTATCTTACGGATCGTATCCGTCACTGCTGTATTCCAAAGTCAACTGCCTCACGAGCTCAAAGCCATTCGACGCCTGCAGCTCTGGGTTCACCGCTACATCGGCGTTGCTGAGGTTGATTCCTTCACTGAAAGTATTAAAGAGAGTCAAAGTCCTTGGATGGTTCCCAAACGCACTTAGAATCGCAAGCAAACGTCCACTTCTCGCCCTTTGTGCCACTGAGAGATTGCCCCATTGAAGAGGATCTGGCCAACAGCATGCATGCTCGCTCAATTTCCGACCCAAACTCCAAGCTCGCTTGCATTGCCCATGCAGTGAGATCGTTGATATAAGACTGCCATCCGAGAATCTCTGCTTCCCTACTGGTCCATTTCCCAACATCAGGAACTGGTGGGGTACCAAGCCATTTCTCAGATTTTTTTTTTTTTGACTTCTGGAGTTGATTGCAGTAGGGCCTGCCTGATGATATTTCGGTGCAAAATCTTCTGCTGCTTCTCCCTGTTGGGTACGGGGTATGAAGCTTGGCATTGTATACAGTGGTTTGGTGTTCACTATCTGGTGGCATGCACATCCAGTCTGATTACTCTGCCGGTCAGCTCTGTTTATTCGAGCTGGCGGACTATTGGCTCAATCTGACATCTTTGACCTCCAGCATTCAGGGTATTCTGGATTGGTGTATGCCATTGGTGACCATCGACACTACTTCTTTGCAGACCTATACTGAGAGCCGGGCGCTAGGTCATTTCCTTTTTGGTTTCACTGTTGTTTACTTAAACTAACAAGTGACACAGGCCGTGTGCCAGCGTGCGCTTATTCCGAGCAAAGAAACCAAGCCATTTCTCAGATTTTGCAAAAACATCTCCTACAAACTCACCATTGGTTCCAGACACATGCATTGGATCTAAGCTTTCTGGAAAACTGTCCGAACATCTCAGGCACACCTCTCATTTGACCGGCTTGCTCACCTAGCACCTGTCTAACATGCAGCAATTGCATTGGATCTAAACCACCCATCAGCCTCAGTACCTTGCAACCTGTGGTTCTGGGTGTCACTCCACCAACCTGTCCCATGCATAAGCCTCCAGCCTTCCTGACCCTATCTGTGACCTGGAGTCCACCGCATTGACCTTGTTGGCATGCACCGTGACATGCACCCCCATACATGGGTTCCTGACTTCTACCGGCACTAGCTTGGGCTACGCCATCGGATGTCCTACTTTGTATGAATACACTTTCGCGGGGATGCGCTTATGTTGTGGAAGTACTTTTTGCATTCTTGTACTACGCACTCCCAAGTATTCTGGTTTTGGACGACGGCGTTGGCTTTTACACTACCTCTTTGCAGGCCAGTACTGAGAGCCGGGCGATAGGTTATTTCCATTTTGGTCTCACCTTTGGGTACTTTTACCATTTGTNCGTTGGCTTTTACACTACCTCTTTGCAGGCCAGTACTGAGAGCCGGGCGATAGGTTATTTCCATTTTGGTCTCACCTTTGGGTACTTTTACCATTTGTTCATTCATTTGACAAGCGACACAGGCCTTGTGCCAGCGTGCGCTTATTCCGAGCAAAAAATACCGGCACTAGCTTGGGCATCTGACCTGCAATCCCTGCAAAACCTTGTGCACTACCTTGACCAAACAAGCCCTGTGACATCACACCTGATCCTGGCACACCTGGGCATCCGGCAAAACTTCCACATGCAGTACCTTGACATCCTGGATTTTTTTTTTTTGCTCGGAATAAGCGCACGCTGGCACAAGGCCTGTGTCACTTGTCAATTGAATGAAACAAAACAGAAACCAAAATTGAAATAACAAAACGCCTGGCGCTCAGTACAGGTCTGCAAGGAAGTAGTGCCGATGCCCGCTCGTATCACCCTGAATGTTCAGAGTACCTTGAGTCAAAATGATCCGCAGGAACCAGTATAAACTCATTCGATCGGCAGGCAATCAGAATAGATGTACAGGGCAATCAACGTATTGGCACACCAATTCTGAAAGCACGGTAGACAAAGGTGCCCAAACTTCATCACCCGCACCCAACGGGGAGAAGTGGCAGAAAATTTTGCTACCGTTCACTCTCCAAGCAAACCGTACTGTAGACAATACTGACGTCATCATCAGTAAACCCAGTCATTACGTCGCCAAGGCTGCAAAGTCATTTGAAAATTGTAAAGGTAGTAACAGCTNCCCCCCCCCCCAGGGGGGAGGTGTAAGTAAGCTGAGGCTTCGCAATGCGACCAAGGTCTCGCTATAGGCATCAAACATAGCCAAGCAAGGGGAGGATCCACTCACCGAGCTTATTCAGCCCAAGATGATCTCCTCACCCTTACTTTTNACCAAGGTCTCGCTATAGGCATCAAACATAGCCAAGCAAGGGGAGGATCCACTCACCGAGCTTATTCAGCCCAAGATGATCTCCTCACCCTTACTTTTGTCTATCTAGGGGGCCTTATAGTATCTGCAGCTTCTCTATACTATCAATAGAACTGTTGACAGCCTTGGGCTGTAATCCAATCATCCACAATTCCTTTGTTTGCAGCAGCGAGCTTCTTGCACCTTGAATCTAACCGTCCCCAATTCCTTACTTTCGTTTTAAACAGCTCCTTCATTGGTTGTGTTCCCAATGAGCTGCTCCTGGGTAGCTCTCCAATCGTTTCGGTATTTTTGTCAAAGGGATTAGCCGGGACTTGCAACCTCCGAGCAACAAGTACAAGGGCTTCATCCTCCCTGCACGATGAGTGTATTATCTACCAATTTTCACATACTGCTGTTGGGATTGCCAATCC
>BGPT01000245.1:191323-207658 GCA_003297045.1 Symbiodinium sp. clade C Y103 | reverse complement strand
CAAATGACATATCATTCGTCACTTTCAACCCATTGTTCTGCATCATATCCAGAGCCTTGCACAAAGAGCAACATCCCAACACCATGTTGGGCCGCTTTGGCAGCAAAACCAGGACACGTAGCACACGTCCAGATATTTCCATATTGCTGTTGTAGTTGTTGTTGTCATGTAGTTTCACGTTGTAGTTGCAGTTGTTGTAGTTTGTGGTTGTAGTTGTTTTGGTTCTGGTTTGTGGTTGTAGTTGTAGTTGTCGTAGTAGTAGTAGTAGTAGTAGTAGTTGTTGTTGTTGCTGTGGTCGTCGTCGTCGTCGTCGTCGTGGTTGTTGTTGTTATGTAGTTGAAGTTGCTGTTGAAGTTGTAGTTGTTGTAGTTTTTGTTATAGTTGTCATGTAGTCGTAGTAGTAGTTGTAGTTGTAGTTGTAGCTGTTGTAGTTGTAGTTGCAGTTGTCATGCAGGTAGAGTTGTAGTCGTATTTGTGGTAGTAGCTGTTGTAGTAGTTGTAGTTGTCATGTAGCCAAAGTTGTTGTTGCAGTTGTTGTTGTTGTTGTTGTAGTAGTTGTTGTTGTTGTAGTTGTAGTTGTAGTTGCACTTGCAGTTGTGGTTGTAGTTGTAGTGTGACATTCCGAAACGAAGCAAATCTGCGAGACTTCCTCAATTTTTGAAGTTGACAACATCAAACAACGAAGCCATTCTGCCAGGCTTCCTTACAAATGGAAAGTTGAGTGTGCAGCTGACGGCCTCGTTCATACGAAGTGCTGTACGTGTCACGCAAAATGACTTTGACAGACCTGAAGATCTTATGTTCCAAAAATGCAACTCCTCTCAGGAAATCAGCGCCCTGACCTCTTAACATGTTTGCTTGAAGTGCCTCTTGTATTGCGCCTGCCACGAAAAATGCATCTGTGCAGATCCTCTTCAAATGTCCCACGCCTGCCTGCCACACAAAACGACGCCCACCCGTCCAAAGTGGTCCGAGCATGTGGTGCGTTTA
This sequence comes from Symbiodinium sp. clade C Y103, assembly GCA_003297045.1. Taxonomy (NCBI): domain Eukaryota; class Dinophyceae; order Suessiales; family Symbiodiniaceae; genus Cladocopium; species Cladocopium sp. clade C. Next base: position 206,668 of record BGPT01000245.1, on the reverse strand, counting down.
ATATTTTCACTTCCAAATGTGCTTCGCAGCGCCGTGCACTTTTTCGACATCTCATGTTCCGAAGCTGACAGTTTTTAACATGTTCACTTCCAAATGTGCTTCCCGCCACAACGCCGTGCACTTTTTCGACATCTCAACCTTCCAAAAACGGTCCGACCATAAGGTGTTTTTAACATGTTCATTTCCAAATGTGGTTCGCCACAGCGCTATGCACTTTTTCGACATCTCAACTTCAAAAGTTGTCCGAACGTGACAGTTTTTCACACTTGTTACTTCCAAATGTGCTTGCGTCACAGCGCTGTGCACTTTTTCGACATCTCAACTTTCAAAAGTTGTCCGAACGTGACAGTTTTTCACACTTTTTACTTCCAAATGTGCTTGCGCCACAGGGCGTGCACTTTTTCGACATTTCAACTGTGGTCCGAACCTGACAGTTTTTAACACTTTTGACTGCCAAACATATTTCGCGCCAGAACGCCGTACACTTTTTCCCTTTGTGTGGCAGGCGTGGCACTTACGGCACTCAGTGGAGTCTGGTGACGCGCTTGGTTGGCGGGGACGCCGCCTCATTCTGTGTGGCAGGCGTGGCACTTGGTGACACAAAGCTTCGTTCTGTGTGGCAGGCGTGGCACTTGGCGACATGGACCTTCACTTTGTGGCAGGCGTGGCACTTACGGCACTCAGCTGCGTCTGGTGACGCGCTTGGTTGGCGGGGCCGCCTCATTCTGTGTGGCAGGCGTGGCACTTGGTAACACGGAGCTTCGTTTTGTGTGGCAGGCGTGGCACTTGGCGACATCAACCTTCACTTTTGTGTGGCAGGCGTGGCACTTACGGCACTCAGCTGAGTCTGGTGACGCGCTTGGTTGNAACCTTCACTTTTGTGTGGCAGGCGTGGCACTTACGGCACTCAGCTGAGTCTGGTGACGCGCTTGGTTGGCGGGGACGCCGCCTCATTCTGTGTGGCAGACGTGGCACTTGGTGATACGGAGCTTGGTTTTGTGTGGCAGGCGTGGCACTTGGCGACATCAACATTCACTTTGTGTGGCAGGCGTGGCACTTACGGCATTCAGCTAAGTCTGGTGACGCGCTTGGTTGGCGGGGACGCCGCCTCATTCTGTGTGGCAGGCGTGGCACTTATTGCTCTCAGCCGGGTTTGGTGACGCGCTTGGTTGGCGCGGACGCCGCTTCATTCTGTGTGGCAGGCGTGGCACTTGGTGACACTGAGCTTTTCGAGACACATCCAGAGATTGATGCAAGAGCATGTGGTCTTGCCTGATGACAAAAGATTTGATGGAAAAGAAACAATGCTTCAGTTGCTGCTTTTGCCTTTCAAGCAGGGTGATGCGACAAGCCTGCGAAAGATGGCAATGGCTGCCTACAGCAATGATGTGGCCACCTTGGGGCAACTTCTTGATTTGCCGCTGGATCCGGATGAGTGCTTTCCAAACCGCTTTTGTCCTTTGCTGGGAGCTGTGGACGCCGGCTGCGTAGAACCTGTGAGAGTTTTGCTGGAAGCTGGTGCGACCGTGAACAAAGTCGATCGGGCCTTGGATTCCCCCTTGACCATTGCCGTCCGTCGCGGCTATGCCGCCCTTGTCGACGTTTTACTGGAAGCGAAAGCATGCGTGCAGCAGCGCGGCCTTGGNTGCTTGCCGCCGGTGTCGACGTTAATTCCATGGGGCAAAGCCAATGCACGGCTCTGTGGTTTGCAGCTCTCGATCGCCGCTTCCACATTGCCTGCGAGCTCGTTGATTCAGGCGCTGCGCTGGTGCCGGTGCTGGCGCGGGCAAGAGAGTTGGGAAAGCATTGCATCGCCGATTACGTAGAAGCCATTTCCGCGAGCCGGACACCTGCTGCATCAAACACCGGCACGAAGAGAGGACGTGAGCTTGCTGTTGACTCGCCGTGAGAAAACAGAGAACATCGCCAGCACAGGAAGTACAGATGAACGCGCCGTGCGAACGGCGTATTTCTCAGCTGTCAAGGCTTGTCACATTGCGCTCTTACGTGTGCTGCACAACAGTGGATCAGTGGAAAAATTGCGCTTACGGACAGCTTCGAGGATGAAGAAAAATGAACACAAAGTGTGTCGCTCGCGTGCTTCACTTCGCTGTGACAAACTCACATTCTGTTGCGCTTCTCCTGTCGCGTCGCTGCCAGGCTCTCGTCTTCATTTTCGAGCAGTCGCCCATGCGCGCACCCATACATACATACACACATACGTACATAGATGCGTACACGCATACGTACATACATGTATGCATACCTTCCCACACACGTTCACGCGCATATCCCCCACACGCCAGTCGCAGACCATCCGCTTTCATGATGGTCTGCGCCGCGCTGTGGGGCACATTACACAAAAGCCACGCACAAAAAGCCCTTCGCCGCGTATCCTGGCGGAGGGCAAGATGGTGCGTGGTCACAAACCACCCATTCACACACACACACACATACGCGCAACACGCGCGCACACACACACCAACAGTCACGCACACACAGACACCAGCACCCATGCACAACACACACAGGCAACACACGCACGCGTACACACACAACATACACACATAATACACTTGAGACACACAACCCACATTAGGAACATGACATTCACAACCCACACACAACACACTCAACACACACGACGCACACTACGCACCCAACACCAACCCACACATACATACACGCACACACACACATACATATACATATCCGCACAGGCACACACTTCTATCCTGCACAACCTTTGCACACTTCCCNACACCAACCCACACATACATACACGCACACACACACATACATATACATATCCGCACAGGCACACACTTCTATCCTGCACAACCTTTGCACACTTCCCTTCCCTCTCTTCTATTGTTGTCGTCTGCTCTTTACACTTCTGTTGGTGTGTACTGGAAGAAGTTGACATGTGGGGTTATCCGGTCCTATAATTACCACTTTTTACTTCCAAATGTGCTTCGCGCCACAACGGCGTGCAATTTTTCATCTCTCATCTGCCGAGATGTCTCTGCACCCGCCGCTTTAGCGAGCCTCCTTTTCGACCCTCCGGAGCCACAAAACATTGGAAAACACAGTGTTTCGCAACTTTCCTACCTTTTCGCGCACTTGCATCTCTTCTTTTCTGACTTTCTCATCTTCTGACTTTCTCCATCTTCTGACAGTCTCCATCTTCTGACCTCTTTCATGGCAGTGCCTTTGCATCTGTCCATATTGTCGGAAGGTTTAGCTTCTAAACTTCCTTCGATTAGCGAAGGAAGTTTAGAAGCTAAACCTTCCGACAATATGGACAGATGGAAAAGCACAGCCATGAAGAAAGTCAGAAGAGAGAAGATCAGATAGGAAGAAAGTCCGAAGAGAAGAGATGCAGGTGCGCGAAAAGGTAGGAAAGTTGCGAAACACTGTGTTTTTCCAATGTTTTGTGGCTCCGGAGGGTCGAAAAGGAGGCTCGCTAAAGCGGCGGGTGCGGAGACATCTTGGCAGATGAGACATNCTGTGTTTTTCCAATGTTTTGTGGCTCCGGAGGGTCGAAAAGGAGGCTCGCTAAAGCGGCGGGTGCGGAGACATCTTGGCAGATGAGACATGAAAAATTCCACGCCGTTGTGGCGCGAAGCACATTTTGCAGTAAAAAGTGACAAAACACCTCATGCTCGGACCACTTTTGGAAGTTGAGATGTGGAAAAAGTGCACAGCGCTGTGGCGCGAAGCAGGTTTGGAAGTCAAAAGTGCCAAAACACAGCAGCTCCGGATTTTTCGAAGTTGAGATGTGGAAAAAGTGCACGGCGTTGTGGCGCGAAGCACATTTGGAAGTGAAAATGTACAAAGCACCACATGTTCGGACTACTTTTGGAACATGAGATGTCGAAAAAGTGCACGGCGCTGTGGCGCGAAGCACATTTGGAAGTGAAAATGTACAAAACACCACATGTTCGGACCACTTTTGGAACATGAGATGTCGAAAAAGTGCACGGCGCTGTGGCGCGAAGCACATTTGGAAGTGAAAATGTTAAAAGCACCACATGCTCGGACCACTTTTGGACGGGTGGGCGTCGTTTTGTGTGGCAGGCGCAAGGGATTCTGCACCGGTCAACAATGAGCTAAACGTGTGGTTTTGTGGTATTCTCAAAAACGATGGCAGGCGTGGGACATTTGAAGAGGATCTGCACAGATGCATTTTTCGTGGCAGGCGCAATACAAGAGGCACTTCAAGCAAACATGTTAAGNGCAGGCGTGGGACATTTGAAGAGGATCTGCACAGATGCATTTTTCGTGGCAGGCGCAATACAAGAGGCACTTCAAGCAAACATGTTAAGAGGTCAGGGCACTGATTTCCTGAGAGGAGTTGCATTTTTGGAACATAAGATCTTCAGGTCTGTCAAAGTCATTTTGCGTGACAGGTACAGCACTTCGTATGACCTGGCCTCACTTTTTCGTGGCAGGCGCAGTACTTCTGAGACATGGCACGGAAAAATCGCAAAACGCATTGGTACGAGGCCGTCAGCTGCACACTCAACTTTCCATTTTTGAAGGAAGCCTCGCAGAATGGCTTCGTTTTTTGATGTTGTCAACTTGGAAAATGAAGTCTCGCAGATTTGCTTCGTTTCGGAATGTTACACCACAACTACAACTACAACTACAACAACTACAACTAGAACTGCAACTACTTCACCTACAACTACTACACCACAACTACAACAACAACAACAGCAACAACAACAACAACAACAACAACAATAACAACAACAACTACAACTACAACAATTACAATTACAACAACAACAACAACAACAACAACAACTACTACTACTACTACTACTACTACTACTACTACTACAACTACAACTACAACTACAACTACAACTACAACAACTACAACTACAACAACTACAACAACTACAACTACAACAACTACAACTACAACTTTTATTACAACAACTACAACAACTACAACCAGAACAACACCTACCATTACAACAACAACTACAACAACTACAACTACAACTTCAATTCCATGACAACTACAAGTACAACAATTACAGCAACTACAACAACTACAATTACAACAACTACAGCTACTACAATTACAACAACTACAGCTACAACTACAACGACACTAGCCACTACAACTACACTACACTGCACTGCAATACAAAGACAACTACAACTACAACTACATTACAACTACAACTACAACCGCAACTACATCTACAACCACAACTACAACTACAACTACATTACAACTACACTGCGCTGCCTCCAACCACTTGTCGGTCCATCAGTGGGTTCGCTCTGTCATTCATCATTCACAGCAATGAACCTCTGCTATAGGTTTCCTATTTTTGAAACTTCCGCCACCGCCTTGTGCGGTACTACTGGTATACGAGCTTGAAGTTCTGGCGTCAGTGTTGGCGCTTAGTTTATGGCATGGTGATCATGGTGATGAGCTTAATGTTCACTTTGGAGACACTGATGGTGTGCGATGTTCTCTCATCAAAGCGACTGCGGCTGGAACGATAGGACAACAGTTGATGGAGTATCACTTGAAACTTGAGGCACTTTCAAGATCACGAACTCTGTTTGCTAGAGTTCCCACCGAAGCAAACGCGTGTGATTTTCCATCGCGTGGAGTGTCGCATCCCTTGCTTGTTGAAGATTGCAATGTTTCTGCGGAAGCAAAACCCTGTCTCGATGCCATCTTTGGATACATAAACAAAGATGAGTTGGCGCAATCGTGCAGCCCCCGTGTTTGAAAAAGGAACTTGGAAGTGCTTGCGTTGCATTGCTTCAGCGACATTGACGGTGAAGTTCTCGAAGTGATCAAAACAGTCAAACCTAGCTGAATAAGGAAACGAGGTCGACTGGCAATGCAACTCTATTCATCTCTGCAGTTGGACTCAAGGGTGGGAGCGGTGGGATCGCTCTTTTCATGGGCTTGCAAACGCCCACCCACAAACCACCCAGTTTACAAACCTGGTCATCTACGTTGGAAGAGTTCTCACCATTTCGTGCTTCAAGACTTGTTGTGCCTACCTCTCACACTACCCAACCGTACGGCCAGATCGGGGAGGCCAGATCGTGTAGCCCCCGTGCTTGAAAAAGGAACTTGGACGTGCTTGCATTGCTTCAGTGACATCGATTGTAAATTGAATCGTATTGTATTACATCGTGCCGGATCTTATCGTATTGTATTGCGTTGCATTGCATTGTATTGTATTGTTTTGTGTTGTATTTTATTGTATTGTATTGTATTTTCTCGTGTTGTTTTGTATTGTATTGCGTTGCATTGCATTGTATTGTATTGCATTGTATTTTAGTAGGGGATGTGACGCAAGACATGTGAAGGCACAACTTTATAAGGTGTGATGGGGGTAACGAAGGTCAAAACACAAATTTTGCTATTTGAAAAATAGATCCGCATCGATCGCCATTGATTTGATGTTTTTTTGTTTTTTCCCACTGGCGTACTGAATGCGCAAAGTTGCAGTGCCCAAAGTAAAACGCAACATTGAAATCATTGAGCATTGATCAGTGCCCATGTTTTGCCGCCATGACAATGCCCATACGGCAAAAGAACAACGCGCATTGTTTTTTGCAAAACAAAGTGTTGTTTTTTGGGCAATTCTCGACATATTCACAACAATGTGGATGATTGGGAACTACCATTTCTTAACCATTCTTCAGCCGATTCCACATCCAACGCGAACAAAATTGGAACTGCTGCGGTCGATATAGTGTGGACAATGTTTGGACAAAAACAGTGACAAGAAAACGGATGTTTTTACGACCGGGATCATGATGAAAATGCGTGTTTGACATGAATCCCAAAATCATGACAATGGTGGACACGCATATGGAAATTCAGTGTGAATGGCGTTCGTTTGAAGATTTATGTCTGTTTGTTTCTGTTCATCACAATTTTCACACAAAATTGCAACTGATGAATTTGAGGGGCAATGCAAAATCAATCGCGTAAAGTGTTGCCTGCAGCTCGTGGTCCAGCGGTATTTGCATTGGGTGCGGATCTTGCGCGTTGCATCCGACGTGTCCCCAAAGTTATTGCCTTAGTTGCCTGTTGACATGTCTTGAAAATTTGCAAATGAATCAAACCGACATGTATTGGATTTTGTCCACCCCATGCCATGCCATGCCATGGACACCGAGGTTTAACATTTTGAACCTGCTCCTTTTTGGTCTGCTTGCTTGCGTGCTGCGGACTGGTTTCAACTTCGTGAATGGCCCTGTCACACCAAGCAATGTGTCCGTCTTTGCTGCAGCTCAAGGCTACTTCCCTGTGGACTATGCGAAGCAGACAGCGCCTTACGGCGAGTGTGACCTGCTTCCGGAGGGTTATGGCATTCGCACAGGTTTTTCAGACCTTTTAAAACCATTGAGTGCTGAAGCAGGCGTTGTTGCCAAAGAGGACAGCATTCCTACCATTTCGGTGATGCTCACAGGCACTGTCCAGCTCTTCCTGTTCTACCTTTTGCTTCTCCTCATCGACAAACAATCAGTGCTGTTCCCCCCTGAGGATGAGTTCGATGAGTACGTGACGAACTTTTTGGCGTACTTTTTCTTTGGCGAGAAATGAAAAACTCTGCAGGATGAAACATTGATTGAACTGGTTTGCCCGTTTTCCAATCCGGTCTCCCTGCTTTCACCGCTGCGTCACGATACTGAAATTGTTTGTTTAAAATTTGGGCGAATTGCAACGTTGAATGTGCAAATCAAATTCAGACATGTATTTTTGTTTGGTAGTTTCCATTCATTGCCCATGCTGTTTGGCATGTCATTGTCCACTTGTCCCAGTAGCCGTTTCTACATCCTTGGTTCTGCATCCCCATTGGAAACATGTCAAGGTCTTAGCTGCATTGCTCAATGGGAACAAATCAAAACCAATACTCATAGTGGTCTAGAACAAAAACACACCAACAGTGAAATTTATTGCTGGTTTCAAGGTGCGGCTTCTGGTTTGCTAAGACATTATCTTACTAAATGTAATATATGCGTATATGTATATATAATGTATGTATATATATATATACGTATATACACATCTATATTGCATTATAGAGCTAAACATACATGTGCTGGATCTGACAGTTGTTTTTATACCAAACAATTTGGATCGCTCGCTGCAATGTACATGCAAGATGACAAGTACACGAAAGGCCGGGATTTGGAGTTGCGGCAATTTGTGAGTTATGATGGACAGCTACCAGGTTTCGTTCCTTCTCTCCGCATGGATACACAAAACTGCACTTTAGTAGTGGTGTTTCCGAGAAACCGGGCTTCAGGGGGAACTGTGAACTCACATGAATTGGTCGACAAACCGTTGTCAAGAGCAAGAAGAATCTTTCACACTTTTGCATGTGACAGCAAAATTACGTGTGAGAGATTGAAACATATCAAAGTCGATGATGAACCTGTCAGCATGGAGCTTTATCAAGAAGATATCCGTGATCGTTTTATCGAAATCTTAGCTCAATCTGGCTTGGAAGCCAGCCAATTTTCAAGCCTTGATGGTGACGAAACCTTCTTGAAGATTTGGCTGCCAGAACAAGGGCAGGTGATTGACTTCATGGCTGATGCCTTGCACTACAACATGCCACTGAAAGAAACGGTGTATGAGGGTATTGAGCCTCATGCTCCTTATCCCGGGGGAGCTCCAATGGAAAATTTTGATTCACAGCCTGTTGTGGCGTATTATGAATTCTCGATCCCAGACAAGAAGAACTTTCAGGACTTCCGAAAGGTGGACTCGATTCGCATTCTTAGTTTTTGGTTGAATGAATGGGTAAGCCTGGATGAAATGGAGCGACAAGGAGTCATCAGCTGCCATTTTCCATGCCCAGATGCTGGTGAACTTCACCAGATTCATTCTGCACTTCTTGCTCCGAGACAATGGATGACTTTCACTCCCCATACCAGTGCGATTACCATTCGGCGATACTTTGGGGAGGAGATCGCATTTTTTTTTGGATTTTTGGGCCACCTCTGTCGATCCCTTCTTTTCCCAGGCACCGCAGGATTGGTTTTCCTGATTGTGACCCAGTTCGTTGAAGTCGAAGGACACAGGCTTGATGGACTTCGGACTTCCCTCTGTGTCCCGATGTCTATCTGGGCTGCAAGCTCTCTTCACGTCTTTGAACGCAAGACTGCTCGAATGAAGCAGCTCTGGGGTGTGCACGAAAGGGAAGCAAGGGAGATGCCAAATCCTGACTGGAATGAAACTCCTCACACTGGGGCTGCTTTGCTTAAAGCTTTGGCTAACCTTTGCTCTCAAATTTGTAATGTTGGTTTCTGTAGTTAGCTTGTACTTATGCGATGTTATTATTTTTTCCTTCCGGTTTGATGATGCTCAAGATGGCATTAGTTCGTACTAGCGCTGACGATACCAGTACTGATTTGCAGTGATATCGTGGGAGATAGTGGGAATGCATGCTTGTAGGAGGAGAATGTGATGGTCATTGCAGTGAATTTTGCGCGTCTTTTCAGAGTGCTGAATGCTTTGAAGCTGTCAGGAGTGGGGCAAGCTCCTTTCCACCTTTATCACTCTTTGCTTCGTGACCTTGTACATAGCAGTGATCTCTGCCCTTTTGGCTTGGCAGTTCAATTCCAACCGACAAAAAGATTCGCTCTTCCAGCGAGCCTCACTGATTCTGAGTATTCTTATCAAAATAGGAGGACTTGGCTGGAGGTTTCTAGCACCTTTTGTGGTGAGCCTTGAAAACCACAGAACTTTGAAAGGATATGATGACGCCTGGCTGTTACGTTTGGACCCAAATATTTTCTGTTTGGGTCATTTTAATTACTCTGATTGATGCTTTTGTGGGTTGTCAGAGGACCCTGCAAGCATCTCTCTCAGGATGCCCTTGCATTGACTTTGTCCGGAGTGAAGCTTCTGATGACGAACTTCCCTTTCTTCTACAGCTGCTTCCTTACCAATTTGGTGGAGACCAAATGCGGGAAGAACTTCCAAGAGGTTGGACAAACATGGACAAACGATTGAGCTTCGTCAAGTTTTAATTGGTGTTGCACGACTGGTGATGGTCAGATGCTTGTTGGCCCTGCAATACTTCATGATACTTCTGCCAGGTTGCGCCTACAGTTTGGCCTGGCTTCAATGAGAGCCTCATCGACGGTGAGACCAAAGAAGCTCCTTGACAGTCGGTGTGGAATTGACTGATATCAACTGATATCAATGTTAGGTTCTACCAAGACAGGACAGTCTGCAAGTGCGATCGTTTTTTGCTTCTCTCTGATTTGACCCAGGCCTTGCTGAAATACACATTCACTTGGAGTAGAAGAATCCGCGGTCGAGAAGACGAGACTTTCTGCATCAACGGATGCTTTCCGCCTGATTGGCATTATGCTCGTGAAGACTCGAGAACGAATTGTGTCCATCTTAGTTGTTTCGGGCCTGGTGAAGTGGACATATTTTTCTTCAGCTCTGAGCAAATGGAGTTATCTATACAAATATATATGTGTGTATGTACATATGTATATATATATATACATATCTACACACATATCTCAAATTATTTGTGCACATGATATTTCAGACTTCAGGTATAAACGGATACTCCGTACAAACGAGGATCCACAGAGGTGAGTGATTCATCAGTGGACACTTTCTCTTTGGAGGTGACTATGATGTGACTGCCAACCTCCTCACGTATTTTGTTTTCCTCCTTGTGCTGGATATGGTCTTTCTGATCTGGCCGATCGTTCTATCACGTTGGGAGATAAACAAGGACCTTTCAACACAGAGTTGGGTACTTGCGGCCAAGGCCACTGTGTTTACATTAGTGTCATCATCTCTAAAATTCACTGGGCTGTATTTTGTGAATCTTGTGTCTTCACTGCTGCACCTTTTATTGGTGCTGATTTGCTGAAATGCAGGAGTACCGCAATGCGGAAGAGGCTGAGGACAATCAAGACTTCTCATATTCAATCCTACAATGGGAAGCGAAGAAATTTCAATATGTCTATGACTCCTGGGGTGGTGACAGAGTGACAGATTTTTTGGACATCACCGTTGCATACTCCGTTGTGGCTTGCTGGGGCTGCATTTTGCCAACGATAGCTACGCTCGCCCTCGTCGTGCTGTTTATCTCCATGCACTTGCGAATGTACAGGCGCGGGCCCGAGCAACGTTTATCAAGCATGCACTAATCATGCACTAAATACCCCTAAATATCTTATATATATATATATATAAATTTAGTATCTTTAAATTGCACAAATGCCTTCTGAAGCCTTGAGAATGCCTTCAGAATGCCTTCAGAATGCCTTCAGACTTTGTGTTTTGGAAAGATTGCAAGGCGGTGATCCAAGTGATCCAAGAGATCCAATTCCGGGGGAGTGTTTCAACTCTTTGGACAAACAGCAAATGCCGCACTAATGCCTGCCTTTCCCAGGATGCTGTATGTGGCACGTCGCCCCTTACCACACGCAACTGCTGGACTTGGCATTTGGAAGTCAATCATTCTCTACACCAATGTGGCTGCTGTAGCTTGCAATGTGGGACTTGCTTCAATTTTTTTCTATCCAATGCGTCTCCGTCCACCAGGGCAGCAATTGACCATGTTTATCATTGGAGAACATGTGCTGTTTTTGCTTCAAGCGGGAGTTTCTGCTTTCGTTCCAGAAGAACCTTCTGACGTGATTGACATCAAGTACTTCAATCGACACGTCCTAGCAATTCTTGGACGGCGACGACATCATGAGCAGTTGGTCCCACCTGTCCACAGCAATTTGAACACTATTGATTTGTCGCTGAACCCAGAGAATTGGGACAGCGACTCCAGTGTTTCGTCTCCAATGACTAGTGGCAGTTCTAGACAAGTTTGAGTGAAGGTGAACCTACGTTGTCAGATTCAAATGCGATCCCCTAGCTGCTTAGGTAGTTGTTATCTGTTTGTATAAAGTTCCGTGCGCGGTCCGGAAGATCTCGATTTCCAGCTGAAAATAGGTGTAACTCGAACGCAACCATGACCTTACAATGCGACCTGGGAGTGTTGTGCAAGCGCATGTTGTTCAGTGAACGTATATGGTATATGGCATATGTGGCTGGCTTGCAACTGTTCTGGCAACTTCTTGTATGCAATTGCTTTGATTCTGACCTCGCCGCCACTCTCAATGATAGCGGCACAGCTGAGCCACTGCATTGTGGCAGGAACGCTTGGCATGTTTATAGAAAGCGCACTTGTGACGCTTCGTGCTTGGGTAACGTCATATGAACGAAACATCTTTCACGTAAATACATGTGCTTCGTATCAGGATTTTGTTGCTGCACAGGCTATGCCATGGCAATGAAGCAGTCTCATTGTCTTGGAGGCCCAAAGTTGTACCATGCACTGCTAGAGCTGCAACTTCTATTCCATCCAATTTCAGTTTAGATTCGGCTTCTGGCTGAGGTGCAAGGGCTTTCCTTTGGTCACTTCTTGTTGGCACACAATGTGTGGCAGGCACAGCTGTCACAGCTGTCACGGCTGTCACAGCTGTCACGTCGTTTTGACATCTCAGGCCTTGCACATTCCATGCGAGGGGCAAAGAGCCCAGGGTCTTGGCCTTGGGCAAAGGCCACTTCAACATGTACCAAAATGCAAAAATCAACTTAAAGCCAGAAGGCGCAGTCCCTAGCAGAGACCCCGAAAGAGGGGATGTGTTCTTGACAAACTGTGCACACTGAAAGCCAATTGTTTACCAAGACAGCACGTCATTTGCACACTGACCGGTGGCGTGTTCGTGTTTGTCCTCCTTGTCTGACATTGACATGCACTTTCCACACATTTTGCCTGCGCCGACATCACGGCTTGACCCGGGGCGAGTTCATGGCTGAGAGAGGGGCGGCTTCTTGGATTATGATTAGTGTGCCGATTGAATGTTGAGGTGTTCAGGACACTAGGTTTCCAGCTGAACAAGCATAGACATATGATCTTAGTTTATTGTGTGAATTGTGTGGCATATTCTCTTAGTTATCATGGCATGTGGCTGGTATCGTCAAGAGCTGTTGACCCAACGCTCCACTCAGCTTCGACAGAACATGACCTGGGTGTCGGAGGCATGGCACTCGTCGAATCACCTCAGGAGGCTCAATGACAGGGTCGCTTTCAGTGACCCATGGAGCATTGTCGCACCATCGACATTCACAAGACTCACATTTTTTTTCATGAAAGCCGCAGCCGCTTTGCTCATTGAAACAAGATACAGTTCCTGAGTTCCCTAATTGAGATTTCTCTGCACATCAACCAGCACATCGCGGCAGCTCTGTTTACACAGAACCTGCGACATGCGCAAACAAACCCGCATGCGGATTGATCCTTGTAGCAAACACCGCATGTCGGAGCAACGTAGTGCGCAACCCACATGCAAAACTGCCAAATCCTTTGAGTTTTTAGTTTCTATGATCACACAGTCTCTGTTAGCCTTTGGCTCACTGCCACAGCCTCAAATCATTCTATTCCTTTGGTCCTTTTTTTTGCACCTTGTCGCAGCCTGTGTCTGAGGCCTCATGACCGACATAGCCATCAATCCAAGGACAACCTCAAGCATTCTTACAATGTACAGCGGAAGCGAATAGGCTAGCAACATGTGTAATGTCGCATCAAGATATGTACCTGAAGTATACCTGAAGTATGGGCAAGGTGGTGTTCCCCTCTTTCTCTTTTGGCCTTTGCCAAATCCCAGGATAAGCTGTCGGTACTGCCCTCCAGGCAGCAAGGCGAGTCAGCGAGACCCCACTGGATGCTGCCAAATAAATGTGTCAATAATGTGTTCTTCAAGATGAATTCAAAAGGGGATCTACTGCACCAGGAAAACAGCTTTGTGAAATCTAGGAGACTCAGGAGAAATGTTTGGATGAACAAGTTGGAAAGATAATTGGCTCATCTGCCGGTTACGAAAAGTCTTAGGCGTCTGTGAATGTGAGCGCAGGCTTGTGTATCCATTTGACATGGGGGAGGTTGCCCGTTGAAGTGCCCTGGAGACCCTAACTCAATAAATAGAAAGAATGCTTCAATGCTCTTTCCTGTTCAAAATCAAGTGCAATGTCAACACAGACTCAAAGTACTGTACTGTACTGTACATTTTCCTACGTATTGCAATCCATTGTGTCCATCCAGTTTGTTTTTAGTTTGTCCAGATGGGCATGTTAAGGACCTATGAAATTTTGACCTGGCGCGATTGTTCGATTGTTCAGGTGATCTACGATGGAGCCTCCGGGTCAGTTATTTGCATAGGCACAGCTTTAGTGCTGCTGGAATGAGTGGAGAAAGTGGTTGAGTCTTTTGAGTCATGGAGGCTGCGCAACAGTTCTGGAGGACGATTCTTTTGCTCTTGCTGTTGTTTCTCGGAAAGCGGAAGCTCCCTAGTTTCATTCAAGTTTCAATAGTTTTGCCATGCTCTTGAAAGGACCACTGCTTTGATGAAGGAAGGGAGTGGCGCGTGTTTGCTTCTGAAGGCGTCGATTCTCAGGCGCAACAGCATTCTCCACACAACATGAGAGTTGTGCGGTTGGGGTCGGGACCAGCTAAGCTCCACTACGCTCTGCCAAGTGGTTCTGGGGCTGCTGACTTGCAAACCTGGATTGAATTGCAGTGTGCTGGTAGGTTTTTGGTATGCTCCATGATGTTTTAAAGCAAGTTGTAAGCATGCTCATGGCCCATCTCATGGCTCTCATCGAGGTTGCTGCAGGGTTCGGCAAATTGCTGAAGGTTCCTACTCAAGGTTTGGTAGAGGTAATTGGAGGTTACAGAGCAGGCCTTTTGACACTAAGGTTGTGGAGTTATGGACCATTCCCGCAGGTTTCAAGAATTTCAAAAAGAAGTTTCACGTTTCCAGATTCGAACTTGACCCACCATTGTTGAGCTTGTTGGGGTTTTCTCCATGTGGTGCAAGGAGGTGGTCTTGAGAAGCTGTTGGGGTATTCACTCACTTTTCCTTACTTTTCTACTGAACTCTTGATTTTTCACGCTGTTTTCCTGGAGCTTCTTACTTTTGTTATTCCCCACACAGCTTGTCTGTTGGGGTTCTAGTGGGCTTTCAAGAATTGGATCCTGTCACGAGATGATTTTGACCTTGTCTCCCACCTTGTCTTCTCCCACCTTGTCNGGGTTCTAGTGGGCTTTCAAGAATTGGATCCTGTCACGAGATGATTTTGACCTTGTCTCCCACCTTGTCTTCTCCCACCTTGTCTCCCACTCTGTCTCCTAGTGCTCTGTGAGATCCTGTCACGACATGGATGCGGCCTTGTCTCCCACCTTGTCTCCCACTTTGTTTCCCACTTTGTCTCCCAGTGCTCTGTGAGATCTTGTCACGACATGGATG
>BGPT01000245.1:168520-187405 GCA_003297045.1 Symbiodinium sp. clade C Y103 | reverse complement strand
TGAGGTAACAGAGAGGTCGCTGTCCTGGGTTGTAGGGAGACCAGAGTCGGCAGGGTCTCAAGTAGAATAGACCTTTGCCGTAGTTAATCTCCCCAGAAGAACCAGTGGCGTTCATTTCAGCGAGAACAGTCATTTGTTTGGCAGTCCTCGAGTCGAGAACGCATTCAAACTGCATTCAGAATGAAGTGGAGAGTTCATTGACGTTTCAAGATGAGTGAGACAATACAAAAATGATCAATGACGGCTTTTTGGAGACGAGAGTCGGTAAGCTCTTGAAAAGAGTTTTGCCGTAGTGCGTCTCCAGAGACAATTGTTTTTGCGCTCATTAATGCGAGGCTGTTGCTGTCTACCGCCTTTTAGCGAGTATGTGAGTCTGTGTCATTTGCGGTCTTATGTACACGTGGTTGGCCAAACATTACTTTTTGACTCTCTTGAAGTCTTGAAGTGCCACATTTTTGCTCCCCTAGAAGTCTTGCAAGTGATTGTTTGGTCCGGTTTGGTGCTAGCAAATTTTGATGGTCTGATGTTCCGAAACCTGTTCAAGTCTCGACTTAGCTTCTGACTGTTTTCTGCTGAGAGGCTCGCGACGTTGCTCGTCGGCTGAGTCTGGGAGAGGAGATTGTGTCTGCCTGAGGACTAAGGATCCTTCAATTTTAAAGGTATTAGAGTCTCCCGTGCACCTTGGGTCCTTGATACTTGTTCACTTGCCCTGTCCATCCTGTTCTTGCATCATGCCTGTGAGCAAGCAGGGTGGGTCAGTGACATCATGCTTAAGGTCAATCGCTGCACCATGCTGCTGCAGGACGACTTGCAGCAAGCTGAATCATTCAAGACACAATCAGGTTGTAAAAGGTGAAACTGGCTGGGTCTTGTGCAGGATTTGGCCGCCAAGAAGGTCCTCAAAAGCAGTTACCAGGTGCTTTCCTTGATGCAAACGGCATTTTCCAACATTTTCCAACATTAATCTATTTTATTCTATTTTGATATTTTTGATTTATTTTGATTTCAGCTTCTTTCTTGAATGGGTCAGCCGCACATTGCATGCAGCAATGTCAGCAGTTGAAACAGTGGGAACTCTGCCGCTCAGCACTCAGCTCCCGTATCCGAGACCCCGTGGTATTGCGCCTTGGTGGAGATTGCTTGCGAGGAGGACCTGCCAAAATTGTGGATCCGCTGTAGGAGGCTTCGGACCAAATCCCATACGGCCAAACTGTACACCGGGTCCACCTGGTCCTGATTTGGCAAAGCTGAAACAACTTTGAGACAAAGATCCGGAGCAAGGCCAAAGCTGTGGTTTGTTTTTTGAAGCTGAGTGAAGGAGCCATTTGTTCAGAAGACTGTGCATGACTTTGCCTATGCACACCGCCACCAGATTGCCAGTAAGGCGGACCTTGATGCAACGGACCAGGGTGGGATTGGGGAAGGATGCTTCTTTATCTCCAGATTGCTGGGTGTACGTAGGAGTGCCCTCAATGTGACAGATCAATTCCACAAAATACAGTGTGTTGCCCTGGCTGGAAAGAAGGAATGACAGAAGTTTGGGGGGATGGGAAGTAAATGCGTTTAGTTAAAAGAATTCCGAAAGTTGGAAAGCGAAAGCTGCTAGAGCTACAATATGCTACAATAGTTTGTGCTGCAGACGGAAAGCAAAGCGAAACTAATCAAGAGGATAGAAAGTCAGGGTGGGATGTATTAATGCTGAGAGCCGCGCATGGGTTGCCCTGCAAGTTGCCCCAGGTGGAAATGGTGCAATTGAAGCGTGCAGAGGGAATGGTGGGAGCCGTGACTGCCACCTTTAACCAGGTGTCGAGCAACTTTCTCACAGTGCTGAGAAAATCTAGGAACCAAGCTTGCTGTAGAGCAGCAAGTTCAAATAGCTTGTTCGGATTGGAATTCAAGTCTCTGAAGTGAGACCCTCGGACCCCAGCAAGATCAAAAGTTGGGCAGCACGAAGCCGTGGCCAGGCTGCTGTTGTAAAGGAGCTCAAGGGTCAAGTCATCATTGGCAAGATGCAGGCCACAACTGGTCGGTTCACCGTCACTGCTTTTGCTTCCCTACTTTTCCTGTGTCTGAAGGCTTCATGATGTATGTATTTGCATCACATAGGCCATAGGCCTTTCATCTTAGTCCTAGTTGCACAAAGCGTGACCGGAAGATACTGGAATTTGATGAGTGTTCCAAGGGAAGTTCCAAGTGTTCCGGGCTGTTCGCGTCAATTTTTCGGACCGTTGTTGTCTCAGCGACAGGTGACACTCACACCTGGTAGCCAGGCAGCTCGGAGAATTCAACCACATTGTTTCATTGAAAACAGTAGTTTTTAAAATTTGCAAAACATTGAACATCAATGAACATGATTAGTTTTGACCCATTTACTCTGGCTATCTTTGGCTAGACTTCAGTGTGGAGTCCTTTTGGCCACTCTCTGATCAAAAGTATGAAAGTTCAGGTGCACCCAGTTTAAAGACAGACTGTATGCACTAAAGCACCACAATGTTGCAGCAAAGTCGTTCATTCGCCGCCGGTCAAACCATGTCAAACCACTCGCAATTCGCTGTGGCTTGCAGGCCAACAGCTTGTTGATCCGATGGCAGGGAGACCGTGATGCCGTCACAGAGGACACGACTTTAACACGGTAGGTGTACATGTAGATGTGATTATATATGTATATAGAGACTGCAACATACATTGTCCAAGGCATGTTATTAGCCAGGTTTGTCAGTGAGCCAGTGCTGCGAGGGAAGTCAACGCAAAGTTGCTCCGAAGTTGTCTTATGGAGTCCTCCAAAGCGAAGCAGCTGAAATTCCAACAACTAGATAAAAACAAGCGTTTGGTTTGGCCTTACTTCTAGACTCTTGGCAACTTGGATGTTGGCAAATACCTCAAAATTGCTCGCAGCGTTGAACGTTGAAGCTATCAGGATATGTTGGAAGAGTACTTCTCACAGCAACTCGATGATCTCCACCAAGTGGGCAGCTCAATCTTGCCACTGCTTCGTATCGTCCCAGCTACAAATGGTGGGTGTTTTCAGCGTTTTGATGATTTTTGATGTGTTCTCATGGTGTTTTCTCGGCCCTCATCATCTTGATGCGCTGCTCACTGTCCCCAGAAGAAGTGCGTGGCGGCGATCACCAAGCAGTATGATGCACTCTGTTGTGCTGATCCCTTAGTATCTCGGGGCAGAACATAACTTTCAAACGACAGGGGATCAAGAAATTGCATTTGTCACTGTAAAGAGGATCAAGAAGTCAAAATTTGTCAAAAGATCCCCAATCCCTTTGAGTGTGCGTTATACTGTGATACCGTGATACCCTTTCTGTTCAGATTTGCAAGTAATGAAATCACTGAGCCCTGAGTTTATGTGTACTTCTGCAACCTTGTGACTAAGGCCTTGGACCGCGCTAGAGCCCATTACTTTGAGACAGAGGAGTGGGAAGAAAAGCATCCAGGGATATTTTGCAACCTTTTTCCAACCAACTTTTAGCATCACACTGGAGCTGTGTGCGGAGAAAGAATCAGCGAGTATCTGCATTCTGAAGAATACTGATGGGAAGTGCATTCCAAAGGCACTTGCAGGATCTGTACAAAAGCTATGTCCAAAGCTTGGGTCTCGCTGCGGAGGTCCGGTTTTTGAAGTTATCCGTACTAGTAATACAGTACGGTATCTATGCCAATCTATGCATCCATTGGAGACCAGATAATGACGCAGGTGGTGAAACCTGCCAAGCACATTGCGAGCAAAGCTGTGCAGCCAATGCCTGAGAAATGACAGAACTTGGGCTGGAAAGAAAATGAGAGAAATACTCAGGAAACGACTTGTGAGGACTGCCAAGGCACGACTGGGTGCATCAGTTTGACGTCGGACTGAACATGGTCCCTTCCACCATTCGAATTGCTGGCCTTTTTTCCCGAGCCTCAATTGAAACCCTGAGTTTCGGCTTAAAAAATCGGAGGGCAAGCATCAGAACACAATTCAGGATGCACTGCGTGGGTGTGAGGGGAAAAAGCAACAAATCTTGGTCCAGGACCTCAATGAGAGATTCGTGGTCACGGGTGCAATGGCTAGTGCCATATTTATTGTGGCCTGGCTTTTGGATGTGGAGAAGAAGCCGAGGTCTGAAACTTGTTTTTTCTTTGAATGGCAAGAACTCCTTCTGACACCTTCATACGGCCAAGTTGGTTGTTTTGGAGTTTTACATCAAACAGTCGTTTCCTGTTCTGATTCGTGCAGAATGGAAGCTGTCCTGATTCAGAACGGAAGCTGTGAGAATTCCAGTATTCCAGTCCTGAATTTTTTAATGCAAGGAGCCCCCTTAGGAAACCCCTTGTACTAGTTTTGCGTGGGAAACTTTGCCCCTTGGAGGCTGGAGGACGTGGCAAAGGCAGCCAAAGTCAGTGAAGGTTATGCGAAGGCGCGTTGGTTCCAAGGACCAGATTGTGCCGTGAGTGGATCCATATTGTGACCCGATTGTGAGTGGCTTCTTACACAGCAGATTCAGATATACATGAACATGTGTATGTATACATAAAATGTATATGTATATATTTAGATAGATAGATGACATCTTTGATATACAAACAATTGAATCATCCCAGTCTTCTTGTGAAGCATGGCTTGTTCTGGATCAGTAAATCTGGGGAAGAACCTGCGGCCAGATGACCTACAGCAGCATCCGCAAAGAGATCACCAAACTGCTCCCAGAGGCCACCGAGTGCCATGCGTCAGATTGCGTTTGACATATTTCAACACTTGTATTTGTATTTCACACGTATTACCAAAACAGACTTGAGTGCCTACGTTCAATCGAGGCAGTAGAACTGATGCATTTTCCGGAGTGTCACTGTGGTGAAACAGCCGCAGTTGAGACAGAATGTTGAATCTGCAGGACTATCTCAAACGCTACATATCTCGGGTGCAGACTTTGCCACAGCCGGAACATGTATCCCGAAAACGCCGCTTGGTCGGAGAATTTTGGACATGTCAGTTGGATTCCAAGGGTTTGCTCGGGGCTGTGTCAGTATCCAACTACCAAGGCCCTGCTGAGTTTCCAGCTGGCATGTAAGGTGGCGTGCCATGCTCAGCGAATTCTGCTGAAAGCTCAAGCCTTTGGACGTAGAAGCAGAGGGACAAAGGCTTAAAGGATCTTAAAGGCTTGGCAAGGAAGCAGCAGATTCTGATCCACTGCCAACGCCCAGAACAGCTGTTTCCTGCTGGTGTGTGAATATAGCAATGACTGACCCGAGGCTTACAGTAAGAGCAACGTCCTGAAGCGCCATGAACCGCAAGCGCAAGCGCAAGCTAAGAAGATTTGTGCAGCACCTTCTGGTGGTTTCAGGTTTTGATGGCGCTTGGCTGCAAAGCGGTCAAGCCTGGTTGTGCAGTTGTGCACCCTTGCTCGAGGCCTTGTGTAGTCCAGAGCCACTTCCATAGACTCGTACAAAATGTGCATGCTTAGCGGCTAGAAGCACCAAGAGTCTAAAAGGGAACAGCGCGCTATGTTTGAATCGTACGCCCATAGAAGGGGTCACTCAGCCTTTGGGTTGGTATGCCCGGAAATGCCGAAATGCCATGATTTGGGCTTGACAGGCATTGGGAGCGCCTGACACTCCTGTGCGCGTGGCACCTCAGTTCGCGCAAGATTGTAATCGAGTGGCTGGACCAGAATGAATCAACACTGTGCAACACATATTAGGTGATTTGTGAATATTTTAATATTTTGGTTATTTTGCTCAGCTACAAAAGACTTCCAACTACAGCACAGGTTTGACCCTTCACGCTCAAAATGAAGAGCAAGACAAGTCAACTTGCATGGCACGACAGTTTCATGTGAGAGTCAACTGGGGTCATAGATATTTGCAATGCCTCTGTTCAGGGTTGGCTTCATGGCTGCTGGGCCCATGCCCATTGAACAACTCTACAAACGAACCCAACTGACAGTAACTGACATGAACTTTCCTGTCTGTGTGGAAAAGTTCTACCCGGCAAACACTGGCATAAGCCTGCAGACTCAGGCGCACACAAACACATTTGTTGCCGTTTTAAATGATCCCCAGCCCGGCCGATGCCATGCCTGCGAAGTGCAAGACGATGGAAGTTGGTGAATGTGCAGATTGGTATCATGACATGCGTTGCTTTGGGGTACAGTCTGATCGCAGAGAAGCGAGACAGATCCAATCCTTTTGTTGGTTGCTTTCACTCACATGCAACACATCCTGCCTCAGCAATGGAGCCAAAGCTGAAGTGTGCCAGAACGGACACGACACCTTCCTCTGCTGATACTCTCTCGTTTGTCTCTGACATTTGCGGGACTCTCAAAAAGCTGAAGAGGACCTGCCATGTCCTTTGAAACATGTCTTTTAGCTTGTGTGGAATTCGTGTCAAATGGTGTCGATTTGCTTCAAATTGGTCAGCTATTCTGATGGAAGGACAGGATGGGTCATGAGAAAGGTGCCTCTGCCTGAGAGCGACTCCGATCACATGCACCGCTGTGCCATGTGTGCTATGCTGCTCTCCCAGCCGCCTGATCCACGTGATGACTACTCTGGCGATGCTGGACGTTTCCACCCTGAAAAGGTGACTTTGCAAGTTATCAGTTATCACCATGTTTTTCTGCAGTTTTGTTTCACAAGTGAGATGAGACCACAGGCTGTGCTAAAGCTCAGTTGCTGTCACCGACTCATCCAGGATCATTGAAAGTGCCGAATGCAATGCCGTGTGTTTGTGTTTTATATTTTCTTAAATGAAACCACATTTTCCCATTCAATCCCATCTCCCGTAACATCCCATGATATCTCATCAGGTGGACAAAGTTCGGCTGTTGAGAATGACAGTCACTCACGACCTTTGTGAAGCCCTGGCTGGGGACATCACGCCCTACTGCGATGCAAGCCTTGTTGCGTCCAAGCACGACAAGGAGGGTGTCAGGGCTGCAAGTTACCAAGATTGGTGGTGTCAGTCCAGTCTAGAACTGGTCTCCCAGATGCAAAGTCTTGATGCCCTGCTTTTCAAGTTTTCCAGCCAATTTCAGTACCAGTCTGGGTTGTACTGTCGGATGGTACGAAAGTTGTACTACGGTCGTAGCATGTTGTAGCTATATTTGCAGGGCCCTGCGGTGAATCACTGCAGGAGCAGCAAGCCATGCAAGCGATTCGCAAGGTGGTTGGAGATCCTTTGGGCATGGAGCTTTACGAGCTTTGGAAGGAATATGAAGAGCTTCAGACAGTGGAGGCGATCTACTGCAAGGCACCACACTAAGGTCTCACCATGGTTTTGAGACTTCGGTTTGTGCTACTCTTTGCTACAAACATTCAACAGCAATGTGGGAGTGAGTTGTTGAGTGGGAAGAGTTTGGCAATAGATTCAGAAAACTGCACTTGACCCTGTTGCCAGGACATTGACAAATTCGAAATGGTTGTCCAGGCATTTGAGTACGAAAAAGAGCATTTGCAGCCGACTGACAAGGCGGGGGATTTGCAGCCTTGGACAATTGACATTGTCGCATCGAGTAAAGGTTCCGCAGTTTTCATGTCGAAATGCAGGTGGGCAAACCTGATCCTCTGAGCAATTCAGTACCTGATGGTCCAGAGTCCAATTTGCCGACTGTTTGCGAGGAACCCCTGCGACGCTTTTTCGTGTCGTGACTGAATCTGTCCTTTCGACATGTTTTTTTTGACCTTGAAAAGACATCAGAAGCACACACGCTTTCCTGTAAACGGTATGACATCTTGAGAGTTGTGCTGACATGTGTTGGTTCTGGGGTGCCAAATGTGTCGATTCGAGTCGTGATCTAAGATCAGTACAAACTCCGCGATGAAGACGCCCCTCTTCCGTCGGTTGGATCGAGAGCTTCGTTCGCGGCGCGAAGCTATGCTCAAAGAACGTGGCTGGGGCGTGACTGCCAATGAGCGCCAGTTGTAAAAAGATTGAAAAAACATCGAAAAAACACGCAGCGAGCATCAGCAAATTTGGAAGAGGTTCGGTGATTTCTGAGAGCAAACCTTCTGGCTTTGGACCTGGAATCAGTTGAGAGTCAGCTCGTGATTATGAAAGGTGGCAAGTGCTGCAATTCAATCTCAGCCTCGAGTCTTCGATTGAAAAGTACCGTACCGAATGCATTTGTTGTGCAGTATTGTGGTAATGCTCCGCATGTTTTGTTCCATTTCCAGTTTTGCCATTGTTGTCATGTTTGCACCTTGCACCCTGCAGCAAAATGCAATGAACAAGTGCATGGTCAAGGTTTGTCACACGGTTTGTCAAGGTTTCTTTGCCGTTTAGTGCAGTGTCATGTTTCCGTGCCATGAGCCGAAGCCGGAGCCGGTCACGCCGTCGAAGCAGCTACAGCAGCTACAGCAGCAGCGGTTGCAGTGATGAATATCGGAAGGCCAGATCCCTTTTGAAATTAATGATCCACTCAATACATCTTAATATCATTTAATATATTTAATGAGATTCTTTGAGACTTGATTATCTTGGAAAATAAATCTTGCTTCAAAGCAGAAGAGTCTTGGACCTCAGCTTCATTTTGGAGGCTGGTGCGCGTGCTGCAGCCCAGCTCCAAATTGAGCACCTCGCTACAGAAAAGGTTAAGGGGGAGATTTGGAGCTAGCGAGTTGGGCTTCCTGTCTGTTGCTAAATGCGCACGGGTTTTGCCAGAATGAACCCGCCCCCTAGGTCTGATGATGAGTCTGACACATCCTCAGATGTTGTGGAATGCGAAGAGGCCTGCTGAACTTGCAAAATTGCGGGTATAATCAAGCATCGAGACTCCCAGTTGCAGGATATTTTCACATTATTTTGCAACTTTTTCAGGATGAAGTTTTCAGCTTGAATCTTTGAGAAAAGAAATGCTGTTGGAACCAATCAGTTCAAACATGTTCCAGGCATTTACTACATTTTACTACGGTAGCACGCCCTAAGATGCCGCCAGGGCTCCCATGAGTTTCGACGGCGCATGGTGCTGTGCGACCGCTTTGAAGTTCTTGGAAAGTTAGGAGAAGGCTTGCTGCCTCTTGCGCTGAGTTTTGTACGCATCAAGCATTTTTGAATTTGAAGTGACAGAAGTGCTACAGACACCTTCTCAACTTCACTTCTCCAGTGCTGCACGAACCGCTTCCAAGATGCTTTGGGAGGTGCCTTTGCATCGGTTTGGCTGTGCGGAGACAAGAAACTGAACCTTGTGGCTTTGAAAGTGTCCATGACCCAACAATGCTTTCGGTGCAATTCACGACATGTAAAGATGTCGAGTCGAGACCACGCAGAATTGACAGCCGCATTGATTGTGCAAAAGTCTTCAATGTGTGATTAACTAAGCAACGTCAAACCGAGGTACAGAGCTGTGGATCGCTACCAAAGATATGCGCAGGAGGAGGTTCGGAAGCTTCGGACTTGGGACAGCTAGTGAGAAGCCCAGTTCTGGGGCATTTGCCACATTTTTGTGTACCAAAGGCCTCTGGTTTTTTGGGTCTTTGGTGGAGCAAAACGTCCGGGAAAAGATGGTGGTAGTACTCTGGTTCTCCTCGTTGAATCTAAACGTTCGCATGACGGAGTGCAAGACAGCACATGGGTGTATATGAGTGCATATGGGTGCATGATTTCCAACATCTTACAGGCAACAGACGGAGAAGTGAAGAGACCCAGCTTGCAGTGAAGCTGCAGCTGGACAAAGCCGTGCAGGTTGAGATCCTCCAGACAGTCGCAGGGGCAAGACAACCACCCCAGCTGCCAGAGCTTTATGGGTTTCGTGGTGTTGCTTTGTCAGATTTTTCCTTTTCTTTTTTGCAAAGAATTCATGGCAGACTGTGACTTCCTCCACAATTGGCCAACGTTGTTGAAATCTGGCAATTCTAATTTTCTCAGAGATCCATGAGGCTCTTCGCGCACCATGGCTCCCAATGTCAACACGCCTGTGTTGCTATGGAAGTCATGGGCCCCTCTGCTTGGAGTCTTGCAGAGCACCTTGACCTGCAATGCGCACGGGACAGCGAAGCGGCTTGCTGGAACGTGAATCGAATCAATCCTTCACTTTGAGTCTGCTGAGTTACTAGAATTCATCAGATGCTTTTGACACCTGTTGACAGTATTGAAATGTAGAGTATACCTACGAACATTTGATATCACACTCGACCTTCGAAAGCCTCTTAGGCGCTGCCGAGGGAGCCGGCTGCCCTGGCCCTTGCTTTGGGCAGCTTTGAGGGATTCTCTTATAGCTTTGGACTACCTACACAGGCTTCCGTGATATCTTGCAAGCTTTAGCACACACGGATATCTTCATCAAGCTTGATCAGGATTAGGTCCGGAATCTACACAAAGCCTTTCATGGTCAAGCCGATTGCATTTGGTTGTTTGTTTTGGACCATGCACAGGAATTCTTGCATTTCGTTTCAGCAACTGCACGCTTTCTGCCAGGGTGTGCTCAGTGATCCACACGGACCTTGCCCAGCTGGTGTATCGACAGCTTGTGTTTGCACTGAGCCGGCGAACTTTTCATCTCCGTTGCTACTCGTATAGTTTCAGCCTTCAAATGTGATCCGCAGGACATCAAGCCTGAGAATATCCTTTCTACCTTTTCCAAGGGATCCAAGATGGATTCCTGTCTCCAGAGGTACAGGCCTGCCTCATGTGAGATGATCATGGACTAGGCAAAGGCACCATCTGGAACAGGTAGTCACTAACATTTGGCTTACTATTTTGAACCAGCTGGGTGTACAGAGATTCGTGGATTAAAAGTAAAAAGTCAAATCCAGGAGAGAAAAACAGCTGTGGCAGCGGCGGCATCACGATTCGGCACAGGCAACGATGTTTGAAACGAAGCGGGCGGATGCAACTCATGGATTTGGCTTTGGACGAAGGCAAGCTAGCCTCTTAGAAATGCCTGCGAGGCTGTTGCAAGAGCGTTGCTATGCCTTTTCTTGGCAGGTATGGATGCAACCTTTGGTTTGGTGGACCTTGGAAACAGCTGTTTCTAGGCTGTTGACTGATAGTTTTGGTAGGACATTATATAGAGCCTTTGCTAGAAAGGGAATACTGAGACGGGAAATTCTGACAGAGAATTCGTTAGATTGATACAAAAGAGTAGAAGCGAGATCTACAGATGCTAGAGACAGTCCAGCTGATACGCTGATTCCAGCTGTCGATCATTAGTTGACACCTGCATGCTTTGACATTTCCTAGGCTACACAGATCGCCATATTGCATTGAACATCACGACGCTGGAATACAAAGCGGTGGAGGTGCCTGTATGCTTCGTGAACTGGGGCCAATTTGACCCTAGTGCAAGATCGCAAAATGCGAAATGTGTCCCTATAAGCCGCTAACCTTCTACAGAGTTTTCCGTTTAAGGTCAGCAGTGGCCGTCCGAGCCAGTATCAATAGAGTATCAGGAACTGGTCGCGGTCAATTCTTAGTTCCTACTCGTGGCTTTTTGAGTGGCAAACTTTCCAAGGGTAGGGACTGACTCTGGACAACTCTTGAAGGATAGCACCATTGACTGCTGTGCACTGCCAGACTGCACCACTTTACTGACTTTATCGTTCCTCGTCGAGATCCTGTTGAGTTTGGGGATGAAGCTAGAATTGTTTGTTGCCTGGTTTGAGCACGGAATTTCAAGGGAGCGTCAGCTTTCTCCAAGAGTAGCTCTGACAAATGCAGGTCATGATGAATGCTGGCTACGACACTTCCGCAGATCTTTGGTCCTTGGGATGCAGCATCTACGAATTGGGCACCGGCCGCAGCTTGGATTTTAAACACTTCTGAACCGTTTAGGATCATCGTGGCTTGATGATTCCAAGCTGTGCATCAGCACAGAGCTTCCAGCAGCTCAGGCTACCTCTTTGACGCCCGTCGTACTCAAGCAAGACCCAAAGGTTTGCAGGTGCAAACTACTTGATGGGAATGTGGATGACCATGATGGCTCAGCAACCGATCTAGTCTATACTGCCTTTCTTACCTGGTTCTTGCAATGACCAGTAACGATGGTCAGACTCAAAGGCTGATTGTTGTCTTACTGTAGATATGCTTTTGTGACGGGCCTTTGACGAAGCTTCATTCACCTCTTTGTATCTGCAGTCAGAAAAAAACTGGACTGCTGCTCCGAAAGGCCCGAGAGAGTCTCTCACAAGAACCAGAACACTTGGCACAAATTGTGGAATTGCGGCTTGGCCAGGCTTAGTTTTAGATGTTCCATTTTTTGCGCTTGATCCAAAATGTTGATCTCATGTCCGGCAACGTCTTGTGCAAAGGCTTGGGCCACTACCGCAGTCCCTCCTGGCCCGCGCTCGCCGTGTGGATGCGTTTTTTGGAGGGGAAGCAAGCGATGGAGGCTACTGCCTGAGGTGTAGACAGTCCAATGGCACAGCGAGGTGAAATGTAGTGATATGGAGCCGTATGTGTGCAGGTATGACCGAATGAGAAGGAATAGAGGCTTAAGATATGGAGGAGAACAAATGCTGCCTGGACTAAGCGACTAAGGCATGCCTCCCATTGAAAAGCGACCATTCCTCCATGGCGAGGTACTCTGGGATTTGCATCTCACATTTCACTTGTGTTCACTCTGCGGTGAAAGATATGAAAGGGTTCAAGAATAAGAAGAATAAGAAGAATGAAAAGAAGAATAATGTGGTGAATCCAAGTGCCCTTTTAACTTTTGTCATGAGTCATGAGCCAGGTCTCCATGCAAGACTTGGCGCGCTGCTCCTTGCTGGAGAGGCGACGGATCAGTGACATCGGTACTACGGAAACCATGTGCAAGGATGTGTTGGCGCCCAGTAGCTTAATGAAGAATGTTGGTTGATTTGGTTGCTTTCTATAAATGGAGCGAGCAAAGCAGAATTTCAACAGTTCATCCAAATGCCTTCATGCATTTGTCCCATCCGGAGGCTGGAGGAGCACCTGCCAAAGGAGCAGGCGCTGCTGCTTTCCCAAATCTTGGGACCAATGATGGAGGCTTGGACCGTCTCTGGACCTTCCCATTTTGTTTGCTCATGATCAGATCTGATCTCAAGATTTCACCGAGTCCACCAGCTCATTTATGGCAGGCAGAAGCTGCGCACCGATGCACTGCGCAGGCAGCTGTCGCTGCATTGCAGGAGCTGCAAAAGAGCGAGCTCTACACTGCAACTACAAAGAAAAAAGCGCGAAAAGCCATGCAGTGAAAGAAAGACCGTTGAAGTCTACTGCTTGCCGAGCTCTTGCAGTTTTGCAGCCTCAGGTCGCAGGAAAAGGATCGACTGGCAGGGAGACCTGGTTGGACAGGAAGGGAAAGAGCATAGTCAGTAGTCCGCAGACAGCCCACGACGGACACTGACTAACGAAGTCTGCCCAAACCTTGAGTGTAGATCGATGAATTGTAGTTCCCTCTCGTTTGGGCGACTATCCACAGATCCTTACAGGTCCAATGTCTCTGGTGAGAAGCTGAAAAGGTGCCCCTCCTCCTGGCTTTGGCAACTTGAACAAAACTGCATGTTGTTACCTTGCATGCGAGCTTCCGGCATTTTGCTTGGTCATGGTGATTGAAGTCGAGCCTCCAGGACTGCTATCTAATCCGGAAGTAAGGAACAGAATGGAGCCGATGAGACACGCGCACACACACAAAGTGAGTCAGAGATGGAACGACATTTTGGTACAAGTGAACATGGAAGGACCAACTTCTCAACAAAGAAGGCAAACTTGTCCATCTCTAGAACATGTTGCCCAACATGTTGCAACATCCTCTTGGGGATCTGCCAGGATATGCCTTTCTCATGCGACATTTGAAGTCGTCTTGCGTGAAAACACGCACGGTCACAAAACATGCAGACATGCGCTGTGCCAGAATGAAAGAGAACAAAGGGCCTTTTGGCAGCCTTTGACAAACTTTGAACATACCCCAAGACTTTGGGTGCAAGATAGATCTAGCTTGACAAACATGATTTGAATCACAACGTGATACACGAACAAGTGGACAGAGTAGTACGCAAGTGGAAAGGTGACGCACACGCCTACACAGTTGAGCATCTAAGGTTGCTGGGTGCCATTGATTGACAAACACTGGTTGAATTCTGTGGGGAATCTCTTTCTACATGGTCCACCATGCCTTTTCAAACATCAGCAGATCGTTGTAGTTTTTGCTACCTCCGCACAGCGCAATGGCCACAGTTTGGCGAGGTGTGAGGCTGGGGGCAGTTTAGGACACAGTCCGACACTGTCCAACACAGTGTATAGACGTCTGTGAAGTAAAGAACAGACATCACCGACATCACCCTAACAACAAATTGGAGGTCTGAGCCATGCTGAATCAGCGGCACTTGCGCTTCAAGAATTGCAGTTTTTCCATGTCCTATCTGACAGGAGATATGTGTCTACTCAAAGATTTCGAGACCCAGCGTTGTGACCTCAAAGTCTCTCTGTTCAACATCATATATTTTTGTGCATCCGCACCAAAAGCCCGTATTGGAGAAGACGGTAGACTGCCTGAGGACGTATCAGCTTTATCTTGTTACGGACGACGCATTCTTGGACGACCAATTCTACTACAAGGCCTTTGTTTCAATTGCCATGTGCAGAAGACAACCATTGAAAAAATGTTCTGAAGAGTCTTGGTGGCCTTGGTGGCCTTGGTGGCCTTGGTGTGGCCCGAGAACTGCGGCCAGGTTGAAGCAGCTATCCGAGGCCGGTGTTTCCACTGTCATTGGCAATTCATGGAAATGCACGGTACGACTTCGTCGCATGACACGTGTCATGCGTTTGTGTTCCAAAGGGGGAAAGCGGGAAAGGGTGAGTTTGTTCGGAGGAGGAGTAACTTGCCTCCAGCTGCGGCTGAAGAATGCCGGGGACCGAATTTTTCAAACCATGAAGACAGAGTTCTACAAGGTTTTCAATGTCCAAGACTTCCAAGCAATTGTGTTAGGACGGTTAGGTCCCTCTACAGTCAAAATCTCCGCCAGGTCTCTACAGCAGTGTACGTTAATTGGGCACAGAAGGCAAGAGGAGCCAGGGTGTCCACTGCGTTGAATCGGTTGAGTCCTTCAAGTAGCTTGTCATGAGAAAACAAATTCTTGAGCATGGGTTCACAGCCTTGGTTTTGGCGATGATTGCTTGATCTGCAGATGCGACAACTAACTCAACAACATCACATTCCGCTCATTGTGGATGACCGCCTGGATGTGGCACTGGCTGTGGAGGCTGATGGGTTGGAGACTTACAAGAACCACTCCAGGACAGTGAGTGCAAGGAATTTCTCCAAAAGACGAACCATCTGACCATCAGACCAGTCTTGCACCAGACTGGTCAACACATCAGGGTTGAGTGCCTTATATAAAATATGTATATATTAATATACATATAAATATCATATCATATCATATCATACCATATTATATTACATTATATTATATGATATTACATTATATTATATTATATCATATTATATTATAGTGTATTGTATTGTATTGTATTATATTATATTATACTAAATTAAATTGAATTAAATTAAATTAAATTATATTATATTATATTATATTATCTTATGTTATATTATATTATATTATATTATATTATATTATATTATATTAATATATACATACGGTAGTATAGTTCGTTATATGTCAGTAGGATTCGGACATTGCTATAGATTCTGTGGATGTCCTGTTTGGCTTATATAGACATGCTGTGAAAGGATGCAGAGCCGAGACCACCTGGACCTTCGCAAGCTGCCAACTGCCAGTTTCTCGCGCCGAGGCTTCACGTGGGCGGAGACGATTTGCCGTGGCGCACGGCTCGTCGGCTGCTGGGCAGCCACAGGACATCAGCTGCGCCGAGTCTTGGAACTCTGTGGCATCTTGGACTTGGACCAACTTTGCCAACTTTGCCAACTTTGCCAACTTTGCAGCTTTTTCAGCTCAAGTCGTAAAGATCTTAAAGTAAAGTCAGAGCAACACTTTGCGAGCAGACAGCGTCAGGGAATGACACCCATCCCCGGGATTTCACACTAGCTTTGATGTGGTTGTGATGTGGTGCAAACAAGAGATAAATAAGTGAATGGTGATCTATAGGTTTGAGATGAAAACTACTGAAGCTGCTGGCTCATTCAGCAAAGAAAGAATCCCTCACAGTTTCCAACAGTGTAGGCCATTCGATCAATCTACCTCTACAGATGCGTGAATGACTGACTACATTTATTTGCAGTGGGT
The DNA here is from genome assembly GCA_003297045.1 of Symbiodinium sp. clade C Y103. Lineage (NCBI taxonomy): Eukaryota > Dinophyceae > Suessiales > Symbiodiniaceae > Cladocopium > Cladocopium sp. clade C. The sequence continues at coordinate 171,244 of BGPT01000245.1, read as the reverse complement.
GGGGGGAACCCTGCATCACCGTGAGAGATTTTTTAGCTTCAGCCAGAGCCGCATGGTCTCCAACAGTAGGACCGCAGTGATCATAAAAGTCCTGCAACAGGCACTAGGGCCGCAGTCAGTCGAGGTGCAATGATGATGCGGCCGGTGAAACATCAGGAGAGCTTCTTCTGCAAAGAACAGCACTAGATTTTGGCTTCCTCCAAACCATCACAACATATCAAAACCATCAAAACTACAGTACCATCTTGAAATATTTTAGATATATTCTTTTCCATTTTTCTCATATGAAAGGGATTGGGATAGGGTTCGCTTCACAGAGAGGGATGTTTCCTTCACCATTTTCGAGTCCAGGAGTGCCAGGATGGCGGCGATAGGGTGAGATTTGGCGTAGCATCGATGCAGGGTTGGCGCGAGGCGCCAATGCTGGAGAGAGGGGTGATCGGTGACCGATTTATGATGATAATTCAATAGAATTTATGGATGGTCAGACGATTCTCGGTTGATTTTCACCTTTCACCAGATTTTTGATGTTGGATTGAGAATTATCAGTACCGTGAGACTATGATTTGTAGTTTTTTTCCCCAAACAGATTTACCTGTATGGGGTTCTTACTCCTTTCAAAGGGTTGCATCCCTCGGCCGCATGATTTTGCCTCTGTCTCCGGGCTTGCGTTCCTTGGCCGCATGCTATTACAATTGTCTCCCACACTTGTCTCCAGTCTGGGTGCTCTGGGCCGCATGATCTTACACTTGTCTCCCACTTGTCTCCCATTCTTGTCTTCCACTCTTGTAAAGAGTGCTCTCTGGGCCGCATGATTTTACACTTGTCTTCCACACTTGCCTCCCACTCTGAGTGTCCTGGGCCATGTGATTTTTGTGCCTGCTTGTTTTTGTGCTTGCTTGCTGTTGTGCTTGCTTGGTGGTTTTGTGCTTGCTTGGTGGTTTTGTCCTTGCTTGGTGGTTTTGTGCTTGCTTGCTTTTGTGCTTGCTTGCGTTTGTGCTTGCTTTCTTTTGTGCTTGCTTGCTTTTGTGCTTGCTTGCTTTTGTGCTTGCTTGCCTTTGTGCTTGCTTGCTTTTGTGCTTGCTTGCTGTTGTGCTTGCTTGCTGTTGTGCTTGCTTGGTGGTTTTGTGCTTGCTTGGTGGTTTTGTCCTTGCTTGGTGGTTTTGTGCTTGCTTGGTGGTTTTGTGCTTGCTTGGTGGTTTTGTGCTTGCTTGGTGGTTTTGTGCTTGCTTGGTGGTTTTGTGCTTGCTTTTGTGCTTGCTTTTCTGCTTGCTAGCTTGCTTGCTTGCTTGCTTGCTTGCTTGCTTGCTTGCTTGCTTGCTTGCTTGCTTTTGTGCTTGCTTGCTTGCTTGCTTTTGTGCTTGCTTGCTTGTTTGTTTGCTTGCTTGCGTGCTTGCTTGCTTGCTTGCTTGCTTGCTTCCTTCCTTCCTTCCTTCCTTTCTTCCTTCCTTCCTTCCTTCCTTGCCTGCTGATTTTCGCCGCTTTTGGCTTGTGCTTCCTTGCCGATTGCTTTGCGGTTGGTTTGTGGTTGTTTTGATGCCCACCGAAAGATTGCATAGCCGGTGACATGGGGAAGAATATGAGGATGTCTATATCCGGGACCCTTTCATGAATTATCCGCCCATTCGGTCATGAGAATCATATGTCATAAAATTGTTTCTGTATGTTGCACAATGAATTTGGTCTGTTTGGGATTGCCCCTAACTGCCAACAATAAGCCAGATCTGAAGCCGTTAACTAGGAAGATCGCCCCTTATGCTGCCCTGACGCCGCAGGTACTGGAACGGCTTGGCGAGCCGGGGCCGAGTAATGATACGCATACCGCACTGGGCGGGCACATGAGAAAGCCCATGTATTCAGCAGTCCACAGGACGTCCTGTGTGGTATTAAAGGCCACGGTTGATTTGATCCCGGATCAGTGCCGACCCGGCTTGTGGGCCGAAGACCTGTGGGTTGAGTCATTGTGAAACACCCCTCAAGGGAAATTATTACGATTAGTCTTTTTTCCTTGTGCTTCTGGTTGCTCTTACCTACTCTTGATTTCTTTTGTTTTAATTATCTTGCTTTTGCTTCGGCCTTTATCTTGCCTTTGCTTTTGCTTTTCTCTTTTTTGCTCTTGCTTTTTTCCGTTGTGCTCGCTGTTGCTTGCCGAAAAAGTTTCCTAATTTCTGGGGGTGGCTCCTAACTAATGACTTGCCGAGCAGCTAGCCGGAACCCATGAGTTGGAGAGCCGAATCCGTTCTGTTTCCAATGACCACACCCCGTGTAACTTCTGATTAGTATTTTACTATTACTATTAAAATTTTTATCTATTGTTCCCATTATTACTGTCATAACTATTATTATCATCATTATTACTATTGTCATTAATATTCTTACTTTTATTACTAGTATAAATTATAACTATTAGTATCCCTATTAGTATTACTAGTAGCATTAGTACTAGTATTCGTACAAGTATTAGTATTAGTATTACTATTACAACTACTCCTGCCATTCCTACTACTACTCCTACTACTACTACTCCTCCTCCTCCTCCTACTACTACTACTACTACTACTACTATTACTACTACTTTTACTTTTACTTTTACTTTTACTTTTACTTTTACTTTTACTTTTACTTTTACTTGTACTACTACTACTACTACTACTACTACTACTACTACTACTACTACTACTACTACTACTACTACTACTACTACTACTACTACTACTACTACTA